>JBAIZL010000005.1:113120739-113673239 GCA_036971475.1 Prosapia bicincta
CGCTGCTCGCTAATCTAGACCTACAAACATGTCAATTATTTAACCAGAGCTAGATCAAGGAATGCACGATTCTGCAAGGTTACTAAGAACTTATATCCTACACATGAATTTACATCTCTTATTTGTAGGTCTTGTACTCATAATTGTTTAATATATTGCATGTTTATAACTTTTTTTAATTAGAAATATAGGCTAATTAACTACAGTTTTTCAATTTCTACTATTAATTCATCTCCGTGTATTCATTTATTCATATACCTTATACAAATTTTCAATCGTCATTAAAATACTTTTTATTCATCCAATCAAGTTCAAATAATTTTTTCAAACGTGTAATGGATGATGTAATACAGTTTTTTCAAATATTAATTAAATTTAATAATTAATTTCGCTCTAAATTTTGCCAGATTAAATGGTTGCTCTTTCATATATATATATATATATATATATATATATATATATATATATATATATAATACTGTTTATATTAATTGTAATTATTTATTAAAAATTTAACTAAAATAATATTTTCTTTGTTGACCTGTAGGAATTGATTTCTTAAAACAATTTTCATATTACTTTTTCTAACCGTTCCTAAAACAGTTATGTATGACATTCTGTAAAGCAAATAACTTCAAACAGTCTTAGATTTGTAGGCAAAACTAAAACGGCCAACATTTTAATGTCGGTTTAAAGATACTAATAGATTTTGTGTGTTTATTTACAAAAATAAACTATTCCAAGAAAACAAACCCATTATTAAATATAAAGTATGCTACATTTCGGCGGAAATTGATTTTCTATTAAAACATTTTAGAATAAGATTGAAAAATAATCCGCTTGGATCATAGAAATAGATCTAGGGTAGTAAATGATTGCTCCAGAATTTATTTTAGACTGTCTATTTTATTTATTTGTTTTTGGAATCATGTTACATTTTCTTTTATTATTCAACTTTACCTGAACCTTGGTTACATCAACTGAAATTGTTGGTTTATGTCCCTATATTAGTTGTTTATTCATACAATTACAAGTATGCTCCTCGTCTTTCTTGCATCAGCCATTATGGTGTCGCAACTTTTATTTAGTCAAAATTTAATTAATATTAGGTGCTGTGGCCGTGTTCCATAAACTACAATTTTACCATTCAATTTACACCTGTCAATTGGACTTTTGCCAATTTAGGATTATGTTTGTATATAATATATTTTAACACTCACAGTTTGTCTAATCTGTTTACAATTCTTTTTCCATTATTCACTATTTTTCATATCATTGATTTAATTTTAATACTATTTTAATTCTAATTTTAATATTAGGCACTTTGGCCTGGTTCCATATTCTATACTATTACCGTCTTTCTTGTTTCGGTCATTTTGGTCGTTGCAGTGTGTGAACTAATAGAAGGAATTGAAAAACAGATATTTACTTAACAGATGTTATTACAGATATTTTGCATACGCCATTATCCGTCCAAGTAACCTTGTTCGTGTACAAGCAATGATTCATGTAAAATAATTGCATTATTAGTTGTGAGGTATATATCTTTTTACTAATATTAATATGAATTTTGATTGTATAATTTTTTTGTTATAGGTTTTTTAATATTGTAATTTTGTTTTATAAATCAGTTGAAAATGACGTTGTTTAGATGTCGAAACGACAGACAATAAATTTTCAGTGTTGAATTTGTGATTTTATAGTAATCTTTTTCTAGTCATTAATTTTAACAGACGTTTAATATTTTTAAAAGTGTTTGACATAATAAAAAAATTCATTTGTATATGATGATAGAAGTAGACGAAAAAAATTATAAAACCATATTCAATTACCTTTCGATAAAGGAACAAAATCTGCTTAAAGTCTTTAGTGGTTTCGGGAAACAATATAAGAAATTAATAGATAGGTATTAAGAATTTGAACCAGTTTTCCATCTATTGTCAAAGAAACTTAACTTTAAAAAAAGAAGAAAACAATTAATTAAAATCAAACTTTTTTAAACAAAACCTCTTGCGACCATATTAGTATTAACGCCCACTGTAAGATTTTTTTAATTTAAGAACCTTTTTAAAGACTGCTGGAAGTTGGTGTGCAAATGGGATACACACTAATTATATAATCCTCTAGTGTCCAATATAATTAGTATCTTGTATTCCTAACTTAATTTTTTAAAAGTTGCTTGATGTAATCATCTTGAATTTACTGATTAAACTAATTTTAAAAATACTTAACTTAGTGAATACGTAATTGCTTACTTCCTGACGCGTTTCAAAACATTCGTCCCTTTTACGAAGCTAACCCTCTACTGGCGGCACCGGTTGGGTGTAAAGGCTCTAACGGAAATGGATTTATAACTGTTGAATGGGGTGGGTTGTTTGAGTTGTGTGTCATATAATAGAAAAGGCTGTTGGCTTCAAAGTATGTGTGATCATTTAATACTTTTTCTTTATCTGTTGCATAGTGTTTGTAGATTTCATATTTTTCTAAGGTTATGTATTCCCCCATCTCAGGCATCCTAGCAGAAATATTCCTACACATATCGAACAATAATACATTCTACAGAACAATAATCACACACATAAAATAATTTATTACCATAGATATGTAGATGACATTTTAATTTTATACAACGACAAAAAAACGGCAAATCAAACAACTACACAACTACATTAATACCATACACCAAAACCTCACATTTACCCTCGAATTAGAAGAAAACAATAAGATAAACTTTCTAGACCTTAACATCACCATACACAACCCCAGACATGATTTAAAATTATACATAAACCAACAACTACCGATATTGTCATACATAATACATCTAATCACTCCACACAACACAAACACGCTGCATTTAACCACATGTTACATCGCCTAATCAATATACCAATGCTACAGAAAGACTACGACGAAGAACTTAATACCATAAAATACATCGCTCAACAAAACTGCTACCAACACACACTCATAGACAACATACTCAGGAAAATTAAACATAAATACCATCAAACTGCCACGCAGACAAACCACACAAAAACAACAAATACATATCCCTCACCGACCACAACAAAAACACACACAAAATAGCCTCCACATTCAAAAAACTCCATTACCAAATATCCTACAAAACAACAAACACTTTAAGACAGCACATACAACCTTTTCAAAAAGAAACTGGCAAATACAAACTCACAGGTATTTAGAAATTAACTTGTAACGATTGTCCCAACTATTACATCGGCCAAACCGGCAGGTCATTCTATACACGCTTCGATGAACACATTACCAAAAAAAACAAACAAACCCTAAATCCAGCTGCGTAAAACACCTAAAAAACACCCAACACACACACACACACACACACACACACACCGACATACACACTAATTTAAATGTTCTACACACATTAAAACAAAGTAAAAAACAAACAACCTTGGAAAAATATGAAATCTACAAACACTAAGCAACAGATAAAGAAAATGTATTAAATGATCACACACACTTTGAAGCCAACAACCTTTTCTATTATATGACACACAACTCAAACAATCCACCCCATTTCACAGTCATAAATCCATTCCCGTTAGAGCCTTTACACCCAACCGATGCCGCCAGTAGAAAGTTAGCTTCGTAAAAGTAACGAATGTTTTGAAACGCGTCAGCAAGTAAGCAATTACGTATTCACTTAGTTAAGTATTTTTAAAATTAGGTTTATTTTATAGTTTGTTTACAATTCCTTTTACCCATCCGTAAACGAGGATAGTCTATTCGTTTGTCTTAAACTCATGAAAAAACGTTTCCCTAGCCTTTTTACAACGTTTTACTCTGATAATCCAGTCACAATTTGACGTATAAATTATACTTTCAAGTAGAAATTACTTGAAATTGAGATTTAAGTTTAATAAAAGGTGTAATTAGGATTATGGATGAGCGGGTTGGATTTGCATCTTTAGCAAAAACCCTCCGCAACCAGTTCCCCTCAGCCTGATTACACTTTTCCATCTGCAAGTAGCCTTGCTGCTCCAAGAATGTTTATCCATGTCACGGTTACCTCTATTTACTTGGCATTTGTCGTTAAGTAACAGATACAACAATGTAACAGATAAAATAGATCGCTCAAGATTATATATATATTTCTCTAATTACAATTAGTTACCTACTTGACGTTTATTAACTTTTTATTTTAATATGGAGTGGAGTTAATTACATGCGCAGGGTAGGCGCAGTTTATTTAAAGTACAAGCGGTAAAACCTGCCCCGACCTTCTTACGTAAGCTAAAATAGTAGCTAAGTTGGCCATTTCTGTTGTAAGAGGTTAATTTTGGGAGGTTTTACCAATAAAATTCAAACATTTAATGTTTAACAACTTGGAGCAACTTGGTGCAATTTATTATTTTAAATAAAAAAACCTCTTAACCACAAAACCTTTTAAAACCTTTGTTTATGTTCAAATCTATTACAAAGCAATCATCTTCAGACGAAATTATTTTTTTGAATTTGAAATAAATTTAAAACCTCTTAAACACAAAAGCGTTTTATCGTATACCGTTATGTACATTTCGGTTCTAAAGCAATCATCATCAAACGAAAATATTTTCTAAAATAATTTTACATGAACGATTTCTCCTGAAGGCGACAGCTTTGCAATGGAAATGCGTTAAAGGGTTTATATTAAAGGTGTTTGTGGTTATGACGTTTTATTAACTATTTATTAAAAACAAATATTTACTCTTCATTGTATCTTGTAGACACTGTAGAAGGCTACTATGCTTTCTAAGAGTTATAGAGTTATGAATTTGTTGGCATTTGATAACTTTTTAAATTATAAACAAAAATTTTCAAAACAGATATTTTAAAAATAAATACTCACCTTTATGAGGTGTTTAAGACGCAAAAGTCTCTGCTTAATCGAAAGTTCATATTTAATAACTATATTTAATCAAATGTTATTGCTACTGAAATTAATATGTCTTTAGGCGAGACTAACTTGTTAGGAGGAAGAACAAGTTAATATACTCATCTCAAGTTCTGTTAGGAATATTTATATATATATTTTGTTTTTCGAGTACTTTTTTCTGTCTTTCCTAACATTACAATATTTTCCTTTGTTGACTCCGTTTTCAAAACTTAAATAGTAGCCTACTCCTTAAGTACTGTTCAATTTTTAAAAATGAATTCATTCTGAAACGCGTCAACAATGAAAAATATTGTAATGTTAGGAAAGGCAGAGATAAATGTACTCGAATATTTGGAGAAAAAACATTCAATTCGAGTCGTTAAAATGAACGGATTGTATTGAACATATCTCAAAGCCAAACACGATACATGTGATTCGAATAACGTCAACAGCTGTTTTATTCTTCGTTCAGAGGTTATTGGAGGTTATGTATAATTTTCGCTGGCAATTTCTTGTATATTCAGAAATATTGTATGTTTAATTTAGTTTAATGTTATTGTATGAATCCATTCTTTTAGGCTATTTATTACTCTTAAGTTGTTCTACTGTTCGTCAAATTAAAATTTAATTAACAAATATTATTCATCAGTTAACAGAAATATGTACTAATTTATATTTCAATTAAAATTACAAGGGATTCATTGTAAAAATATTGAATGAAAAACTGGTATTTCAATTTTTGAAATAAACACTTCTGTCTAAGTTTTTTGAATGCAAGGGAAAAATTTATTCAATAATATTCAGGCTAAGACAACAATTTTCCTTACATATTTTAAACCTAGACATTCGTAAAACTTTGAAACCTTTTGAGCAAATAATAAATATTTTAACATTCTTTGATTTTCATAAATGTTAAAATTCTGCTTTGTTTTGAAATTAATTAATTCTTTTCGTTTTGACAATTTTATTGCACAATATTTTAAATTTCTAAAACCTTTTCGGGTTTAGCACAAACAAAACTGGCGACAAATAGGGCATTTAAATATTTACATGTTTGAAATTAAGAATGATTGGGCACTAGAAACTTAACACTATTTACACACCTGTGCTTGCAAATGTCTGCTGTTAAATTAAATGTTGAAAACACTGGACAACTTCATTTCTATTTACTGCCAACTTTTTAACCATATTTAGGTTAATGGTTACTTAGTCCTATTCTAGGTTATAAATTAAAGTAGTGGCAAATATAATATTTTTTTGTACAATCCAATTAGTGTGTTAATAAAAAAATAGCTTAATGTGGCATCGTGTTATTAACAGCCTTGACAAGGTTTATTGGGCATTCACTTAAAGGCATCGATTGAATAGTTCTTCAAATAAAAATATTAAAAATAAAATGGTCTTGTGCTATTTGTTAAAGGCAAGTTTCCAACATATATACGCATGTATGTTCACGCATATATATATATATATATATATATATATATATATTACGTTATCCATTGTTTTTCCGTTGCACTGACTTTATGAAGTTAATGTATTACTATTGTAAGTAATTTTATCCACCATTAAGTGCAATGATTTTACCTTGTGTACCTCAAGGTATATATATATATATATATATATATAGGCTATAGACTATTATAAATAACAATATATCAATAAATATATACTATATATATATATATATATATTTATATTTATATTTATACACACACACACACACACACACACATATATATATATATATATATATATATATATATATATTTGTTTTCAGTATGAGCCGAAATAAAATAAAAATCTCAATAATACTACCTGTTAACTATGTTAGTTTTATTGGTCTATAGGCTTGACCACTGGTTCAAGTTTAAATTAACTCGCTTTATTACCTACATTATTTAAATGACAGGGTTAAATTAAACATGAACATGGGGTTAAGAATGTAACTTACTCAATTGTTAACATTCGTAAGTTATTGTTTTAACTAAGATATTAAAGTCTTAATGTGGAAAAACTAACGTTGTTGAATGAAAGGTATATTAAGGTTTTATATTTCATCCTTATTACAGCCTATTCTGAAATGGAAAATTAATTTTAGTGGCCAAATAACTTTCTTTGTAGCTTGAGAAAGTAAAAGAAATTAGAAGGAAACTTGTGTCGAGGGAGAGTTGATCTGCTCAAAATTATATCAAATATCGCATACCTTTATAAAGACATTTTTCAAAATGGCAGAAGAGTTATTGCTCGATTTCGGTTAAAACATCCGCTTCGGGCTGTGACGAGGTTTTGTTCTCGAATATCGTCGGAACCGATTAACGGCTCGTATTAAGGAAAGAAAGGTGCTCGCTAACCCGAAGGCTGACAAAACAACACCGTTTGAATCTAATATGTCAATTTTGAAAAGCGGCCCCGTGTGATTACAGCGCGGCGCCTTGCCAACTCCCCCGTGACCGGCCGGCTATAAATCACTGGCAATCGTTCCCTGCACCACATTAAATTTCTTTAATTTGCCATATTCTCATGACTATTCATAACTAAATTTGCTCGTTTATTTTGTAATGTTTTATTTCGACATTTTTACAAAACTCACATTCAATTAATGAAGATTTATCGTGATGAGATAAACCTGTCTCAAATTAAACTCTTGTTTAGCATTTATATTGTTACTTTCGCCAGTTAATTTCCTTAACAAGCGTTGCCTTAAAACATTTAGACGTAAGTGATATCAATAATTTCCTTGTACGAACCACAGACACTGCCTTAACTAAGTGCTGGAAATGACTAAACTGTTATTTTAAAAGTTGTTTTTACTTAACATTTCATATCAGTTACTTATTTCAGAACTGCAATTTCTCTTCCTTCCGACAAAAATACATTTATTACCAAAACGTGTACAACTGTCATCAGTCTCAATTATACATCAGCTACAACAAATAAATAGAAAAAAAATACTAAACACAAAAATAACGGGGAGGAAAGAAATTCATGACACTCATATACGATAATAATACCTCAAAAAGATCGCAAAAAGACAAGGTATGAATTAGAAACAAACATTATAATATATAACAAAAACAAAAAACAGAAAAACCTATGCCTGAAACTCAAGTGTGAAGGCCGTATTAAATTCTACAGTGGGCAAACCTGACGTAGTTTGCAACAAAAATTCTAAGAATGCATACATTCAATAAATATGACGACTTTTTTACTAGTCACGTGACAGAAACAGGACACCTTACACGGACGTCAACCATTACCTGCAAACGCCACATCAATATTCAGAAAACACATTACACACTAAATATTATGAAATTTGCAATCACACTAGAAAACCTTAAAAACAAAAACATTAAAATAATAAATGCAATACAATCGTTAACCACATTGTAGAACATATGCCTTTTTAATCGGCTTTACCCAACCCAGCAACGCAACCTGACGGCCAACCTAGGCACTAATGACGAACAGTGATAAGAATCTTTTATTGTTTTTCTTTCAAACGTACACTTTAAATTATAAGTATTTATTACGTAACTGAGTGAACACTTTTGAACTTACTTACTGACGCGTTTCGAAATAATCATTTCATTGACGGAGCTGAGTACCGGACCGGCTTCGTCAATGAAATGATCCACGCAAAAGTATTCACTTGGTTACGCAATAGTTGCTTATAATTTAAGTAGTGAATTCAAGATAATTACAACAAGCAACGTTAACATTAAGTATAATCTCGTGCAGTCGTAAAATTTATAAGTACAAAACATTTTAACCATTTATAATATAGATTCTGCAGAACATCAAAGAAATGTAAAATAATAGAGCCTTAAAATTTGCTAGTTATTAGGTATTTTGATGAACCTTCAATTATATTTTTAATGATACTACTATCTAAGTAATTAATCTTTCTTTTTATATTGACAGAACTACTCGTTTCGCCATCATCGAAGACATCTTCAGGTGTTTTCAAAAAAGAACAATTATTTCATTATGAATACGTTCAACAACCTAGCGTCACATACAGTATAAAATATGATTAACCTAAACTTGTTTATTTTATTCCGAGGCTACTGCAGAAGAAATAAAACTAAGAAAGTATTCTTCTAGCTTCGAGAAAGCTTCGTCAGAGAGTCATCATTAGCCTCCTCTTCTGGTTGTTTCTCCTGGTAACCCCTGATCAAGTGTCAACGCCGCCCACAGTTCTACAATCCGACCAAATACCTTTCCTATTTTTACTCACAGATGTGTAACTCTAAATCTGAACGTGGACTGTTATATGTAAGAGAAGGTATCAAGTGGTCGTAGAATTTTTCGAAAAATTAATGAGAAACGTCACGGAAATGTATGGTTATTTTGTTTTCCATTGGCGTCATTGAGTTGTTCCTTGGGGAATGGCGAAAATACTCACGGTCGTTCAAAGTATATCAGTTTTGCTCAGGAAGATACTATACTTTTACATATAGGCCTAAGAGTTGTTTTAAAATTGATTCTTAGTTTAGAGATTTTTATGTACCACATTTAAACAAACTAATCCGTTCATTTTTTCATATCAGTTCGTTTAAGTTTTCTGACTTTAACGCTGCTTTTAACAACATGTTCTATCCACATCTATAACACCTGGTGATATCTTATATAATATGGTTTTCACCTTAACCTCAAAACATATCAGTTTCTAAAACCATATTACATAGATGTTCCGGGAAGAAACTTGAAACATATTTTATTCCGAAAATAGTATTTACTAAATGTTTACTGATACATAGATAGATCAGCGGCTAATTTCTACATCGCGTAACTCTCTTGCCGTCTAACAAACATTAAACGACTCTAACAACTTTTGAAAAACAATAAATCCGGCGAATCCGCTCAGTTTTTTTGTTATTATAGCTGAGTACAAGGTCGTGTCGTGCGCTAATCGCATCAATCTAATGTAGATGTAATTAGCCATTATCTTAGAGGTTCGAAACCTCCCACAAAACTTCATTAAGCATTTTACTTTAATGTGGCATTAGTTAAAATTAGACATTCAAATATTTGTAACACAACCTTATGTGAAAATAAATTTAACTATTAAAAGATATAAAAATCTTCCATTTTTTTACTAACATTAGGAGTTTCTACTGGTCTAATTGTATTTGGATTTGTACGTATTTTATTGAATCAAGTGTTGAAAAATTTAACGAATCAAAGGTTTTGCAATTTTACAAATTTTATTAAGAAAATTTGTTAATATTTTGCAAGAAGTTTAGTAATAAACTTTAATTGATTGATAGAGCGTAATGTGTCTTTCGTTAAATGATCTTTTCTGGGGGGAAATCCCTTCACTTAAAATGTTTGAGTATTTTGTTCCAAATATTATTCAAATATCAAGAATAGAATTATAGGTAAACTCTTAACCATAACAACATTATGTTCCCTGCGGTGAACGGAATGATACGACGCCCGGAAGTCTTGTGAATGAAAGTTAACGGAAATAAAACTATTCCAACATAAAACCCAAGTGTAACAGGTTACAAACGTCGGTAATGTAGGAAGTACTCTTATAGTAGCATTGTAAAACTAGATACCAAGCGGGAACGGAGAGTTAATAACCTTCTAACAGCTTGTAAGGTAAATACTACTTAGTCATGTTGTGCTTGGAATATTTGAGATTCCCTCTTTCTCTCGTTGTATGTATATAAGTGTGTGTAAGAAAACTACATGTTTGTATATGAATATGATAGTAAAACTTTGAGCACTCGAAGAAACACAATTAAGTAATTGTTCCCAAGTACAATTTGTATGACAGCTACTCTAATTTATGCATAGTAATAGAATTATTATTTTATGTGTGTGTGTATTTATTATGTGTGTGTGTGTTCGCATTTTTAAAAATATTTTAGTCATCATCAACAGAAAATGATTGCTTATATAGAATGCCTTATATTTTGCTAACAAAGAGAGATAAACACACACACACACACACAGACATATATATATATAAAATAGCCCCACAACATAAATGCAATACGATAAAAAGTAATAAATAACGCTAAACGAATTAGCCAAGACCCTGTTACTTGTAGAGCTATACCGGTAATGTAAAATTATTCTTTACATTCTTAAGCCAGTGTCTTACGGTAAGACCTGCACATTTCCTTTGGCTTGTTAGGGCTACAAATACACATAAAAAGTCTTTGGCAGCACTGGGAATCGAACAACCTTTAGAACCATACTCAACTGCTTTAATTATTTGATCTCGCATCCACGTTTGTAGATTTATTTTGTTGTGCTTTCAATAAAATACGTGATGTAATTCTTCAAACGCGTTCGAAACATTAATTTTGTTACAAAACAGATTAAATGAGAATGACGAATCTGATTGGTCAAATTCCGTTTAGAATGACGTCGGGTTAACAAAGTTCGAGTTAGCTGGATTCCAACTAATAGAAAAGCTCCATATCGTAAGGGATGAAGTGGGGGTAAAGAAAGCATCCCTTTACCAAGTCAACGTTCTATATCGTTAAACTAAAAGTAAATTTACCTAAACTGATTAAATAACTTAAATTTACTTTAGGTTTCTTGACGGGAGGTTACACTTTTTACTTGAACAACAATAAAATGGGCTACTATTGCATATACTAAATATGACATAAAAAGAATTACAAAAATTATATTACAATTCTAATAAAACAAGTAATACTGAAAATATAATTATAAAATATTCATTCGAAAAAATGTCAGACTGGATAAAATCTATAGCTTTATCTATTTCTTAATTATATTGTTAGTGTGTGTAAAAGTCGAATCCTATACAATTGAAAACACCATGGCATTTAGGCTAAAATTATCAACTCTAACGCTTCTTTAAAAATTAATAACACACTTAAACATATGGCATAACAAACTCATATATTCATTAAATGGTTATTTTAAAACGGTCCTAGTTTAACGACTTCTAACTAACCGTTCCAGCTGAAAGTGTAACTCCCAACATGCTGGAACATTACATGTAGTACGTGTGCTGATGTGACAGGAACGTTTCTGATCTAAGGATGTACAAAACGTTAAATAAATGATAGTTTCAATTAATTTCGTATATTAAAGATTAGTTGCTCTGTAACAACCACACGTTAAATTATTACACGAGGATGATCTGCGAAACCTTGTCGTGGAATAAATATAATTTACAATATACCCACACCATTCATCCCAAAAACTTTCATGTATGAGCTATCAAAGGATACCTACCTACGCAACTGTAGATGGGAAGTTATTCCTAGGCAAGCATACAATGGTAAAAGCCTTTAAATGTAATGAAAGAAAATCAGCTAAGTAACGTTAGAGAAGAAGGTTTTATTAGAGATATATCTTTCTACAACACACAAATCCTCAGTCAAAATATAAAAAAAGACCACCAAAAGATTCAGGTTTAACCAAAAAAGAGAGTTGAGTAGATAACACAATTTAGACGATACGTAGAAACACTATCCCAAAAAGGAACACCAACAGATTTCAGGTTTAACCAAAAAATAGCGTTACGTAGGTTAACACAATCGAGACGATTCGTAGATATATTATCCCAAAGGGGAATACCATAATATTTCTGGTTTAACCAAATAAGAGGGTTACCTACGTTACACAATTTAGACGACTCGTAGAAACACTATCCCAAAGAGGAACACCAAAAGATTTCACATTTAACCAAAAAAGAGAGTTACCAACGTAACACAATTTAGACGACTCGTAGAAACACTATCTCAAAGAGAAACCCCAAAAGATTTCATGTTTAACCAAAAATAAGAGTTACCTACGTAACACAATTTAGACGATTCGTAGAAACACTATCCCAAAGAGGAACACCAAAAGATTTCAGATTTACCGAAAAAACGTTACCTACGTAACACAATTTAGACGATTTGTAGAAACACTGTCCCAAATAGGAAAACAAAAAAATTTCAGATTTACCCAAAAAAGAGATTTACTTAGATAACACAATTGAGACGATTCGTAGAAACACTATCCCAAAGAGGAACGCCAAAAGATTTTAGTTTTACCCAAAAAAAGACAGTTGCCTATATAACACAATTTAGACGATTCGTAGAAACACTATCCTAAAGAAGAAAACCAACAGATTTCAGATTTACCCAAAAAAGAGAGTTACCTACGTAATACAATTTAGAGTATTCGTAAAAACACTATCTCAAAGAGGAACACCAACAGATTTCAGGTTTAACCAAAAATGAGCGTTACCTAGATAATACAATTGAGACGATTGGTAGAAACACTATCCCAAAGAGGAATGCAAAAGCTTTCAGGTAAAAAAAAGAGTTACCCAGGAAACACAATTAAAACATTTCGTAGAAACACCTTCACAATGGAAAATACCAAAAGCTTTCAATTTTAAGCGAACTATCTAAATCACCGTTTTAAACTTCTAAAAACTATTCTACAACGACATGCAAAGTGCTTTTAACTATAATCAAAAGATTATCACCATTGTCTGTTAAACAGCGTCAAGGGTAGCCGAGAGAAACGAAACGATGAGGCGAGGACATGACGAGCAGAAGCAGGCTGACGGCTTGACTAACGACCGACCTAGCACAATGTACGGAGCGTAAGATTGACAAGTGAGCACTGAAGTACACCCAAGTATTCTGCATGTTTCAGCGAGTATGCCTTATTAGAAGCGCTCATGACACCTTTCCTGAGTGCGGGATATGCCGTAACAGATATAGATTTCAGGTGAAGGTGGGACCAGGTTGAGAGAGTTCTCTTTTATGAATAATAAAGAAGTACAAAATTATCCTCTTACAATGAAAATTGGGGAAAATTATACCATCAAATAGGGTGCTTATATAAAATACATCTGCTCTCAACCGTTGTAAAGAGAAATCTCTTCCTACGACCACTATTTATATTGTGCCAGTCGGAGGGGTATTATGACTGTCCAAAAAATACTGTTTTTACTTTGTTTGAGGCTCTATTTGGAAGTTGTGGAATATCAAGTGAAACTGTGATCTATTTGTCAAAGAATCGTACTTTTCCAGGAGTGGTGACCAGTCTAGGCCTTACAGGTCTTGTCCCTGATGACGCAGGTCGCCTGGATTGAGCATCCAAGAGTTTGAGGTCTAGTTCGTGCCGATATTGGGTCCGTTCGATATAAAATATTCCCTCGCTGTCTATATAGTAGTGTGGAGCCACTCGAGAACCTCTACGGGCCTCATAGTCCGGCTTCGTTAAGTCAAAATACTACTTATATCATAACTCTACCTGTTACTTAATCCAAAATTTCTTGATAAAAAACAGGTGGAAATGAAACTGTTTGTGGATGTTGCAGAAATAAGTAGAATAACTTACCAGTAGCACAAAATGAATTTTCTGTTTGACATTGTGTAGTAGTCTTAATTAACCAGGTTTTATTTCCGCTTTGCAATCATGTAGTTTTTTACTTTCAGATCCACTTCGTTCCATAAGAACTTTAGCGCCGACGAAGCAGTCATTTAATCTACCAGAACATTCCAAAGCGTCCGACTCGCAACAATCAAGGCTGTCTTCCAGTTCAGGGTCGTTGATATCCAGTAAGCATTCCTCGACTGCATCCTTGACTTCAGAACCTGCTCCGTCCTCCTCGTCAGGCACGTCTTCTGCTTCGGCAGAAGAATCGTCGAGACCATCCGTTTCTTCAAAAACAGCCAAACTACAAGCTTCTGTGGACGGTTTGGATTTCCCTCCGATATTTCCAGTGGATACTGATGACGAATTGGCGCTGGAGACATCTGTCAGCAAAGAAACGAAACATTCTAAGAAGTTCGGTCGTCGACCTGAGCTCGCTTCCTGGCGTCCAGTCTCTGACCACACAGAACGGGAATTAGGTTCTGTTAAAAGCAGTACGTCTGTCCAACATTGTCCCTATGCTGTGTGGAAGTCTGTAAGCCACAAAGAATTCATACAATAAGGTAACAATATTTTAGAAACAAGCTTGATAACTTATTATGATTATATTTTAGTGTGCGCCTATATTTAATAAAATATAATAAATTTAATTTATCTAATGTGTAGCACACTCAACACACTAAAAGCCATTATAGGCAATTTAACATGTAGAAGGTTGGCTCGTAAAAGGAACGACTATTTCGAATAGCGTCAGCAAGTAAGCCCTTACGTATTCACTTAGTTAAGCAATATTTAATTATAATTTAACATCATTATAATAATGGTATTTTTTCACTTTTTTTAAATGAAAGGGAGTTGAAAAAGCATATAAACAAAACTATTATCAATAATAATTTCTTACTTCAACTCGATCCATCTATTTTTTATGGAGGCTATAGCGAACTTGCTTTTACCTTTTTACCTTAAATAAACCTTGGGGGCGTCAAGTGATATAACATGCCTTCAGCGCCGCCAAGCTCAGGATCTCTGAATCTTCTCTGCGCTAGGGCCAATTGAACTCAGTTCAAGTACTGCAATTCACTCTTTGCCTAATTTATTGAATCTCCAATTGACTGAACTACTAATTACACCAGTTTAATGAATAACCTTGCCTATTAGGATAAACACATCAATTTCCGAAAATGTTAGATAAAATTGTTCTTTGATTGAGCAAACAAAAACTATTATTTTTTATACTTTATAAACAAAATGAACAATTATTATAAACTGCCTCATTATTTTAATCACAGTTTGCCCCAAGTAAGACAGTTCCAACCTGTATACCCTAAGCTATATTCATAATATAATATACGTTTTAATTATATTAAAAAAATCCAGAACAAATCATTGATTTATTTAAGCATTTCAAAAGAATACATTCATTTAATTTTGTTTAAGTGTTCTAGCAGAACTTGTTGAAATTAAACAATTATTTACTCATCTAAAATATAAGAATAGCGTGTTGTTACATAGCGTCCATTGTTAGTTCATGTTGATCGTTTTACATTCTAACGGTTTAAAATTGTTAAAAATGTTTTGTAAGAAAAAATTTTAAACTTACTTATAACTAAAAATAAATGTATAGCCTATACAAAGAGTGACAAAAGTAAATTGAGTTATTCCTAAGTTTAATTTGCTTACCTTTTTTATTAAACGTCAAACAATCGAACGATTTCATTACAATCTCGTACAATCGTAACTACTACATGATAATAAATTAATAGACAATAAGTTTTTCTAGAAAATAAATTCAACTTTATTTAAAAACAAAATTATGTATAAATATAAATAAAAAACAGAAATACCTTTATTAGTATTAAATCTATTTTGATACTAAACTAAAAATCTAAATATTTAACTTTTGGTTATAATTTTACACAACATTACTATACACCTACATTAAAATATACCTATGAAGTATCCAGTCAGGATGTATTTGGTTATAATTATAATCAACTTATACCTATGAAGTATCCAGTCAGAATAGATTTGGTCATAATTTTATTCAATATTACTATCTACTTATATTAAAATATACCTACGAAGTATCCAGTCAGGATAGATTTGGTTATAATTTTATTCAACATTTCTATCTACCTATATTAAAGTATACTTACGAAGTGTCCAGTCAGGATAGATTTGGTTATAGTTTTATACAACATTACTATATACCTACATTAAAATATACTTATGAAGTATCAAGTCAGGATGGATTTGATTGTAATTTTCTGCATCGGCAATAAGTCTAAATATTTACCAAAATTAGGCCTACAACCAAATCTATCCTGACTGGATACTTCGTAAGTATACTTTAATATAGGTAGATAGTAATGTTGAATAAAATTATAACCAAATCTATAGTGGCTGGATACTTCCTAGGTATATCTTAATATAAGTAGATAGTAAGATTGAATAAAATTATGACCAAATCTATTCTGACTGGATACTTCATAGGTATATTTTAATATAGGTAATGTATGTAGTAATGTATAAAATTACAACTAAATCTAGACGTAGTGCAGTGCGCTGTAGCTACTGCGTGCCGGGTTCACGCTATAGGCCTACGTACCATTACATACTAACGATTAAAATGTGAAAAAAGTACTTTCCGTATTTTCCGCGGAAAAAAATTGATTGATATTCGTGTTCTACACATTAAAACAAGTAATTTAAAAAAAAAAAAAAATTAAAAACCATCGTCATAGAGACTATATTTTTACCCCTTTATTATTCTGAGTTCAATTAATTAATTACATTAACGTTAGATTTTACCCTTGGTATTGGTCTATTCCTCAACGTTTAGGATTGCACAATTGTTCATTGGATCATTCTTTAACTTTAGGATTTTACCATTGGTTATTAACTTATTCCTTAACGTTAGGTTAACACCCCGGGATAATACCATATTCCTTAACGTTAGGTTTTTACCCTTGATTATTAACTTACTTCCTAACGTTAGGTTAACACCCCGGGTTTTTACAATTGGAGTTTGGCCCATTCCTTAACGTTAGGATTATACGCTTGGTATTCGCCTATTCCTTAACTATAGGACTTTACCCTTGGTATTGGCTTATACCTTAACTTTATAATATTACCCTTGGTATTGGCTTATACCTTAACGTTAGAATATTACCCTTAGTATTGGCTTATACCTTAACGTTAGAATATTACCCTTGGTATTGGTTTATACCTTAACGTTAGAATATTGCCCTTGGTATTGGCTTATACCTTAACGTTAGAATATTACCCTTAGTATTGGCTTATACCTTAACGTTAGAATATTACCCTTGGTATTGATTTATACCTTAACGTTAGAATATTGCCCTTGGTATTGGCTTATACCTTAACGTTAGAATATTACCCTTAGTATTGGCTTATACCTTAACGTTAGAATATTACCCTTAGTATTGGCTTATACCTTAACGTTAGAATATTACCCTTGGTATTGGCTTATACCTTAACGTTAGAATATTACCCTTAGTATTGGCTTATACCTTAACGTTAGAATATTACCCTTGGTATTGGTTTATACCTTAACGTTAGAATATTACACTTGGTATTGGTTTATACCTTACCGTTAGAATATTAATCTTGGTATTGGCTTATACCTTAACGTTAGAATATTACCCTTGGTATTGGCTTATACCTTAACGTTAGAATATTGCCCTTGGTATTGGCTTATACCTTAACGTTAGAATATTGCCCTTGGTATTGGCTTATACCTTAACGTTAGAATATTGCCCTTGGTATTGGCTTATACCTTAACGTTACAATATTACTCTTCGTATTCTCCTATTCCCTAACGTCAGGTTTATACCCTTGGTATTGGATTATTCCTTAACTTTATAATATTACCCTTGGTATTGGATTATTCCTTAACTTTATAATATTACCCTTGGTATTGGGTTATACCTTAACGTTACAATATTACTCTTCGTATTCTCCTATTCCCTAACGTCAGGTTTATACCCTTGGTATTGGATTATTCCTTAACTTTATAATATTACCCTTGGTATTGGATTATTCCTTAACTTTATAATATTACCCTTGGTATTGGCTTATACCTTAACGTTAGAATATTACCCTTGGTATTGGCTTATACCTTAACGTTAGAATATTGCCCTTGGTATTGGCTTATACCTTAACGTTACAATATTACTCTTCGTATTCTCCTATTCCCTAACGTCAGGTTTATACCCTTGGTATTGGCTTATTCCTTAACTTTATAATATTACCCTTGGTATTGGCTTATACCTTAACGTTAGAATATTGCCCTTGGTATTGGCTTATACCTTAACGTTAGAATATTACCCTTGGTATTGACTTATACCTTAACGTTAGAATATTACCCTTGGTATTGGCTTATACCTCAACGTTAGAATATTACCCTTGGTATTGGCTTATACCTTAACGTTAGAATATTACCCTTGGTATTGGCTTATACCTTAACGTTAGAATATTACCCTTGGTATTGGCTTATACCATAACGTTACAATATTACTCTTCGTATTCTCCTATTACCTAACGTCAGGTTTATACCCTTGGTATTGGCTTATTCATTAACTTTATAATATTACCCTTGGTATTGGCTTATACCTTAACGTTAGAATATTACCCTTGGTATTGGCTTATACCTTAACGTTAGAATATTACCCTTGGTATTGGCTTATACCTTAACGTTAGAATATTGCCCTTGGTATTGGCTTATACCTTAACGTTACAATATTACTCTTCGTATTCTCCTATTCCCTAAAGTCAGGTTTATACCCTTGGTATTGGCTTATTCCTTAACTTTATAATATTACCCTTGGTATTGGCTTATACCTTAACGTTAGAATATTACCCTTGGTATTGGCTTATACCTCAACGTTAGAATATTACCCTTGGTATTGGCTTATACCTTAACGTTAGAATATTACCCTTGGTATTGGCTTATACCTTAACGTTAGAATATTACCCTTGTTATTGGCTTATACCTTAACGTTAGAATATTACCCTTGGTATTGGCTTATACCTTAACGTTACAATATTACTCTTCGTATGCTCCTATTCCCTAAAGTCAGGTTTATACCCTTGGTATTGGCTTATACCTTAACGTTAGAATATTACCCTTGGTATTGGCTTATACCTTAACGTTACAATATTACTCTTCGTATTCTCCTATTACCTAACGTCAGGTTTATACCCTTGGTATTGGCTTATTCATTAACTTTATAATATTACCCTTGGTATTGGCTTATACCTTAACGTTAGAATATTACCCTTGGTATTAGCTTCTGCCTTAACGTTAGAATATTGCCCTTGGTATTGGCTTATACCTTAACGTTAGAATATTGCCGTTGGTATTGGCTTATACCTTAACGTTAGAATATTGCCCTTGGTATTGGCTTATATCTTAACGTTACAATATTTCTCTTCGTATTCTCCTATTCCCTAACGTCAGGTTTATACCCTTGGTATTGGATTATTCCTTAACTTTATAATATTACCCTTGGTATTGGATTATTCCTTATCTTTATAATATTACCCTTGGTATTGGCTTATACCTTAACGTTACAATATTACTCTTCGTATTCTCCTATTCCCTAACGTCAGGTTTATACCCTTGGTATTGGATTATTCCTTAACTTTATAATATTACCCTTGGTATTAGCTTATACCTTAACGTTACAATATTACTCTTCGTATTCTCCTATTCCCTAACGTCAGGTTTATACCCTTGGTATTGGATTATTCCTTAACTTTATAATATTACCCTTGGTATTGGATTATTCCTTAACTTTATAATATTACCCTTGGTATTGGCTTATACCTTAACGTTAGAATATTACCCTTGGTATTGGCTTATACCTTAACGTTAGAATATTGCCCTTGGTATTGGCTTATACCTTAACGTTACATTATTACTCTTCGTATTCTCCTATTCCCTAACGTCAGGTTTATACCCTTGGTATTGGCTTATTCCTTAACTTTATAATATTACCCTTGGTATTGGCTTATACCTTAACGTTAGAATATTGCCCTTGGTATTGGCTTATACCTTAACGTTAAAATATTACCCTTGGTATTGGCTTATACCTTAACGTTAGAATATTACCCTTGGTATTGGCTTATACCTCAACGTTAGAATATTACCCTTGGTATTGGCTTATACCTTAACGTTAGAATATTACCCTTGGTATTGGCTTATACCTTAACGTTAGAATATTACCCTTGGTATTGGCTTATACCATAACGTTACAATATTACTCTTCGTATTCTCCTATTACCTAACGTCAGGTTTATACCCTTGGTATTGGCTTATTCATAAACTTTATAATATTACCCTTGGTATTGGCTTATACCTTAACGTTAGAATATTACCCTTGGTATTGGCTTATACCTTAACGTTAGAATATTACCCTTGGTATTGGCTTATACCTTAACGTTAGAATATTGCCCTTGGTATTGGCTTATACCTTAACGTTACAATATTACTCTTCGTATTCTCCTATTCCCTAACGTCAGGTTTATACCCTTGGTATTGGCTTATTCCTTAACTTTATAATATTACCCTTGGTATTGGCTTATACCTTAACGTTAGAATATTACCCTTGGTATTGGCTTATACCTCAACGTTAGAATATTACCCTTGGTATTGGCTTATACCTTAACGTTAGAATATTACCCTTGGTATTGGTTTATACCTTAACGTTAGAATATTACCCTTGGTATTGGCTTATACCTCAACGTTAGAATATTACCCTTGGTATTGGCTTATACCTTAACGTTACAATATTACTCTTCGTATGCTCCTATTCCCTAAAGTCAGGTTTATACCCTTGGTATTGGCTTATACCTTAACGTTAGAATATTACCCTTGGTATTGGCTTATACCTTAACGTTACAATATTACTCTTCGTATTCTCCTATTACCCAACGTCAGGTTTATACCCTTGGTATTGGCTTATTCATTAACTTTATAATATTACCCTTGGTATTGGCTTATACCTTAACGTTAGAATATTACCCTTGGTATTGGCTTATACCTTAACGTTAGAATATTACCCTTGGTATTGGCTTATACCTTAACGTTAGAATATTACCCTTGGTATTGGCTTATACCTTAACGTTACAATATTACTCTTCGTATTCTCCTATTCCCTAACGTCAGGTTTATACCCTTGGTATTGGCTTATTCCTTAACTTTATAATATTACCCTTGGTATTGGCTTATACCTTAACGTTAGAATATTACCCTTGGTATTGGCTTATACCTTAACGTTACAATATTACTCTTCGTATTCTATTCCCTAACGTCAGGATTATACTCTTGGTATTGGCTTATTCCTTAACGTTAGAATAATACTCTTGGTATTGGCCTATTTCTTAACGTTAGGATTTTACCCTTGTGCAGCGGCCAGAATGTCCGATGCAAAGAATCAGGGTAATTGTACAGAATACCAGAATCAAACCTAACCTGGTTAAATAATTGGCTAAATTTATATGTAAAAATTTTAAAGCATTATAATAATAATAATAATATTAAAACTAGGGTAAATAATAGTAAAATGAAGAAAATTAGAAATAACTTTAGACTTAAAAAACATAAATTATAATCAATAAGAAAAAATTATCACTTCAAAGTGGATAGCCTAAATTATGTATACAAAAAAGACGGTAATTGTGTAGTATAACAAACTCGGCCTAGATGCCGGCTATTAAAATAATTGTAATTAAATATAATCAGGAATAAAGAATGTAAATTTATAAGATGTGAGGAAAGTAAATTAGGCCTAGCTAGGGAAAATAGTTTTTATGTAAAAGTAAAGATTAAATGTTAAAGTTTAATAGCCTAGAAATTAGGTTATAATAGAAGCAGTCATATTTGATTCTGGAAAAATCCGCCTAGGGTATTGATTATAAATCTTGTCACTACGAAACGAAAGCACTACAGTCGAACTTTGGATTAGGAATTTTAAAAAGTAAATTAAATTAAATAAGAAGAAATAAAGTCAAATACGTTATTAAATAAAAGGTAAAAATGGAAAGGACACACCAGAATACAGAAACGCCTTTTACAAAAAGTGAAACTAATCTTAGTTCAGAATTTCCGAACAAACAAAGTCAATTGCCATGGCAACGGCTTTCTGATTGGTCAAAAGTTGAAAAATGGATACTATGAAGTGAGGCCTCAAAAAAGGGACGCTATCCAGAATTAGAATGCATTAGGCTCTCAAGGCGAGCAGACGTGTTTTTGTACCATGCGAAAAGGACAAGAAAAAATGTGCTAGAAACAGAGTAAAAAGTGCTACGATGTGATCAGGGGAAGGAAGATATATATGAGCAAGGACTCATATATACCCAGAACAAAATTTCGACCACCAAAATGCAAAATTAAAGAAAATAAGAAGATTAACCGAAATTATGGAGAGATGCCTACCTACCAAGACCCTTGAAGCTGTAATGGGACCGACAGATGACAACATTAATGAAGATAAAAAGATTTCTACAGTACAAGGTTATATAATCAATTTAATTATTCTTTTTTAATAACATTTTACTTCAAATTATATTAACTTAAATTCAAAATTAAATAAGATGGGAATAACCTAAGGGACTGATTAGTCAACTCTCTTAGGCTACCCAAATTTAAGTAACAAAGATTCAAAATTGACTTTCCATTCCCATCGCTGTGGGAATGTATGGATTAAGTATAAAGATGTATATCTTCTATGGCTTTTTCTAAGTGAATTTCTAATGAATAATTTCTAAAGAAGTTAATTGTTCGAGGCCTAGCCTAAAGGCATTAAATAGTAATATTAAGTGTTTGAAAAAGAATCAGATTTTAAAATATGTTAAATTTAACTGTAACAATCAAAACTATATACAAAATTAATCATGGTAACTTTGATAATTTAAATTATATATAAAATTAATGATAATAAGAAAATTTAAAAACATAGAATGAGATAATAATGTATAATTCAATGGCAAGTTGTATGAAATTTTGAAAAAGTAGTTAGTCAAGAAAATCCTGTTAAAATAAATAAAAACAATAATAATTAATTTGAACCTTGGAACAAATAAATAAAAAGGTATATTTTCCAATTAGCTGTGTTTTCATTCTAAATAAGATAAGTTCACTAGGTATCCAGGTATAGTCTTTAAATCACAAGTGTCTCTCAAAGATTCCACTACCCGAAAAGGAGCTTGAACAGGGCTTATCGGAGGCTAATTGGTTTTATCAAAAATTCAGGGGTTGGTTCCTCTGAGAGGTTTATTCCTTGAGGCACAGGTCTATGAAATTAGGTTCGTAGTCAATGGATAAACCATTACTTTCTTACTGACTTAGCAATTGATGAAAAGAAAGAAACAAAGTAAGGCAAGGAGAAAAAAAGGTCGGTAAGACTTGGTATTGGCCTATTCCTTAACGTTAGGATTACACAATTGTTCATTGGTTCATTCCTTAACTTTAGAATTTTACTATTGGTCTTAGCCTATTCATTATCGTTAGGTTTTAATCTTTGGATGTGTTTCTATTTCTTAACGACTGGTTATTATCCTTCATTACTGACCTAATCATATTAACGGTATGTTTTTTACCCTTGGTTATTTGCTTATTCCTCAATGTTAGGATTTTACACTTGATTATTGGCTTATTCCTTAACGTTAGGTGTTATTCTTTAATTGTTGGTCTATCCTTTAACGTTTGGTTACCACCAGGGCCGGTTCTAGTCGTTTGTCAAGCGTAAGCGAACAATATTCCGGCGCCCCCCCACCACAAAAACCTGTAAGGTTATACGGATTCTCTCTGAATACATAAAAAATACGAGTAAATTTAAATGCTTAACACGTTCGCTACCGAACGTCACACTCCAGTACCTGTAGACAGCCCTGGGCTGGAGGTTCTGGAACACTCGGTAGTGAAGGTGTTAACTGACAACATATCACTGTGTATAGTATACTATGTTAACACGTTCGCTACCGAGCGTCGCAGTCCAGTACCTGTAGATAGCCCTGGTAGTAGGTAGCTGGAGGTTCTGGGACACTCGGTAGCGAAGGTGTTAAGGAATAAGGGTTGAAACTTAAATAGTAGGGTTAAATTAACATATGCTTGCCCTTATATATTGAATGTATTATTAAAAAATTTAAAAACCAATACAAATTGAAAGTGAAAAAAGTGTGAACAAATCAATAAATACAGCACAAGTCAGCTTTAAGGAAATTCGACAATTTATTTACTTGTAAAATAAATACAAACTTAAGAATTTTACACGTAACACTAAAAACACACTAAAAAGAGATTTTCCTTGCTTTCATTTTGGCAAATTCGTTGAGAATGAAGTCAGTGTCCATTTGGTTTAATAAATCATTCTCAATGGCCATTGTTGCCAGTCCACTCAAACGTTCCTGGCAAATGGTTGATCTGAGATAAGTCTTTATAAGTTTCAACTTGGAAAAACTTCTTTCACCACTTGCCACTGAGACGGGGAGCGTCAGAAGAATTCTTAGAGAAACAAAAACATTAGGGAATGTATCCATATAATCATTGTTTGTTATATACGACAAGGCCGTACTTGGAGAACTTCCGGGTAGCAGCATTGGCGCAAAAATGTCTAGCTCGTCGAACAGTTCACCTCCGTTTATGTCACAATCTTCTCCATTACTCAAAACACTATGAAGTTGTATGCAGGCATCTTTCAAAGTTTTCTTATCCCATGTCTGAAGATTCTTAATGTCATACAGAAAACTAAAACTCTTGCTGTGATTCTCCATGAGTTCAAACCTCTCTTTAAGCGAGTTGATAGCTGTATCAAGCACTACAAAGAAAAATTTCACTTTGAATGATGCCAGTCCAGCCTGAATCGGTTCATCCTCACTCTCATAGGAGAATTGCCTTTTTGTTTTCCTGGGACGAACTTCGGTTTCTTTTTCAAATTCAACAGAAACACCAATTTTGTCTGCCAGTTCTGTAGCATCTATGATATTGCTATTGAGACCTTCATCAGATCTCATATTTTCCAAAAATGTTTGAACACTTTTCACGAGATCCATTGAGCAAAGTAGATGAGGCTTTTTGTAAGGTCTTACTCACCATGTTTATTTTAAAAAGGATATTATACCACGTTACCAGGCAACACAAAAACTTGAAAGTTTGAAGTTTTCTTAGTATTCCTACAGCAGAGTTCCTACTAAAAGCATCCAGCTTTTGGTCTTGAGAGGCTTCATACAAAGCATCGTATATTTCCTCAATGTGATATCTAAGAGGCACTAATGCTTCAATCCTACTCTCCCACCGAGTATTGCTGAGGGGTTTCACTGTTAGAGTGGATACGTGTTTTGTCAAAATACTCCACCTGTGAGTTGAACTACAAAAAAAGTTGAAAATTTCTTGAATCGTACTAAAACAATCAACTGCAATAGGGCAAGAGAGAGCAGCATCGTTAACCACTAGATTCATATAATGGTTTCCACATGGCACGAAAAATGCCCTAGAATTCAAATCAAGTACTCTTTTCTGGACTCCAACATGCTTTCCTCTCATGTTGGAGCCATTATCATTCCCCTGGCCCCTCATGTTTTTTAACGGGATGTTCCGTGTAGATAACTCACTGAGTAACACTTCTGTGAGACCTTCACCCGATGATTCTTTCATGGGCAGAAAGCCTAAAAAATGTTCTTTTATTGACACTTCCTTATTTTTTACACATGTAACAAATCTCACCACCATTGTCATTTGTTCTGTGTGGCTAATATCGGGTGTACAGTCCAGTATTATAGCATAATATGTTGCTTCTTTTAGGTCACTTACGATTCGGTCTTAAATGTGACTTCTCATTGTCCATGTACCTAAAACACAATACTCCTGACGTTATTTATCGTCAGGAGTTTTTGCAGATTCAACAAACTCATCAACACACTGTGACTATATTCACAGACGGTTCAAAACTGGATAATGGGATAGGTTGTGCATTTTATATGGAAGGACAAACTTTCACTTATGGATTGCCCTCAGCCTGTAGCGTTTGTACTGCAGAACTTTATGCAATTTTCCAAGCTTTAAGATCAATTCCGTCTGCAAAATCTAAATATCTTGTGTGTTGTGACTTCTCATTGTCCATGTACCTAAAACACAATACTCCTGACGTTGTTTATTGTCAGGAGTTTTTGCAGATTCAACAAACTCACCAACATACTGTGACTATATTCACAGACGGTTCAAAACTGGACAATGGGATAGGTTGTGCATTTTATATGGAAGGACAAACTTTCACTTACGGATTGCCCTCAGCCTGTAGCGTTTTTACGGCAGAACTTTATGCAATTTTCCAAGCCTTAAGATCAATTCCGTCTGTCAAATCTAAATATCTTGTGTGTTGTGATTCCAAAAGTGCTCTCCAATCTATTCAGGAAATGTACACTAAGAACCCTTTAGTTGGAGACATCTTGTGCTCTATACACAGGCTCCAATTACGAGGTGTCGAGGTGTCATTTCTCTGGGTGCCTGGACACTGTGGAATATTCGGAAACACTAAAGCAGATGAAGGTGCAAAATTAGCTACAGGTAAGTTGCCATCGACACAATGTGTGATGGCATCAGATTTTGTATGCAAAGTTAAAACTACACTATTCTCTGTTTGGAATGAAGAATGGCAAAATGTAAATAGAAACAAGCTGAGGGACATCAAAAATACCGTCCGACCATGGAGGACAACTGTTCGTTCGAATCGTAGGGAGGAAGTGGTGGTAACTCGACTTCGCATCGGCCACTCTTTGTTAACGCATGGATGGTTGATGCGACATGAGGATCCACCACTATGTCCGTTTTGTAGAAATAATATTACAATCAAGCATATCCTGCTTGATTGTGATAAGTTGGAAAATTTGTATATACGTTACGATCTTCGAGGTAGTTTAAAGGTGGTTTTAAGGGACGATGTCACGGCTATCGACCGTGTCATCGCTTTCTTACGCCACCTGAATCTATTTAATAATATTTAAATTTTGTATAATTTTAGGTTCTTTAGTTTTAGATTATTACAATTAGTTTTAAACATTTATTTTATTTTATTTTGTTTTATTTTGATTAGTTTTATTTATTTAGTATTATTTTAAAAAAACTCAACTTTTAGTTAGGCGATGATAACCTCAATAGGTTTTTCGCCTGGAAAAAAAAAAAAAAAAAAAAAAAAAAAAAAAAATCTTGTGTGTTGTGATTCCAAAAGTGCTCTCCAGGCTACTCAGGAAATGTACACTAAGAACCCTTTTGTTGGAGACATCTTGTCCTCTATACACAGGCTCCAATTACGAGGTGTTGAGGTGTCATTTCTCTGGGTGCCTGGTCACTGTGGAATATTCGGAAACACTAAAGCAGATGAAGGTGCAAAATTAGCTACAGATATGTTGCCATCGACACAACGTGTGATGGCATCAGATTTTTGTATGCAAAGTTAAATCTACACTATTCTCTGTTTGGAACGAAGAATGGCAAAATGTAAATAGAAACAAGCTGAGGGATATCAAAAATACCGTCCGACCATGGAGGACATCTGTTCGTTCGAATCGTAGGGAGGAAGTGGTGGTTACTCGACTTCGCATCGGCCACTCTTTGTTAACGCATGGATGGTTGATGCGACATGAGGATCCACCACTATGTCCGTTTTGTAGAAATAATATTACAATCAAGCATATCCTGCTTGATTGTAATGAGTTGAGCGATTTGTATGTACGTTACGATCTTCGAGGTAGTTTAAAGGTGGTTTTAGGGGACGATGTCACGGCTATCGACCGTGTCATCGCTTTCTTGCGCCACCTGAATCTATTTAATAATATTTAAATTATATATAATTTTAGTTCCTTTTTTTTTAGTTACATTTAGTATTAAACATTTATTTTATTTTGTTTAGTTGGTTAGTTTTATTTTGAAATAATTATTTAAAATAAAATTTTAGTTAGGCGATGATAACCTCGATAGGTTTTTCGCCTGGAAAAAAAATGGATCTTAGTGGACAAGAGATAGATAAACTCATTTTGTATTTGTTTGCTCAAATAGTGAACGTTTGTCTCTTCAGAAGTAACTCTTCTTACATGTTCAGCCATGACAACATCGAATTTGGAAATATACTCTACAAGTTTCAAAAAGTTACCATTGTTACGCTCAAAAAGAGACTCTTTTGTCCCTCGAAAAGCCAACCCCTGAGATCCTAAAAATTGGACCACACACAGTAAACGTTTCAAAACTTGGTTCCAATGTTCTGTTTCAGCCCGAATGGTTCTCTCATTTTCTTTGTCAATCGTTCTATCCAAACGTAATCGCATGGACAGTTCACGCCAAGATTGACAATGTTGTATGTGGGTAGAAGATTTCTCATGACTGGTCAAAATCTTTGTTAAGTTTTGCCAGTCAGAATATCCTTGGTCTCCTGCAAGAGATGAATTCACATTACCAAAGACTTTGCAGGCAAAGCAAAATACTGCGTTTTTTTGTACTGAATACATCAACCAATTCCTGTGGACTTGTTCCTTATTGCAAAGTTTTCTAGTGAAATGAAGTGAAGAGAATTTTCTACCTTTAGCATCAATGGGAAAGTCGAAGTTAGTAACTTGCACAGGTCCACGCTCAACAAGAAGTTTTCGTATCTCATCCGTGATTTTGAGCGGCCACTCTCCACAGTCCATCGATAGTAGCGGTGACGTGTCTCCAGGCAGCTTTTGATCCTACAATACAAATCAAACTCTAAATTTTTGTATTGTCACATGTAAAAGTTAATTTTAAAATATGAATACGAGAATAAATATTTATGTAAGTTTGAATGGCAAAAGATTAAAATTAAAGAATTGAAACTGAGCCGTTCAGTTGCAGAAACTCCTGTGATCAATTATTGTTAGAGAAAGTGCGCTAACCAAAGGTGCAATTTGAGTGCAGACTTTTCCTACGGACGGCCCTTTGCATTCTCTGTATTTAATTTTGTTTCTTAATATCATAAAATATATTTTTCTAATTTTAATTACAATATGCGTAACCGTAACATAATAGCTTCTAAAATTCAAAGGCCTAAGCTTATACAAGCCAAATAACATGAGTTCTTTATCATAAAAATAAAGAAAAATTATCATTTAATAGGCTACCCATTGTTATTGGCCTACAGGCCCAAATCGTGTTTATTTAAATTTAAGCATAGTTTATATCTTAGGCACAATTTATTGTGATGTAAATTAAATTAACTTACAGTTTCATTTGTTTGGTGGCTTGTCGATGGAGTAGTTACTGCCTCCAATATTGGCAATTCATCTTTTTCGATATTGGTTTTTGTAGCAGTATCGTCCTCGTCCAACTTCATGACCGAAAAAAACTTCTGTAGTGCTTTCGATTGCATTTTGTCTTCTTTTGCATGCTGCAATTTTCTTTTGCGGTTGAATGACCCAGAGGGCTTTTTACTACTATCGGCACTACTACTAGACATGACTTGTTTAGTTGAGGTTCTTCACTGACGCACTAGTTTGCGAATGGTACTCAGGAGTTTAGTTTGGTTAACGGAGGGGCGCCCGATGGACGAGTCCAAGGAGATGACGGAGGGGCGCCCAACGAACGAGTCCATTTGAGAATAACAATAAACACAGTAGTGGGAGTATGCATAAGCGAATAGGGACCTTACGATATACCCTTACTCGCTTACTCCTACCATTTGGCGGAGTAAATAAATCCACTCTCAACCTCTAGTCACCTTTTCTATAGTGAAGATTGGAGAACGCGTAGGCGCCCCCTTTTGCCCTGCGCCCTACGCGGCCGCGTACTTTGCGTACCCCTTAAACCGGCCCTGGTTACCACCCTTGGACGTTAACCTATTTATTAACGTTAGGTTTCGCCATTGGTTATTAACTTATTCCTTAACGTTAGATTTTCACCCTTGTATAATAAACTATTCCTAAATGTTTACCCCTGGTTGTAGGCAGATTTCTTAACGTTAAATTTTTACTCACTGTTTTTGGCTTATCTCTAACGTTACTTTTTCATCCTTAGTTAATACCCTATTCCGTAACTTTAGATTTTACTCTAGGTTATTAGCCTATTCCTTAACGATCGGTTTTCACCCTTATTTATTGGCTTATTTCTAAACGTTAGATTTCTCTCCTAAGTCAGTGTCCTATTCTTAAACGTTCGGTTTTTATCATTGGTTAATTGTTTATACCTTAACGTTAGGATTTTATCCTTGCTTATTGGTCTATTCCTTTACGATAGCGTTTTACCCTTGATTATTGGACTATTCCTTAACGTTCGGAATTTTTCTTTGGTTATTGACCCATTCCTTAACGTTAGGTTTTTACCCTTGGTTATTAACTTATTCCTTAACGTTAGGTTAACACCACGGTATAATACCATATTCCTTAACGTTAGGTTTTTACCCTTGGTTATTAACTTATTCCTTAACGTTAGGTTAACACCCCGGGATAATACCATATTCCTTAACGTTAGGTTTTTACCCTTGATTATTAACTTACTTCCTAACGTTAGGTTAACACCCCGGGATAATCCCATATTCCTTAACGTTAGGTTTTTACCCTTGGTTATTAACTTATTCCTTAACGTTAGGTTAACACCCCGGGATAATACCATATTCCTTAACGTTCGGTTTTTACCATTGGTTATTAGCCCTTTCCTTTACGTTAGGGGTTTACTTTTTGTTATTGGCCTATTCCTTAACGTTAGGATTTTCCATTTGTTTTTTTTTCTATTCCTTAACGTTAGGTTTCTACCCTTGGTTTTTCTCTAACGCCCTAACCTTAGGTCTTTACTTTTGGCTATAGGCCTATTCATTAACGTTAGGTTTTTACCCTTTGTTATTACCTATTCCTTAACGTTAGGATTGTCACCCTTAGTTATTTGCTCATTCCTTAACGTTAGTTTTTCACCCTTGGTTATTGCCCTATTCCTTAATGTTAGGATGTTAACCTTTTTTATTGGCCTATTTCTTGTTCTTAGGTATTATCTCTTTTCGAAAAGTAGCTAAAATTTGTAAAATTTGAACATTCAGATTTGATAATAAATTCAAGAGTTTCAATTCGGTTTTATTTACAAATGCAAAAGTAGGACGTAAGATAATAATTTTATAATGTTTGTATTTGAATTCATTAGACTTACCTCTGTTGTAGTAAAATATTCCACTTGTATTGGTTCTTGAATATAATTTTTAAAATTTTTTAGATACAACTTTATTAACGACGGTAAGAGGGGTCACTATAAGAATGAAAATGTCTTACTCAAAAGCTTTAAAAAATTCAAATTAACAACAGCAAATATAACCATGTACATTCCATCATAGACTTCAATATACTGTGTTTCTGAATCTATATTTAATTGCATTTGAATATTACCCAAACATTAAGTCAAATAACCTAGCAGTGAAGACAAAAACAGTTATGATCGTTAACCAATCGCCATATTTGATTTTAACAAAAATAGAGACCGGAAGAATGCTTAAGTGTTAATTAGAAACCTTAATTTGCTCAATAAAACTAGACTTATGCCGTTATAGGCATTAAATTCCCAACAATTATGCCAAAATTCTCTCACAAATAACAATACAAGTACTCCTACTATTGGAAATCACGTGACCCGAGTTATAATCCATTAGTAAATCAAATAACTCATTTTATCTGTTAGAAAAGCAATTGATTAGTCTTATGTGCTTTGGGTACAACGATATACTCTTTTCTGACATTTTAATAAATCAAGGGACTCGATCAAAAAATTAGTTTGAACAATCAAATAATTTGGCAAAGGAGATAAATAGTTACCTAAATTCTGGTTTCTATTTATCTCTAATTATTACTACTAATTTTATACTACTTAACTAAGTGAATACGTAATTGCTTACTTGCTGAAGCGTTTCAAAACGATCGTTCCTTTTTCGAAGCTAACCTTCTACTAGCGGCTTTTGGCTCTTTAAAAACGGTATGACAGGGTTGGATTTATGACATTAGGTGAGGTGTCGGCGTCTTGTGTTATGTATTTGAAAAGACTATTGGCTTCAAAGTGTGTGTGGTCATTAAGTATATTTTCCATGTCTGTTGCGTAGTGTTTGTAGATTTCATATTTTTCTAAGGTTGTTAGTTTTTTACTATGTTTTAATGTGTGTAGAATATTTAAATTAGTGTGTATGTCGGTATGTGTGTGTTGGGTGTTATTTAGGTGTTTTGCGTAGCTGGATTTAGGGTTTGTTTGTTTTGTTTGGGCAATGTGCTCATCGAAGCGTGTGTAAAATGACCTGCCGGTTTGACCGATGTAATAGTTGGGACAATCGTTGCAAGTTAATTTGTAAATACCTGAGACTTTGTATATGTCAGTTTCTTTTTGAAAAGGTTGTATATGTTTTCTTAGCGTGTTTGTTGTTTTGTAGGATATTTGGTAATGGATTTTTTTGAATGTGGAGGCTATTTTGTGTGTGTTTTTATTGTGGTAGGTGTGGGATATGTATTTGTTATTTTTTGGGTGGTTTGTTTGAGTGGCTGTTTGATGGTGTTTGTTTTATTTTCCTGAGAATATAATCTATGAGTGTGTGTTGGTAGCCGTTTTGTTGGGCGATGTATTTTATGGTATTACGTTCTTCGTCGTAGTCTTTCTGTAGCATTGGTATGTTTATTAGACGGTGTAGCATGTGATTAAATGCAGCGTGTTTGTGTTGTGTGGGGTGATTAGATGTATTATGTATGACCATATCTGTAGTTGTTGGTTTTCTGTATATTTTGAAATTGTGTCTAGTGTTGTATTTGGTGATAGTAAGATCTAGAAAGTTTATTCTATTGTTTTCTTCTAACTCGAGAGTAAATGTGAGTTTTTCGTGTATGGTATTAATGTAATTATGTAGTTGTTTGATTTGCCGTTGTATAATATTAAAATGTCATCTACATATCTATGGTAGTAAATTATTTTATGTGTGTGGTAATTGTTCTGTAGAATATATTGTTGTTCGATGTGGTGTAGGAATATTTCTGCTAGGATGCCTGAGATAGGGGAACCCATTGGGAGGCCATCTTTCTGTGTGTAGTATTTGTGTTGGTATGTGAAGTAGTTTTGTGATGTGATGAGTTTTGTGAGTGTTATTATTTCATGTGTGAGTTTATGTGGGGTGTTGTTTGCTGTGAGCATATTTTGTAGTATGTTCAGTGTTTGTCCTATTGGCACATTAGTGTAAAGTTTTTTTATGTCGAATGAGGCTATGGTGGAGTTGTGTGGATCGTTTTGAAACGCGTCAGCAAGTACGCAATTACGTATTCACTTAGTTAAGTAGTGTAAAATTAGTTTAATCAGTGAATTCAAGATGATTACATCAAGAAACTTCTAATTATTAATTTTCAGTAAATGTCTTCGAAGAAATAGTCATTTTATAAACAAATATCCTAATTTTACGCAAGAATCAATATAACTAACTGACAGCGCATAGTGATAAATTTGTCACTATACACTATCAATTTCCGAAATACACGCTCTTTGTTAAAATTTCCCAAATAGCTTACTTTTAATTTTATCAAAGAACTTTAAAATCGATATATTTATATTTGACAGCACTTGTTAGTCTTAATGAATTCCGTGTTCGCAGAGACCATTCCACTTGTCACGTGGCTTTGTATATCCCGGGCACAATGCGAGCGCCTAACCTAACATTAATCGTCGGACCGTTGACCCTTCAAGTGTTCCCATTTACCGCGCCGTGTATGGAGTTTTTAGAATGCATTGGGTTCAGTGTGTAGTAAGGGCAGTGGACTTGCTGTCTTGGTTGCATAACAGTGCATCTAGATCACCGGCTTCGGGCGTTTCTGCATTCCACCTGACGATATGGAGCGCTGACCACTTTTTTTAAACGAGTGGAGCATGCATTTCAACATGGTCAAATTTGTCTGAATGCAAGAGTGACAAATGCTTCCATTTTTTAAAAATGTATTTAACTCCTTTCACAACAAACACACTTGACATTTTTGGTCCTTACAACTTTTACTGACGTCTGAATCGTAGGCATATTTTTGAATTACATATATTACACTAAATGTAGGTCAGTAGCTTAGGTTTTATGACCAATATCTTGAATTCTTGACGACGTATTACTTTTTTTTACAGATGAGTAAACATTTTGGAAATATTGTTTGTTTATGACTTTTGTTTGAAAGTAGCCTACTTACTTTTACTTTCTGCAACTGTTTCGGGATTGTTCTTTTACCTTAACTACACATTCATCCTCATTCCAATTATTGTTATCTCAAACATTTCTATTCTGTTTGCTTCCCTCTCTTATCCTCCCCCACCTTTTACTCTCTCTTAATCCTTCCCACTATCTTAGTTCATTAATTTCTTCTTACTTTTCCCTCGATTCCTCCTTCTTCTACCTCATCCCCTTTCCTAGTCTTCCATATTATCTTTCTTCTTCTTTTTTTCCTCTGCCTCCTCCTTATCATTATTCTTCTGTACAATTATATTTTCCTTCTTTTTTTATCTTATCACACCCATTCCTTTCCCTTCTTTTTCTATTTTTTCTTTTATTTCTCTTCATTATCCTCCTTCTCTTTCTTTCTCTTTTCTTCCTGGTTTTGGGCATTGCTTGCCGCACGTTCATTAATTGTCTTATCAACTAATTAAGGTCCTACTTCTTCCTTTCAGCCGGCATTTTCTTTTAAAGTAATCATTCAATTTATCGATAGTGAACACTCAACTACCGTCCATATTCTCTAAATTGTTCTCCATTGTAGGTGATAGTATATTCTTTTTTCATTGCCAAACTGGAATCTCTTTTCCCCCAGTAAAACGAAGTCTACTTTAAGTAAGCGAGAGTGCCAACAGGATGGCGTAATTCTCTTTTGTTACCAATACCGCGGGACCATTATTTCCATAAGGTGGACTGTCTACATTTCCTTACAGTTCATCATACAGTTACAATGCGGTTTGCAGTTATAATGCATGAACATCATACGAAATTATGGTTGAGTCTGTGTCATTTAGGCTATTTCAATAGGAATTCAATTACTTGAAGAAATCGCAAAAATCCATGAACTATAGTAAATGCATTATTACTGCAAAAGTATGTTAATTACGATAAAATTAATAATACAAACTATAGATAAATTCTGCGAACACCATGCGAATCTATGGTCGATGCTGTGTCATTTAGGCTATTTAAGTAAGTGTTCTATATTTTGAAGAAATCGCAAAAATCTATGAACTATAGTTTATGCATTTTTTAATCCAAAATTGTCAAAATTACTATAACTATTATAAGACAAACAATAGATATATTCTGTGACACACCATGCCGTTCCTTGGTCGCTTTTGCGTCATTGAAGATATTTAAATAAGAATTCTCTTTCTGATAAAATCGCAAAAACCATTAACTACAGTTCATTCATATTTTAGTGCATAAATGTGATAATTACGATAACTGTTAAAACAGAAACAATAGATAAATTCTGCAAACACCATGCGAATCTAAGTCCATGTAGATGCTATTTGATGTATACATGCTATAGTCGCTATGGATATCTTGCATACTTTAGCAATTAGATTCCTTTGTATCCTAAACCAGGGAATTTGACTCCTTACCCTAATCCTTAATCTTATCAACTTACATTCTTTTATTTTTATTCAGTAGCAAAAATAAATTATTGCCTCGACACTAAAACAATAATTACATTCAAGAGGTGTTTTTGTGACTCGTTAGAGAGCACGATAATTATTCCTAATCCCAATTTCATGAAATCTTATATATTCCTAAATCAGGGCTTTTGCATCCTTACCTTAATTCTATCTATTTATATATTTTTATTTCCATAACAGTTGAAATAAAGTATCGTTTAAGAAACAAAAATAATAATAAAATATATTACTATTTTTAAAAAATAATAATATAAACAAAACTTTATTAAAGTCAGTTAAGAAAAATTTTATTTTAGTTACTTTTTATTGAATAATTAAAATTGTATAAATAAAGTAACATAACCTATGCGTTAGAACGGCTGTTCTACCTAGAACAAAAATCAGCTGTTTTATGAAATAATATGTTATCACTTATTTTAAGCCAATTGGAAAGAAATAGCTATATTGCATGCCTTGACCATTTTGTGAAACTTTTTTCTTCCATATAAAACTAAAATGAATTAATTTAATTTAATTCATGAATTGATATTTGAAAAAACTGTATTAACTTCAAGGGTCAACCACTACAAGTTTAAAAAATGTATATATACTAAAAATGTATAAATTAATAAATTAAAAATATTTCAAAAACAAGAATACTTTTGATGAATATATTCTTGTTTTTGAAATATTTTTAATTTATTAACTATATTACAAGAAAACATATCACCATATTTAATACTTAACATATATATATATATATATATATATATATATATATATATATATATATATATATATATATATTAAAACAACATTGGTTATTCAAATACAAGAATATTTATTAATTTATATCCAAAGCTTTTCGTTGGTAAACAGTACCAACATCATCAGGAATGAAAATTACAATAATAAAATTAATAAACAAGAAAACGTATTTTATATTTATATATATTTATATATATATATATGAATATATATATATAAATAAATAAATATATATATATATATATATATATATATATATATATATATATATATCACTTTCACAATATGTACTTAAACAAGAATCTTACTTGGTATTTTGCGAGTTGACTAGCCTTGTCATCATCATCGGGCATGCTGATGATGACATATATTGTGAAAGTGATAAGTGAATACAAGAAAACAGTGTTGCAAAGCTACAAATATATATATATATATATATATATATATATATATATATATATATATATATATATAAAGAACAAAAGTCTAAATACAAATACAAGAATTATAATTGAATTTACAATTCAAAGCTTTTCGTTGGCTAACAGTACCAACATCATCCATGTATGTAAGGATGTTGTTGGTACTGTTAGCCAACGAAAAGCTTTGAATTGTAAATTCAATTATAATTCTTGTATTTGTATTTAGACTTTTGTTCTTTATTAATACACAAGAAAACATACTGCGATATATATATATATATATATATATATATATATATATATATATATATGTATGTATGTATGTATATAATAAAAACAACTAAGGTTATTCAAATACAAGAATTATTTATTAATTTATATTCAAAGCTTTTCGTTTAATAGTAGGCCTACAATGATATCTTGCATTATTCTATTAATCATTCCTGATGATGTTGGTACTGTTTATCAACGAAAAGCTATGAATATAAATTAATAAATAATTCTTGTATTTGAATAACCTTAGTTGTTTTGTATATATATATATATATATATATATATATATATATATATATATATATATAAAAGTGAACTTACAGAAAGAATTGAATGAATGTTAATAGTTGTAAATATTCATTAGGAGCTGAATAAGCACCTTTAGACCTAAATGTTTATACTCCCTCGTAATGTATCTAAGGGAGCATCAGAGTCCCGTATCTGATTCTACTTTAGGTTATAGAGAAGATCTTACCCATTGCACTACCTGCAGAAAGGAAAGGAAGGTAGATAGGGTTAAGGAAAGTATATAATGAACTTAATACTTAGCTTCTTGGAATAAAGGAGAGCTAAGGCTCATCTAAAGCTAAAGGAGAGCAAGTGTTTGAATGAAGAGAAGTGTCGACACTTCCCGATTCTCTTATAAAAGCAATCACGTCCTTCTCTCACACCATTCGGCTGTTAAGCGGATAAAAAATGAGCCTATATAACATTATTGTGTATAAACAAATGTTACGGCCTAACTAAAACCGCGACATTTAGCCCTGGCTCTGCGCTGCGCAAAATATCTAATTATTCAACGCTTTCCCAACAGATTCCGCCAAACTGTATAACACCCCCTCCCGTCTATCAGGACACAGAGTAATGTTCATCGATCTTAAGATGAAGGAGAGCTGTTCTTAGAGGGTGCCGCGAGTGGAGCGGCCGCTGTATACATCTCGTAGCGCACTTTACTCGCACTAAAATGTTTTGCTTTAATTAAAATAATATAATAATGTAGAGATTAGATATGCGAGGCTAAAATATCTGTCTGATTACCCGCGGAATTTCTTAAAATATTGATTAATGACAAAATATAAGAACGAGATATCGGCAACACGACCAAAAGAATGCAGAGCGCCGTTTGATAGCGACGGCGTTTCAACCTTGGCGAATGGAAAAAAATCACGTAAATAATTGGCTTTGTTTTAAGACGGAATGAAAGTATCAAAATGCTATAAACACGCCTTTTTGCGCATTTATTTTAAATATTTTTAGGGGGGACCACTTTCTTAAAAGAGGCCTCGCAAAAATGTTTAGCTCCAGGCCTTGCATTTGCTAAGAACAGTCCTGAAATGAAGATTTTCCCAACGACCACACTTTACGTGAACTTGCTCAAGCGTAATAAGACGTTTAGCGGACTGATCACTGAGTAACATATCCAGGTGCACTAACGTGGCCACTCGACCTGAAATAACAATTTACAGCCTAGTGAAAGTTAAACCGATACTTTATGCTATTTCCAATACAGGCAATAAATATTATAACAGTGTGTTAACCTGCTAAAGCTTACACTTTTATATTCTTGTTTTGCTGTTTGGATGAATCTTAAGATCACAGCTTGTTAAAGCCAAATGCTTGGACGTAATAATTCAGATAAAATCGTGGAAGTGAAATCTGAGTCTTATTTAGTGAGTATTCACTTTGCACAATTTTATTTAATTGCCCTTATTTTTCTTTTTAATATATATATATATATATATATATATATATATATATATATATATATATATATATATATATATATGTATGTATATATATATATATATATATATATATATATATATATATATATTAAATATGGTGATATGTTTTCTTGTAATATAGTTCATAAATTGAAAATATTTCAAAAACAAGAATACTTTTAATGAATATATTTATTCAAAGCTTTTCGCCGATAAAATAGTACCAAATATATAAATTTATTCAATGAAATATTTAATTTATTCATTAACATTCAATAATATTTATTCGCCGATAAATATATTCAATGAAATGTCTTAAGATAAGATAAAAAGTCATTTTGTGTGATGCTTTAGCACATAAAACTTATATGTTGGAAAAATTATTATGTTACCAAAAACTTTCCAGGAATGTTCTCAACAACTTGTTAAAGTTTCATGTCGATCAGTTCAGTGGTTTAGTAACGCATAAGGCTCATACATACATATATAAATGCAAACAATAATTAATATAAATATATATATATATATATATAGAGAGAGAGAGAGAGAGAGAGAGAGAGAAAGAGATACATACATAGATAGATTATATATATATATATATATATATATATATATATATATATATATATATATATATATATAGATAGATAGATAGATAGATAGATAGATAGATAGATAGATAGTAAAATGATGTGTCATCTTTAATCCACTGTTTATTACAAAGACTTTTGTCGTAAAAAGACTAAAACGTTAAAATAAATGAGCTTTGGTGTGGGAAAATAAGCGGGTTTGAATAAGAGATGTTTGATAACAGAAGAAAAAGAGGGTTTAGTAAAAGAGAAAAGAGTTTAAATTAAAAAGCTATGAAGAGACGAGGGTTTAAATAGAAGGAATGTGTAATAGAAGAGAAAAGGGTTTGAATAGTTGTATGATTAGAGAAGATGAAGGAGGAATGTATGATTACAAGGTTTTATTAAAATATTTGTGTAGTAGGAGAAAAAGGTTTTAATAAAAGAACTGTGGAATAGGAAGAGAAGAGAGTTTGAATAGTTGTATGATTAGAGAAGATGAAGGAGGAATGTGTGATTACAAGGGTTTATTGAAAGATTTGTGTAGTAGGAGAAAAGAGTTGGATTAGGAGAGTCGTATATTAGAAGTGTTTGAAAATTACCGAAAGTGATTTGCACTTTTTGTACTTTATGTAAATAATGTTTTGTAACATTTGAACGGAATTTTTACATTAGTAAAAAAACAAATTTGGATTTAAAATTATCAACATTACTCTTTTAAGGTTTCCTAGCTTCTTGATTTCCTCGTTTCTCCAATTTGTTCAACCTATTTAACAATTACTCAGTTTTAGAAAGAACAGTTCTCTTTTCTATGCAACATTGCTTTAATATAACAGGCTAAAGCAGATTTCAATGCCCGATACATCGCCTCCACTATTATTTATTGGAATGCGTATTGAACAATTGATAGAATCCGGTCGCAGTTACACGTCATGAACACAGCCATAAGCTGCGAATTTTAGTACGCGCAATAATCAAAGGAAACGGTCTGACTTTAACTCAGCATTGTGAAAGCGTTTATAAAATGAATGCCCCATTATGAAAAAAGAAATACAAAATAAAACACCATTCGAAATAAATATTTTGCAACCTTTTAAACTTATTTTATATATTTGGTTTTTTTTGTTTCTTTTTCAGATAAAGAAAAAAGAAAACGTCTTGATGAAAGGATATACATAGTTTTATGAAGACAAGGTTGTCACCAATAAAGGCTTTTAAGCATATCGTTGTACTTTGTACAAATATATAAATTAAATCTCATTGGAAGACTAGTTTTTATTTTAATAAAATGAAATGAAATTTTTTAATATTAATTTGGTGTATATATCTTTATTATTAATTTCCATATATTTCATATTGTTGTGCCTGAACCTCCAAACAAACACGTTAACCCTCTTGGTGATCAACTTTCATGAGCAACCCTCGTTAGAAGCACGTGAGTGTTGACAACCCTCAACCTTAACCACAAAAGGGTTGATTTGCTCTTTCAATAAGCTCTTTCTACGGCTAATGGGAATATTGTCAGTTATTTTTTCAACCTTCTAGAGGCCGTAGATTAAAACTATATATATATATATATATACAAAAATATTTCTGTTTCAAAGTTTATTTTTACTTTTCAACAACCAATTTGACGATCGAGACTCAACCTTTGTAAGTATATGCGTGAACCTATCAATGATAGAGCCTATAGTGAGGGTGAAGGACAGTTGTCCCAAAGCACACCACACGGCTGTTGCTTCTACGGAAAGAGGGAAGCTGAATTCTAAAACTGCTCTTACCGACGAAAACGCCCTTCTCTTCAGTGCATATGCAACCCCAACAGCCCTCACTATACTTATTTATATTACTTTCCAAAATAACCCACTAATGTTTTTCAGCAAACACGTTTTGCACTAAGTCAGTGCACTGTGAGTCTTGAGCATCAGAAAAATACCAGTGAACAGAGGTTTTGCCAAGTATATAATAGAAGAAAGCCTCAAGATGTGCAACTCAAAACCTTTTTAACTTTCGATCGTCCCTCATACAATCCCAAGTACCACCGAGTGATTTCTTTTCCCTGAACTAAAGGAATGACTGGAAGGGCAGTGACTCCTCCAAACTAATGGTAGCAGAAAACATCTAAACTCATTTAAACCCATTGGCGGCAATATTTTATGCAGAGGAAATTGAAAAATCCGTTCATAGATAAGACAAATGTCTTTTTTTTCAAGCCGATTTTCGGAAAGTAATAAAAAATTAATGTACGATTACTAATAAAATAGTTTTCTTTTATTCACTTGTAATTTATTCATTATCTGTCGGATGTTGAAAAAACCGCTTACTGCCTTTACGATAAGGCTAGATATTACAAGTAATGAATCTTTTCAGGGACCCTAAGCGTATTTATGCTAGAGTAGGAGGTAAGTGGTGACGGTGATTCAAGTACTTTGAATGTCTAAATATTTCATTGAGAAATTTTGCTTTTAGTAGCTCATTTATAGGCAATCTTTGTTAAACAATGAATAGAGAGACTGGGAACTCCGCTACCCTGTCTAGCGTGTACCCCTTAAAATATTTTTATATATAAAAGGATATAGTAATATATAATGTGATGTAAATGTTACCTTAAAAAAAATAAAATCATAAGGCAACATTTAATAAAACATGAAATTCTTATCTTCTACTTGTAATCATTTGCAGGCATTACACCCTCTTCCCCACCATTGTCGTTTCCTATATCTAATTGTTTGAATTCGTTCAAGCGTTTTCTTCTATTGTGACTTACAGGGCGTATTCTGTCTTACTACTTTCATGGTTTAAATATTTTACTAATACACATTTGGTTACATTTTTCTGCCTTCCCTAAAATTAAAATATTTCTCTTTGTTGGCGCGTTTCGGAATAACTCCATCCTCAAAACTTTGATAATACTCTTAGAGAACTTGAGTATTATTAAAAGTTTGAGAATGAAGTTATTTCAAAATGTGTCAACATAGAAAATTTTAATGTTATTAAAGTGAGAAAAGTTTACTCAAATATATACAATTATTCCTAACAGAAGTGAAGATGAGTATACTAAGAAGTAACTCATAGCATACCGCTCACTTACTGTGATTTCTGAGCATAAGTAATGTATATTTGGAAAAGTATATTTAGAAAATGCAATATATTTAGGCGACTGAGTATCTATAGTGTTTTCGATCCTACATGAAACATATCCTTTTCAAATTATACACAGAATTCTAAAATTAATGAGTCCAAACTTGAATAAAATGCTTCAAAAATTAATAAATAAATATAATTATACATTTTTTTGTTTAGTAAACTGTTATGTAATTTTATTTTAAATAAATAATTCTTTTAACCACAAATAAAACTTTTTATTAAACACTTATATACGTTTCAATTGCAAACAGTTTTCAGTGGAAATGAGTAGATAAATGAGTTTATATTTTCCATAACTTCCTCTGAAGACAATTGCTTTGCAGTTAAAAAAAAATTTAATTAAAAGATTTATTTGTAATTAAGTGGTTTATTTAGAATTTTTTTTAAACACATTTTGTTTGAGTTTGGATTTATTTTTAAATAACAAATAGCAGTGATGTGGGACAGTGTACGAGGTAGATAAGGGAAAAGTAAGTCAATCGGGAGCGTGACGAGTTACGGAGCTTCTTAATCGCCTAGGTGTAAGTAGGAAACACTATAGGAGTAAAATACTTGATTACTAACCTAAACGTCTTGGGTTCGGTCCATGGTTGCGTTAAAGAATTTTTTTGTTCTTTTCCAGTTTTTAGGTGGACTGAAAATTATTATCTATGATAATATTAGGTGGTTGAACAGTAAGAAAAGATTACCCATCTTCAATACCATGTACACCAGCTTACCCTGACTTTCCCTAGCCATCTTAGTGATATAGAAGAAGTCATTTCAAATTTATTATGAATCAAATTTATAAACGTGTTTCTAGTTCAACGTTTGTCCATTTTGGCAACGCTAAAACGTCCACAGAATGTAAACTGCCAAACGTTTAAAACGGACAACTAAAGACTAGCTCAAAAAAGTAACGTTGGTATGGTTTTATTTTTTAACAAAAAGCATTGTTGAACGTCTCTGATTTTAAAAATATCAGTGATAGTGCGTGTTTAGTGTAAATACACTATTAGCTAACTCAGAACTCATCATTTGACGTAATTAAAAAAGTGTTTGATAACTGTTATAAATTTTAAATGTGTAAATAATAGCAGCCATAAAATTCTGTGATTTAATAAATACTTATTTAGTCTAATTTGTTTTGTATTTACCCCTGCAAAGACGAAACCAATTCCTGCACAGACTGTACAAAGCTATTCCAAAACCTTCCAGCTTCTACATTCTTCCGCAGGGTACTTTTTTAAATATTACTGCTCTATGACTTCTTTTATTGTACATTCATAGCTTTTAAAACGGTTAGACCGAGGCTGTCCAATTTTTTATACGAAAGAAGAACTTTATTTCTCAGAATAATAAACAGCATAACATATATAGATCCACAAATATATAATTTTTTATTTTTCATACATATGTATGGACTATATTAGGGCGCAATCGACTAATATAAGGGAAAACGTGGGACACAATCATGTGAAATGATATTACAATGGTGTTAATAAAAGTAATAATAACTACAGTAATAATAATAACGATTTGATAACGAACATTAAACAAAAATGCAAATATATTAAAGACAAAATACAAACATATTAAACACAAAACGCAAACATATAAACACAAAATGCAAACATATTAAACACAAAATACAAATATATTAAACAGAAAATGAAACATATTAACTAAACCAATACAAATCACAAATATTCTTTGATACTATCGAAAACCTGCCTTTAAAACTGTCAACCGCTTAACCTAACAACTCCAAGCGGAAAATTTAGACTCCAATGAAAATCGCCACGAAGCGATCGAAAACGTTCTGTCTCAGTAAGTTTTTACAAATTTAAAAAATTAAAGTTTGGATAGTCATAAACTAATGTAAAAGTCATTAAATAAATGTCGGTGCACAAAGTTTTTATTAATTGTTATTTTTCATTTATTAAGTGTTTAATGTTTTACATTTGTAATCAAAACTTTTTATCGACCCAATAAAATTATCTATAAAACTCATCTAATACGACGTCATGAAAGTGAATGTGCCTGAATTTAATTACTTGTGGTAAACATTTGTGCAACATAAATAGAAATTTCAACGGTTTTAATTTAAACAATTTTTCTTATTTATTTATTATTTCCACTGTACAGGCCTAAATTAGACGACAATTCGTGAAAGCAGTTTAAGCTAAATATGTACAGTATTTCCAAGTGGCAGTGTTTCTAAATTTCAGTTCGATGGTAATCTTCTTTGGTGATTCTTTTCAGCTCTGATTACTAGTGATTTATTAAAGAAAATTTTAAAGTAAATAGTGATAAATAAATTAAATCTTTAATTAAAGTTTAACTATATATAAGTGAATTAATTACAATTAATGTACTAACCATTTGACTACATTTTTTCCAATTCCTAGCATTAAAATATTATCCATAAGTAATTATTTGAGTAGCTAAGTGAAAACGATTTAGCTTCGTCGATGACGCGACTGTTTCGCAACGTGTAAAGTAACTAAGTGAAAACTATTTAGCTTCGTCGATGACGCGACTGTTTCGCAACGCGTAATAGTAACTAAGTGAAAACTATTTAGCTTCGTCGATGACGCAACTGTTTCGCAACGCGTAATAGTAACTAAGTGAAAACTATTTAGCTTCGTCGATGACGCGACTGTTTCGCAACGCGTAATAGTAACTAAGTGAAAACTATTTAGATTCGTCGATGTCGCGACTGTTTCGCAACGCGTAATAGTAACTAAGTGAAAACTATTTAGCTTCGTCGATGTCGCGACTGTTTCGCAACGCGTAATAGTAACTAAGTGAAAACTATTTAGCTTTATCGATGACGCGACTGTTTCGCAACGCGTAATAGTAACTAAGTGAAAACTATTTAGCTTCGTCGATGACGCGACTGTTTCGCAACGTGTAAAGTAACTAAGTGAAAACTATTTAGCTTCGTCGATGACGCGACTGTTTCGCAACGCGTAATAGTAACTAAGTGAAAACTATTTAGCTTCGTCGATGACGCAACTGTTTCGCAACGCGTAATAGTAACTAAGTGAAAACTATTTAGCTTCGTCGATGACGCGACTGTTTCGCAACGCGTAATAGTAACTAAGTGAAAACTATTTAGATTCGTCGATGTCGCGACTGTTTCGCAACGCGTAATAGTAACTAAGTGAAAACTATTTAGCTTCGTCGATGTCGCGACTGTTTCGCAACGCGTAATAGTAACTAAGTGAAAACTATTTAGCTTTGTCGATGACGCGACTGTTTCGCAACGCGTAATAGTAACTAAGTGAAAACTATTTAGCTTCGTCGATGACGCGACTGTTCCGCAAAGCGTAATAGTAACTAAGTGAAAACTATTTAGCTTCGTCGATGACGCGACTGTTTCGCAACGTGTAAAGTAACTAAGTGAAAACTATTTAGCTTCGTCGATGACGCAACTGTTTCGCAACGCGTAATAGTAACTAAGTGAAAACTATTTAGCTTCGTCGATGACGCAACTGTTTCGCAACGCGTAATAGTAACTAAGTGAAAACTATTTAGCTTCGTCGATGACGCGACTGTTTCGCAACGCGTAATAGTAACTAAGTGAAAACTATTTAGATTCGTCGATGTCGCGACTGTTTCGCAACGCGTAATAGTAACTAAGTGAAAACTATTTAGCTTCGTCGATGTCGCGACTGTTTCGCAACGCGTAATAGTAACTAAGTGAAAACTATTTAGCTTTATCGATGACGCGACTGTTTCGCAACGCGTAATAGTAACTAAGTGAAAACTATTTAGCTTCGTCGATGACGCGACTGTTTCGCAACGTGTAAAGTAACTAAGTGAAAACTATTTAGCTTCGTCGATGACGCGACTGTTTCGCAACGCGTAATAGTAACTAAGTGAAAACTATTTAGCTTCGTCGATGACGCAACTGTTTCGCAACGCGTAATAGTAACTAAGTGAAAACTATTTAGCTTCGTCGATGACGCGACTGTTTCGCAACGCGTAATAGTAACTAAGTGAAAACTATTTAGATTCGTCGATGTCGCGACTGTTTCGCAACGCGTAATAGTAACTAAGTGAAAACTATTTAGCTTCGTCGATGTCGCGACTGTTTCGCAACGCGTAATAGTAACTAAGTGAAAACTATTTAGCTTTGTCGATGACGCGACTGTTTCGCAACGCGTAATAGTAACTAAGTGAAAACTATTTAGCTTCGTCGATGACGCGACTGTTCCGCAAAGCGTAATAGTAACTAAGTGAAAACTATTTAGCTTCGTCGATGACGCGACTGTTTCGCAACGTGTAAAGTAACTAAGTGAAAACTATTTAGCTTCGTCGATGACGCGACTGTTTCGCAACGCGTAATAGTAACTAAGTGAAAACTATTTAGCTTCGTCGATGACGCAACTGTTTCGCAACGCGTAATAGTAACTAAGTGAAAACTATTTAGCTTCGTCGATGACGCGACTGTTTCGCAACGCGTAATAGTAACTAAGTGAAAACTATTTAGATTCGTCGATGTCGCGACTGTTTCGCAACGCGTAATAGTAACTAAGTGAAAACTATTTAGCTTCGTCGATGTCGCGACTGTTTCGCAACGCGTAATAGTAACTAAGTGAAAACTATTTAGCTTCGTCGATGACGCGACTGTTTCGCAACGCGTAATAGTAACTAAGTGAAAACTATTTAGCTTCGTCGATGACGCGACTGTTTCGCAACACGTAATAGTAACTAAGTGAAAACTATTTAGCTTTATCGATGATGCGACTGTTTCGCAACGCGTAAGCAAGTAATAGTTTTCACTTAGTTACTCAAATAATGACTTATGATTTATTTAGTGAATTCAAGATGATTACAACAACCAACTATAAAATAATTTTCTCTCTTAACGCGTTTCGGAATAAATCCATTCTCAAAACTTTAAATAGAAGCCTACTCTATAGTAATGTACTATACTCAAGTTTTGAGAATGCAGTTGTTCCGAAACGCGTCAACAAAGAAAATTGTTTCAATGTTAGGAAAGACAGAAATATGTATGCAAATATTCTTAACAGAAGTGACGATGAATATATTATGAATGTGTGTTTAGTTTGTCTACAAGTAGAAATATTAATCGTCATATTTTTTGTAGAAAATTTAAAGTACTCCTATTAAAAATATTATAAATTAGAACTATAAAATTTTAATTAATAATAATACAATAAATAATAAATAGTAATAATATTTTAATTATTAAATACAATTTGAAGACAATTTAAAATATAAGCATGTTACTGTGTTGAGACAAGCTTAGCTATTTGCGTGGAGGTATTTACTGTGAAGATCTACGTAGCGTATCCTATTAATATAAGAAAACTCCTTTAGTGACTTTTACAACCTGGTCCGTCATTGTCCCATTGACTAGCAACGGCGAACTCCACCCCGCTCCTTATCCTTGCCCTAAATCTCGTTCACATTTTAGACCCAACTGAATGCTTTAATCCTTAACCCTATAATGTCAGTTGCCTTTAATTATACCTCATTTTATTTTCTACCTCGTTCTTATCGTTTGCAATCTTTATAACTCTATAATTCCTTTGCGTTCTACTCGATTGTTCGCATAGTTGAGTTACCGTCCATTGTACAACATTCTTACGACTGAAATGACAATAACCTATTTATTTTATGCAACTCAGCTGCTTTAGTTTTATTTACAATTGTTCCAAATAACTATAATATAGGTCTGTAAAAGTGTATAGTTCATTTTTGTAATGTATCAAATATTTCTATGACTATGGTTCATATATTTCAATCATTCATTTACTGTTGACAATCAAACATAAATTTGTATAATAATAATGGCTGCTACACTATGGTGTAAGTGAGAGTCAAAAGAAAGCTTTGATTTTTTTAATTATTTTTCAACTCAAAAACATTTGATTTTAGTTGTTTTAAAATTAACATTTAGTTTTGTTAGTGCACATTTTTTAATTATTTAAATTAAACTCCCATATTTTTGATCCAACTAACCCCTAATAATATTGTCAATACAAATGACATAACTGCTCAATATTCATGACATCGTTATGAAACCGGGTTATTACTATGATTTTAAGATGGCTACAAAGATCCATTGTTGTTTCAAAAAAAAAAAAAAAAAAAAAAAAAACAGGAATCAGTAGCAATGGTGAAGTAGTTATACATAGGAAAGCGCTAAATTCCTGGGATAAGTAGTTAATAAGAGCTTTCGTCGGGGAGTAAAGTATATAGCAATATAGTAATGAGAACCCTTAATGAAAGAAAAAACATATTTTCAAACAATGGCGACGATTGGAGAAATACTGAGAAGCCACCATAGTATCAACATTTCTTGAAACTCGTAAAGCAAATATTTTTTTTCATTTCATACTAATTTGCACGAACGAGTGGTTAGTCTGGCAGGCGGCAGTGCTGACGGGACATGAGAGCGTGAATCTCCCCGTTCGAACTTTCGGGTCTTTTCCGCTTACCCCTGAACAGTTTCACGTACTCTTGAACTGTCTCTTCAAAGTTCTTTTCAACTTTCCCTCACGGTACCTGTTCGCTATCGGTCTCGTGGTCATATTTAGCCTTAGATGGAGTTTACCACCCATTTAAGGCTGCACTCTCAAGCAACCCGACTCTAAGAAGAGACCTCACCCGGGCTCGGCTGCGGTCACTACGGGCCTGGCACCCTCTACGGGCAGAGGCCATACGGACCATACGGGTGGGTGGTGATCTATAAGAAGGCCATTTACTACTATTTATATTCTACGTAACTTATAAACTTTGTTCAGTACATATATTACATATATAAGTTACGTGTATTGTTAAGCTCAAAAGGTTTTTAAAAATAATTTTATTTTTATAAACCTTTATTAATTTAGAACAATTTAATTTTGAAATTATTACATTAATTTTTACTAAACAAAAATTCAACTGATATGCATTCAGATGGTGTGGCTACAACTGTACTCTTCAATAGTTTGCTACACATTAAACCTAAAGCTGTTTTACCAGCTGCTCAATACAAAATCTGCGTAAGCAGGAATCTGCTCTTGTAAGCATTATATTTAGTCAAGTTCACATTATTCGTTTACATAATTCCTCCTTCCCTAAATCAAACGTCGGGGTGGCGATGTTTTGTTCTCTGTTTGAGTTCTCTTTATTGGGGAAGGTCACCAGGTAATGGTATGATTTCTGAAATCCAGTTGATTATGTTGTCCGTGACTTCCAATGCAGTATACTCGCAGTTGGCGTTATTATTTCTAATTATGGACGTTTTACAATTCAATTTGTGGTGCGATAAAAGGTCAAATGAGCAAAAGTATTTGGAATCTATTTTGCCATTACAATTACTGTCTAAACATAAAATTACAGAATTAGATACTAACATGTACCTTACTGTTGGTAATATTGTTACATAAACTTCTTTATATTTTGTAGGCATAGAATTAAATTTATACAATTTAAAATAAATATTTTCAACAATAGGTAAGTTTATAAAATATACAAATTTTCAGAATATAATTTACGATTAACTTTAATCATATTCTCTAATTTTATTACTATTATATGTTACATATTCATTACCATCTAGGCTACCGTTACAATTCAGTAGTTAATTTCAAAATCATAATATGCCGTTTAAATGATTAATAAAGTTTCTTACATTAGAATAGTGGACAAAGGTATGGTACGAGGATTCTTTATCTTCCTAGGCTTTTTCATTTTTGACAAATGTATTTTTTTCTTTTGTGTTATCATGTATAGGCTTTATTTTACCCGTTTTCCTATCTTTATTACCTGAAGATATTTCTTCTTTGCTATATTTATTTTTTGTCTTACACTGTCTTTGTATGGTTTTTACATAAACTTCAGTTGGAATATCTGGAAGTGATTCCTTGTTTATATATTTTTTGTCCAAAATTTTTTCTTTAATTTTTGGTTAGCATTTCTAATGTTTTCATACACTGCTTTTGTTTTCTCTCTATGGCTTAAAACGTAGTCGTTTGCAAACTGGTTTTCTACATCTACTTCCAGTAGGGTGTTCGAGTTTATATGACCAAATAAAACTTCACACAACGTTAATTTAGTAACTGAATGTATGTTATTATTATACGCTATTATAGCATATTTCACTTTCTAATTATATTGCACTAGATTTGATTATTTAAGAGTCTTATGTGTTCTACTATCGTGGAATGCACTCTTTCACATAATCCATTGATTGGATGGGTTTGTGTACTTATAAAATGTATTTAAATTTATGCAGATCCAATATTTCTTTTACAACTCTATTGTTAAATTCCGTGCCATTGTCTAATATAATTACTGCTGGCACACCATAATGTCCGAAGTAATCTAGTAGCTTATCAGCAACTTCTGTTGCTTGCACACTGCCCGCACGGTACATCTGTGCATAACGCGAGAAGGCGTCTACTATGCTTACAAAGCGAATTTTTCTAGTGATATGCTATCAACGTACATTACTTACAAATGCTTTGTTGGAGTTGGTGTAAGATTCATTTCTAGTTTTAAAGGCATACTGTCATATTTAGTTTTTTGACATATTTCACATTGGTTTATGACATTTTGAATGTGTCCTTTTATGTTGGGCCAATAATATCTACGTTTAATTTGTTCATAAGTTTCTTGTATTACGCGATGATTAGTTTTACTAACATGATAATTATTTATTATTTCCAGCATTTCTTCTTCAGAAGTTAAATCCAATAAGTTTGTTGTTACACTTAACTAAATTTAGTTCAGATTGTTTAAAGTTTTTGTTGCCCTATACAATCGCTAATAGTTCTTTCTCAGTTGCAGAGTAGTTAATTTCACTGTCATTCAAAGTTGTGCTGGCATACGTTATGGGAAGGTCCTTTTCGTTTTTGTCTTGACTTAAAATTACTCCTATCGCATAATTGCTTGCGTCTGTTGTTAGAATGAGTTCGTTTTTCAAAGTCCGGGTGTTGGAAAAGTGGTTCGTTAGTCAAAATATTTTTGCATGTTTCGAAACAGTCTATAAAGTCGGGGTTTTAATATCAATTTTTACATTTTTCTTTAAACAGTTAGTAAAAGGTTTTGTTATTTTGCGAAGTTTTTAATGAATTTTCGGTAATATCCTAATAGTCCTAAAAGTCATTTAATTTGTTTAGTAGTTCTTGGTATTAGGTAGTTCTTGATTGCTCTTATTTTTTCGGGATTGGGTTTTGCTCCATTTGGCGTAACTATGTCCTATATAAGCAACTTCCTTCCTCAAAAATTCCTTTTTGTTCAGCTGCACTTTAAAGTTGGCTTTGCATAATCTGTCACAAACACTTCTCTAAGTATTTCTATATGTTCTTGAAGGCTAGTTGAATAAATTATAATGTCCAAATAAACTAGACACGTTTCATTTTGAATTCCTCTCAGAATATTTTCATAATCCTTTGAAACGTATGGGGCTATTTTTTTGGCCAAAGGGCGTTCTTAAAAATTCGTAATGTCCCGTTTCCGTTGAAAATGCTGTTTTTTCTACGTTACTTGGGCCCATCTCTACTTGACGAAATCCTGAGGCTAGGTCTAAAGTTGTGAAATATTGAGATCGTCCTAATTTGTCTAAAATGTCAGTTACATTCGGCAAGGGAAATTTATCATCAATTGTTTTTTGTTTAAGCCTCTAAAATCTATCACTAATCGAACTTTCCTTTTACCAGAAGCGTCCTGTTTTTTGTACAATCCAGACCGGAGAGTTCCATGGAGAATGAGAAAGTTTAATGATTCCCTGTTTAAGCATGTCTTATGTTTGTTTATTAATTTCATGTTTGTAAATTTCTGGATATCTATAATTCCTAGAATATACGGGAATTTCGTTTCTAGTGCTAATAACGAAGCGAATGTTTCTTGTTCGTTAATTTGGTCCATTGAATATTCGCCGTCTTCTGCTCCTTGTCCGGTGATTTGATAAAATTTACTACTTTGTCTAGAAGGCTTGTCTGTCTGTCTAGTAGATATGCTCATTGGAGTGGGTTGATAACTCTTATTCTGAAAGTAATAAGGTTTACCATTATTCATTAATTGTCCTCTTTAAGGTTGGCCATTACTAGCAAAAGGTGGTTTATAGAAAGGATTTGTCTTTTGGTAAGTTTGTTTAGGTATTTGGTGATAATTACTATCTGGGTGTATTGGTTTTCTTACGGTATAATTTTGACCTTTCTGTTTGTTCGGTTGTATAAACATTTTATTATTTTTAAACTGAAAATCGTTAGTTAGCATATTTAAAGCTTCTGCGAGTGTTGTGGGGTTTTTAGTTCTCATTAAAGACCCTAGTGGTTCTTGAAGACCTCTTAACAAAACTCTTAATGTTAATTTTTGAACATATTCACACATTGTATCAATAGCTTTAACTGGTTCTTTATTATTAAAATATGCTATTTGTAAATTTAATAATCTTTGTATCCTTTCATAAAATTTAAAAGGAGATTCACTTACTTCTTGTTATAGCTCTGCCATTTCAACATTTATATGTAAAACAATCTCTTTTATCTAGGAAACTAGTTAAAATAATTTTCCTAACACCTAACCAGTTATAACTGTTTAAACTTACAACTAACTCTAAAGCTTGTCCCTTTAGTTTTGCTAACATTGAGGACATCAAATATTAATTTTGAAAGTCATGATGATTATTAGAAACAAAGAATTTACTTACTATTTTATCACACATTGTGACAAATCTATTCAGCATTACAGGCTCTCCAGAAAATTCTGGTATCATATCTAAGAAGTCCTTCTTTAAAGTTGGAGTAGCCATTTTCCTTTATATTTAATTTCAAAACAACAATTAAAACTAAAATATATAGTGAAAACATTGTAACACTCTTAAAAATAAGGTGTTCCATATAAATTCATTTATATATTTAATTTTTATTTAATAATTGTATCGTCCGAATATAAAAGAAAATTTTTGTTTTCTTTGTACAATTGTAATTCTAGGGTAAGTTTCGTAGCGCCCCTAGTGGGGAAAAATGTAAAATATCGTACGAGTTGGTAGCTTAAGTTAAAAAACTGACATCACCCGATGTGACGTAAGCATGGTCTGATATCGCCTGATCTGACGGACCAATCAAAATATACAAAATAGTAACCGAGGGTGGGAATTTCCGTTGGCGTGCCCCTTCAGAAGGCCCACTCATCCAGAGGTTCTTGAACAGAACAGACGTAATGGCATTTTCGGACATAATTTAGAAATTTGTAAGCTTCCAGTATTCAAAATTTAAGATGTCAAGGCCGGTACCAAATTTTATTAACGTAACTAAAGAAGAAGTCAGAAGCGATTATTCATATGTTTCAAATAAATAAAAGTTTATATAATTTTTGTTTAAGTGCGCGGATTTGCAAGAGTGATGTGTTAAGTGTTTAGTGATTCCAAAAGCCATGGGAAATGTTTAATATGTTTTAAAGTGTTTTATAAGTGCACAACCAGGTACGTTTTAGATAATAATAGAGAAAATGTATTTTAATGTTAACTAAGTTGAATTTTTAATTGATAAACGGTTAACACATGAACGGTAGAAATTGTCCTTTGAATAAAAATTCAAAATTAATTTGGAAAAACTTAAGTTACTATCTTGTCTATATAAATATAATTTTAAAGGTTAATAAGTAATTAAAATGTATGGAATAACTAGCAGTAATTAAAAGTAAATTACTCGACACATTGCTGTCTTTTGTTCTTTTGTAATTTGTCACTGATTAATAAATTGTATGACTTTGTAATTTAAAAATTTAAATTCTTATTTCCCAAGTAACCTAATCCGTTACAAATGCGCAACTCTGCTGTATTTAAATTACTGCTGTTTTTTGTTGTTTTCTAAAATGTAAGTCTCATACTCCGCTAGTTTTCGAAAAATTTATTAATTAAAAAGTGAATGATAATTGCTGCTTAATTTAAATTAATTAAAATTTAAATAATGATTACTGCTAACGAATTCTAAGGATTAATGCCATTCATGTGTTAATTATTTAAGTTGTGCAGCCTTCCTTAAAAATACTCGTCAGTGTGTAGCAAGGTTAATTTCAAACTATCATAATGTCTCGCGATTTAAAAATCAATATTGATCTATTGATAAAAGATGAGTTAATTTTCGAACTAAAAATTAGAAGTGTAGATGTTAGAATGGACAGTACAGTATCCGAAATAAGAAAGACCTTGAGAAAAATAGCCATAGATTCAAGTTATAAAGCGGACCCTAATAATGTAATTGGTAAAATGGATGTGCCTAGCGAGTTTTTGTTAATTGAAAATAAATTTAAGGACTTAGTAGGAATTTGTAATAATTTAAAAACCGACCCTAGAGCTATTGATGTTTTAAGAGCTGAAACAAAACTAGTACATTTAAGATTAAGATGTAAATGCTTGTTGAAATTTGAATTAGAATGTAAAATGTCAGACGACCTAAAAGATTTCTTAAAAAAGATGAAAGATTTGGAAAAATTAATAGCTGAAACAGATTTAGACAGTAAAGTTAGGATAGAAACCGAAAGACAACTATCTACTAGTAGTCTAGAGGAAGAGAAATTAATTAATGATGTGTTTGAAAAGACTGAATCAAAAACAAACGATTGCGATAGGGAATCAACGGAAATTGCAATACCTGAACTGTTAATTGGTAATAATACAAATTTAGAAATAACTAATTTTGAACATCAATTACTAAAACGTCAAACCAATTGTATGCCAGTGTTTAATCCTGAACTGTACAATAAATTGCCTTTAGAAAGGTATTTAAAAATGTTTGACATGTCAGATGGACTAGAATTAGACAGTCTATTAAAATTTATGAGTGTAATTTTGAAAATAAAAGGAGAAACTAAATTGCCAGATGCAAAAATTTTAGAATTAAGCGTTGGAAAGGTACAAGGCCCTTTGTTGGATAAACTTCTCTTTGCTGTAGACAATAATGTCTCCTTAGATGATTTTCATGAAGACATATTAAAAAGTTTCATACCTATAAATCTCAGAGAAAATTTAAAAAGAAATCTGGTAAACAGACCGCAAGGTAATTTAGAACTAATAAACATGTATATCAGAAGAGTTAAAGATAATTGCAAATTGTTAAGATGTAACTATTCAGATAATGAGATAATAGAAATTATTAAGTTAGGAATTAAGCCAGAAGACCGTAATAAGTTAATTTTTGTAAACAATCACGCTAATTTTAACGACCTGGACAATGTGTGTGTTCAGATTCAAAATTTAGGTTATAACGATGTAATAAGACAAGAAAACAATAATCCTGTATTTAGAAATTATCCAAGTAGAAGGCAGGAGCCTAATAAGATAAAATTTAAGAAATATAACAATGAACAAACAGTAAATGTAAAAGGTAATAGGAATCATGTAAAATGCTATAACTGTAACAGGTTAGGTCATATTGCTAAGCATTGTAATAACAACAAAAAAGTTGACTAGCAATTACTGTTAAGGAAAGAAATGCCATATTTCTTCCGTAATGAAGTAACACACAAAATTAACTTAATCAAGAAATGTCAAAATAAATTTAAATGTAACAATAAAGGGAATAAATTTAAACGCTCAAATTTAAAAAACAAAAATATAATAAATCTCAAAAAATGAAACAAAAATTGAACAGGTTAATGTATTGAATAAATCAAAATTTTTCAGAGAGACTAGAAATTGTTTGAAAATTATGAAAATGGTAGAAAGGAAAAATTGGTTAAAGAATGAAACAAAAATTATTATGCTACCTACAATAAACATTGAATTAAGTGGTAATTTAAATTGTAATGCTTTATTGGACACTGGATGTTCAATAAACATAATAAAAGAAGAATTTTTTGAAACATTGTTAAAACAAAAATTAGTTAAGAAAATTGTAAACCAACAGGATAAAGTCTCAGCAGCCAATAATACAGAAATAAAAATAAAAGGTAACTGCATTGTTAAAGTTAAAGTAAAAAATTTTTCATGGCAAGTGAAATTTTTAATAGCAGAAGGTTTAAATTGTAAAATAATTTTAGGACTTCCCTTTATCAAAGAAACAGGTTTAGTAATAGATATTTCAAAGAACTCATGTTATTTTAATTTTAAACCAAATGTGAAAGTAGCGTTAAACAGTGTAAAGAGTTGTATGGTTAATAATTTAAACTCAAACGAAATTCAAATTGGTTGTGAGGAAGCCAAAAAAGACATAGAAAAATTAGTAAAAAGTTATCCTAATGTTTTCACAGATAAGATTGGCAAAGCATTAAATTTTGAATTTGAATTAAAGGTTAAAAGTGAAGAAATAGTAAAATTAAAACCATACCCATTAAGTCCGCCAAAAATGGCAATTTTAAAGAAAATATTAGATGAACTTTTAGAACAAAAAATTATAGAGCATTCGACTAGTCCATATTTAAGTCCTTCGTTTTTAGTATCAAAAAAGGACAAACATAGGCTAGTAGTTAATTATGGAAAATTAAACCAAATAATAGAGAGAGTTTCACATCCAATAGGAGATATGTCTGATTGTTATCAATACTTAAGTGGTGCAAAATATTTTACTTGTATAGATTTGTGTAACTCTTTTCATCAGATTCCATTGTTCGAAAGCAGCAAAAAATATACTGCTTTCAGTACTCCTTTTAGTCAATACAATTACACGCGAATTCCTTATGGTCTCCATGTTGGGAGCGGAATATTGAGTGCGTATGTAGAACGAATTTTTTCCGATATAAAGTATAAATTCATGATAAATTTTGTTGATGACATCATTATTTATAGTAAATCTTTAAAAGAACATATTCAACATGTAACTGAAGTAGTCAATAGATTAAGTGAAAATAATTTAACTGTTAATTTGTCAAAGGCAAAGTTTGCTTGTACAGAGATAACCTTTTTAGGCAACAAAATAAGCGAAAATGTAATTAAGATAGATCCAGATAGAACTAATTCTATTAAAGAATTTCCAAGACCTAAAAACTCAAAAGATGTATCAAGATTTATTGGCATGGTATCTTTCTTTAGTACTTTTATAAAAGATTATTCTAAAATTGCTAGCCCATTAAACGAGCTACGCAAAAAGAGAGTAAAATTTAATTGGAATGAAGAATGTGAAAATAGTTTTGTTAAATTAAAAAATTGTATAGTGAACCCGCCTTGTCTAAATATTGCTAATTATGATAAACCATTTTATTTAATGACAGACGCCAGTGAACATGGTATAGGTTCATGTTTGATGCAAAAAGACAACAACGATAAACATAAACCTATAGCATTTTATTCTAAAAAATTTACAGATTCTGAACGCAACTTATCAGTGTATGAAAAGGAAACTTTAGCGATAGTGTTAAGTATCGAAAAATTTTACAAATATTTAGAAGCATAAGCGTCGCGTCGGGGGGGGCATGAGGGGGCAAGTGCCCCCCAACTAATTGAAGCGTTCAATTTTTTAATTGTTATATATCCAAAGAAAGAAACCAGTTTGTTAATGATTTTTATATTCATTTATATGTTCATTTGTAAATATATTTAAAGATACACATATTAAAAATCTAAATAATATTGCAAAAATAATACACTAAAATTAAATAGATAGTCAGTTTAAGATTCTGTAATTCTTATGGATTAAATATAATATAATTTTACTATAGTTTAGTATAATAATGATTTTATTTAATAAATTTAAAAATTAATCGGTACAACTTTAAACAATTTTTAGAATTATTAAAGAAAGTATAAATGTTATAACTATATATTTATAATGTGAACGATTTTAACTCATTTTTTTATAAATATAAAAAATATTTTGACATCTTATAATAAATTATTAATAAAAAAAATAATACGACCATTATTTCTATTATATACAAAACACATGTAATTACATTTAATGAACTAAAGAAAAAATAGGTCGGCGCGCGCAACTGTCATTATGTTTTACGCCAAAGCGACTGTATTAGACAAAACTTTGCTCTTCTATATTTTTGTATTTGTTTTTATTAGAAATTTAGATACATTAGTTGTGTTTGGTATTACGATTATATCCGGAAGGAACAAATATCAAGAAATATACGTAATATTTGTCCTTCAATATCGAAACTAAAACCATCAAGTCGATGTCATACCCGAAAGAAAGTAATTCGTTGAAAATCTGCTAGTAGTTCAGCTACTTCCATAAGCACAATAAAAAGATCTTTAAAAAATTCATTTGAAAAAGTTGTTAATCAAGTTAAAATGAATAAACAATCATCTAGTGAAAATCCATCATTTTCAGATGAGACTGTATGTTCTCCAGTATTAAAGTTACAACTTGGCACGGAATTATTAGAACCTTTACCTGAAAATAATTCGGAAGGTAATAAGGAATCTATTGTTGACATTGTTGATGACGAGTTAAATAAAACATGAACAAAGATTTTGAAATCAGGGCTTGATAAAAAAGTTCTGAATAATTTAATGAAATCGTATAAAGATTGTTGTAATTGTCAGCAGCTCAAACCACCAAAATTGATTCCAGAAATTTTAGCAAACATGTGCGTGAAGCCTCACCACGCTGCTCTTCCCCTAACTCTCCTCCTCTGCCGAAGCCGAAGGCGAAGGTTAAAGCGTACATGGCGCCAGTCTGCTACGGCGCAGTACTAGTGTTGTCTTTAACGTGACTACTTTATTCAGTTCAGTTTTAATTTATTAGTTTAAACGTTTGATTTATCAGTGACATGAAGAAGCAGTCGTCTCTGTTTTCGTGTTTTACTAAAAGTGTTAAACCAAGTAAAAATGTTGAGACAAGTGCGGAGGAAGATCAACATTTAAGTGCGAGTAGTTTGAATGACGGTGGTGAAACTGGTGAAGAAGAGGCAAAGCCATCTTGTTCCTTTAAAGAACGCAATGCGGAGAGTAGAGATCCTGCTTTAGGAGTTCGATCAGCAGACATTTCCAAAGGCCCATTTCAACCTGTTAATTGCTTCAAGGTAAGCAAAGTCCAATCAAAATCAAGACAGTTCAAAGAAAATTGGTATAAAGAATTTTCTTGGGTTGAGTATAGCCCAATTTTACACGTTGCATTTTGTTTTCCATGTCGACTCTTCTACCACCATAAGAGTGGGCGTGGGGAAGACTCGTTTACTAAAACTGGTATGAAAAACTGGAAAAAGGGGCTTGAAAAATTCAGAGTACATGAAAAAAGTGAAATGCATCTTAAGGCAATCCAATTTCTTAGTGAGTACAGAAAACCTGGTATGAGTGTTGCGGATGCACTATCCTCAGCACATACAAAAAAGGTTCAAACTAACAGAAAATATTTAAAATTTATCATTGAAACTGTTTTGTTCCTTGGGAAACAAAATCTTGCTCTAAGAGGGCATGATGAAAGTATTAATTCATTTAATAGAGGTAACGTCCTAGAACGTCTTGATCTTAGAGCACAGAACATGGACACAGAAATTCAATTATTAATGAAATCGTCGGTTCATTCATATAAAAGTCCCACGGTTCAGAATGAAATAATTGAATGCATAAAAATTGAAATGCTTGCAGACATTGTACAAGAAGTTAGTGAGTCGTTAGCGTACTCGATAATTTGCGATGAGACAACCGATATATCAGTGCGTGAACAACTAAGCATTTGCATTAAGTACATCGTAAAGGCAGACGGCAACATTAAAATCAAGGAAAGATTTTTAGGCTTTATTGATGTTGTAGCAACTACAGAAGAAAATTTACACGATGTCATAAAAAACTATCTGCAACAGTTGGGGATAAATCTCAACAAAATGCGTGGACAGGCGTACGATGGTGCCAGTAATATGAGCGGGAAGTTCAATGGGGTGGCTGCAAGATTCCAAGAAGAAGAGCCTAGAGCATTATACACACACTGAGCCATGCACATTTACTTGATCTGGCTGTGATGCGAATTTGCGATGAAGTTAGACGTGGATGTTTATCTACTGTAAATCAGTTGTATAATGTGATAAATGCGTCAGCTAGTAGGTTTTCCATTTTTGAATCAATATGCAAGCAGAATGGAGATTCCAAAATGAAAAGACTATTGAGTCTGTCACGTACAAGATGGACTGTTCGTCACCGAGCCATCAAGGCTATTCTCGAGAAACTCCCAGAAATTTGCGATACTTTGGAAGTAGTGGCAAATGATAGCTCAAACGGCAAAGTAGCAGCTGAAGCAGACGGGCTAATAAAACAAGTCACTACTTTTGAGTTCATGTTTAATTTGAAGTTCCTCTACAAAGTTTTGACTCTGACAGACATCTTATCTAAAGAACTTCAGAGTGAATCCATGGACATTTCCATGGTTTTCACAAAAGTAGAAGCTATCATCGACTGTTTGAAGCTTGAACGAAACGAAAATTGCTTTGCACAGCTTTGGAACGAGGTAGAAGAACTATTTAAGGAGTATGCCTCAAAAGGCATGTATGTTAAAAAACCGTCACTACCTCGAAGACGCAAGATACCCAAAAAGCTTGAATCTTCAGACGCATCAGAATCATCATTCTGTTACAAATCACCTGAAGAATCATTTAAAATCGAAGTTTTCTTTGCTGGCCTAGATATCATAATCACAAATATCCAGCTTCGATTTTCTAAGAATGACTACAGCAAAATTAACAATATTGCTCAGTGTCTCTTTCATTGGAATGGCATTGACAATAATACTGTTTCAACCATTCAACAGTTTTACAAATTATCCCCGAGCTTCTTCTCCCAGCTTAAGTTTTTCCATTGCTTTACAAAAAATAATTTTGTTAAAAAAGATATGAAAGCTGTGGGGATATCTTTCCAGGAATTAGCTGATTTTTTTGTTAAAAATCACCTTGAAGACAATTCAACAGACATCATGGAACTGTTGGCAATATCCCTTTCGTGGCCGATTACAACAGCAAGCGCCGAAAGATCGTTCTCTACATTGCGACGGCTTAAAACGTACTTAAGAAGTACAATGAACGAAGAGCGTCTAAGTGGTCTAGCCCTGATGGCCATCGAACAAGAATTGGCTATGAAGTAAATGGAAGATCAAAAACTAAATGCCTTAGTTGAACAATTTTCTCAACGGAACCGAAGGCTTATGCTTCACTAACATTTGTTCTTTACGTACGGAATTGATAATTTAAAACTGTACTGTGTCAATTAAAGGATATTTGAGTCAGAGTCTGTTGTTTTCAATTTCGTCCTTATATGCATATTTGTTTTAACCTTATCAATTATTAAGTTTCTAAACCTAAAACTATTTATTTTTACAACGATTTTACGTTTATAATTTATTAGTTAATATATCATCGTAAGGCACCTTAACAGTTATTATAATGAGATGGATTCATAATACTAATTTTTCTGTACATACACCTTCATAATTTCTTTGACTAAAAAAAATTAAATAATCGGCCTAGTAATATTTCAATTACTGTCTGTATACATTTTTTCTTTTATAAAAATTCTATCATTAAAGCTTACATTGTTTATAATAATTTTGTTTTATATTGAAACAATAACGAGAAGGATAGGCTTATAGATACAAAAACAGAGCAAATCAGATTATTCCAGATTTTTTATCCCTGGCATGTTGTGCCCAGGGCCGTAGCCAGGGGGCCAGGCCAGGTCGGGCGGCGACCTGTACTCATTTAAAAGACATTATAACATTTTTAGCTTTTGAACAAAATCGAACTAAGAATATAAATATTGATAATGTGCTGATTAATTTTCACCACAAAAAAGATAGAAAACTGCAGTTGTATTAAATAAGTTGTAATTGTTGTCAAACGAATGCTTTAGATTTGATGTAAAATTTCGACTTTTTTTTCAAACATAGAAATAATTATCAGATTTAGTAAGAAAAATATTAATTCTTAATAGTGTTTATAAATTGTCTCTTTTTAATATATCACTCAATAATTAAACTTAAATTATACGTGCATGCAGAGAATGAGAGTAATAAACCTTTTTTTTTTTACTTTTTGTCGACCTGACAACTTGTACGCCTCTCCACATTGTATCGCCTGGCTACGGCCCTGGTTGTGCCCCCCAAAATAATTGTCCACGCGACGCCTATGTTTAGAAGTAATGCCATTTTATTTAATAACTGACAATCAAGCACTGTCATGGTCTTTAAGTAAGTCACTTCAGAAAGCTAGGAAAAATTGGGCGTTGGCTTGAGCGCATATTAAGTTTACCTTTCAAAATATTCCATGTAAAGGGTAGGGACAACCCTGTAGCTGATGCCTTAAGCAGAATTCATACTGAATGTAGTGACATAGAAATTGAAATAATAGAAGTTGAATCAAAAGATGAAATTCTTAACATTAACAAAATAAGTAAAAAAATAGATGGGTCAATAATAAATTGTTAAATGTAAATGTAATCTCTCAAATACCCTTAAGTTTTATAGATATAATGGAACACCAAAGAAATGATCCAGAAGTTAATACGATAATTCAAAGTGTACAAAACGGAACTAATAATAAAAAATTTTATTTGAATAAAGGAGTTTTAATGTTTAAAATTAAGGAGAAATCCAAAGCACAGATTTATTTACCAAAATTGTTAATAGATATGTTATTCCAATATTATCATAACTCTATGATGGGAGGCCATTTAAGTCAAGTGAGAACATTCGCAAAAATAAATGAATATTTTTATAGACCTAATTTAAAGAACATTATTTTGGACAAAGTGAAAAACTGTGAAATTTGTATTAAATCTAAACAAGCTCCGAGAGTGTATTATGGACCATTAATAAGTAAGACAACCAATAAACCGATGGAAAAATTGTATATTGATATTTTGGGGCCTCTCGTTCGTAGTAAAAAGGGTAATAATTATTTGTTAATCTGTGTGGACGATTTATCAAAATTTTGTTTTGTTATACCGTTAAGAAGAGCTACCTCTGTAAATGTCATCAACAAAATGCAGGATATTATTTTTGCTAATTTCGGAGTACCACAATGTGTTGTTTCTGATCAAGGTCCGTGCTTTAAATCAACAGAATTTAAAAATTTTATGTTCAATAATGGTATCAAACATACAAAAATTATCCCCTATATGCCTTGTGAAAATCGCGCTGAGCGATATATTAAAAACGTTAAAAACATGTTAAGAGCATACTTCCATAGTAAACAAACATCTTGGGACGAAGGAATAAGCCTTTTGCAAAGGAGTTTAAATTCTGCTCTAAATGAGTCTACTGGATATTCCGCATTCGAATTACTGTTTAACTATAAACCGAATGATCCTTTAAGCAACATGTGGGGCTTAAATGATATAATAGAGAACAAGTGTTCGAAGGGGGAATGGATAGAAAAGATTAGTAGAGCAGTTGAAAATTTTAAAAAATCTTCAAAATGCAACGAAAGATACGGAAAACATGTTAAAGAGAAAAATAAACATCCGTTTAAAATAGGGGATGAGGTTTATGTTAGATGCCATTATTTATCGAAAAAGGTTGATAATTTTCAAAGTAAATTGGCTATGAAATATGAAGGTCCGTATAAAATATTGTATTTTTTTAGTCCTGTGTCTGTACTGATCCAACAAAGTAATAACCTCAATAATATAAGAAGAACTCATATAAGTCAATTAAAATTGAAACAGGGACGTACTGAAAGATAAATTCCTTATAAAAATGAAAGGGGTAGGAAAATTTCATAGGGTATACAAGTAAAGGTATATACGATTATACGCAATTGCATACACAACACGACAACAATATATATGTCATGCCTGCATGGTATATAGCCCACACAAATACACGAGGCTGACTGACTTATAGTTTCTATTACATTTAAGACAACACGATTCCAATACGACTAGGAATCCAGACTTTACACGACAGACTAACCAAATTGTGTACAATATAAATATACCACTTGAGTATGCGTTTACAAGCAAGGGTTACTATTGATTATCCTTTGTGCAAATGTAAAAAAAAAGGAAAAAGAATTTTAAGGTATGGTACTTAAAATTTCAAGATTTACAAATGTTCAGAAATGTAAAAGATGTAAGTTAAAGGTAAGGTTAGAGTGAAGAAGGAATTTTAAGGTATGGGACTTAAAATTTCAAAAGTTAACAAATTTATAACATACGCCGTACAAAGTTGTAATATAATAACATAAGGTTGTTAAAACAATGAAGTGCTAACGAAACCTAAGAATATTAGTTTAAAGATATGGACTTGAAATTCAAGGTTTGTGAAGTGTGTAAAACGAGTTCGCAAAATAATATTGTAAATATGGTTAGTCAACGGTAGGCCCGTGAGAGCTTACGTGAGAAGCGGATGTACTTCCGTAGGGGGAATAGCGAACATTCCATAGTGGAGAATGTAGGTAAACAAAAACATCCGTTATTGAATAGATTGTTTACACTTTTACTATAGTACGTTAGAGCTCTATATAGTACGTATACTTTTACTATAGTACGTTAGAGCTCTATATAGTACGTATACAATTTTCTTCAATTGTAAAAGGGGACTGCGCACACTCATGTATAAAATGTTGAAGTAGAAATAAGATGTAATGTCGAACCAAAAGTTTCTTTTCAAGTCGACAAGAGAAAATGTAACACTCTTAAAAATAAGGTGTTCCATATAAATTCATTTATATATTTAATTTTTATTTAATAATTGTATCGTCCGAATATAAAAGAAAATTTTTGTTTTCTTTGCACAATTGTAATTCTAGGGTAAGTTTCGTAGCGCCCCTAGTGGGGAAAAATGTAAAATATCGTACGAGTTGGTAGCTTAAGTTAAAAAACTGACATCACCCGATGTGACGTAACATGGTATGATATCGCCTGATCTGACGGATCAATCAAAAAATACAAAACAATAACCGAGGGTGGGAATTTCCGTTGGCTTGCCCCTTCAGAAGGCCCACTCATCCAGAGGTTCTTGAACAGAACAGACGTAATGGCATTTTCGGACATAATTTAGAAATTTGTAAGCTTCCAGTATTCAAAATTTAAGATGTCAAGGCCGGTACCAAATTTTATTAACGTAACTAAAGAAGAAGTCAGAAGCGATTATTCATATGTTTCAAATAAATAAAAGTTTATATAATTTTTGTTTAAGTGCGCGGATTTGCAAGAGCGATGTGTTAAGTGTTTAGTGATTCCAAAAGCCATGGGCAATGTTTAATATGTTTTAAAGTGTTTTATAAGTGCACAACCAGGTACGTTTTAGATAATAATAGAGAAAATGTATTTTAATGTTAACTAAGTTGAATTTTTAATTGATAAACGGTTAACACATGAACGGTAGAAATTGTCCTTTGAATAAAAATTCAAAATTAATTTGGAAAAACTTAAGTTACTATCTTGTCGATATAAATATAATTTTAAAGGTTGATAAGTAATTAAAATGTATGGAATAACTAGCAGTAATTAAAAGTAAATTACTCGACACATTGCTGTCTTTTGTTCTTTTGTAATCTGTCACTGATTAATAAATTGTATGACTTTGTAATTTAAAAATTTAAATTCTTATTTCCCAAGTAACCTAATCCGTTACAACATAATATTTTACTTAATAATATTTCCTAGGATTTACTGACAGTATAATCCCAAATACCATGCTCATTACCTATATTGTAACGCTGCACTTTTTTTTGTATTGCACTATTCACAATCACTAAATCTTTTCTGTCACTATGTTCTTTCGTGTTGGTAATAGATATACACTATATTAAATTGTTGCAGATATTCACTCTGCTGCAGAGTTGTTCCTCAATTAACGGTTAAAACCGACGGACGTTATATTCACTAACTTCCTTGAGGAAGTTATCGAGGAACTATCGACTTCGCTAGTTACGTGTGTTAAGCTCAAAAAGGTTTTTAAAATAATTTCATTTTTATAAATCTTTATTAATTAGGACCAATTTAATTTTGAAATTATTACATTAATTTTTACTTAAACAAAATTTCAACTAATATGCATTCACTTGAAGTGCCTGCAACTTTACTCTTCAAGAGTTTGCTGTATAAGAATACATATTACGATATATATATATATATATATATATATATATAATGCGTTTTCTTGTTTAATAATTTAAAACAACATAGGTTATTCAAATACAAGAATATTTATTAATTTATATCCACAGCTTTTCGTTGGTAAACAGTACCAACATCATCAGGAATGAAAATTACAATAATGTAAGCTATAGGCCTAAAACATATGTTAAATTAGAAATAGAATTGTTGCTAAATTTATACAAATTACCAAATTTATTTTGTTGCTGTAACATTATAGACATTGAATATAGTATCAAATTTAGAATGTATTTGTTATTTTCTTTTATTAATTTGTTATTATTATTGTATTTATATATTTTGAATGCTTCATATATATTCATTCTTAATCTCTTATTAATTTCTTTTATAAGTTTCATATTTTCAATATTTGGAAATTGGTGCTTATTATTAATACAATGATTTGCAAATTTTGATTTATATATTTCTGGATTAATATAGGCATTCAAATGTTCTTTATATCTTTCTTTTAATTTTTTCTTGGTTTGACCTATTTATACCAAATAATTCTAATCATCCATTTAATCAAAAAATGGCTGCTTTATATAACTTATTATATAGAATGCATAAAATACCCATGAATGTAGAAAATAAAATAAGAGGAAAAACATAATTTATCAAATTGCATTAGAAAACGGTTATAAAAAGAAAACTGTTGACAAACTTAATTCTAATATTTTTAATAAACAAAATAATAATTTAATTTGCAATAGTAATAATAATACAATATGGACTTCATTTTTATTTATAGGCTATGAAATAAAAAATATCACCAAGTTATTTAAAAATACAAATATCAAAATTGCATACAAAACTAATAACAAAATAATAAACATAATAAATGACAATAATAAAATAATTAATATGCAAGAAAAAGGTGTTGTTTATAAATTAGAATGTGAAAACTGTAATAAAGCTTATATAGGTGAAACCAAGAAAAAATTAAAAGAAAGATATAAAGAACATTTGAATGCCTATATTAATCCAGAAATATATAAATCAAATTTTGCAAATCAGTGTGTTAATAATGAGCACCAATTTCCAAATATTGAAAATATGAAACTTATAAAAGAAATTAATAAGGGATTAAGAATGAATATATATATGAAGCATTTGAAATATATAAATACAATAATAATAACAAATTAATAAAAGAACAAATACAAATACATTCAAAATTTGATACTATATTCAATGTCTATAATGTTACAGCAACAAAATAAATTTGGCAATTTGTATAAATTTACCAACAATTCTATTTCTAATTTAACATATGTTTTAGGCCTACAGTATAGCTTACATTATTGTAATTTTCATTCCTGATGATGTTGGTACTGTTTACCAACGAAAAGCTTTGGATATAAATTAATAAATATTCTTGTATTTGAATAACCTATGTTGTTTTAATACATACATATATATATATATATATATTTCCCATTTTAATATAGACGAGTAGAATCTTTCTTTACTTCGTTAGTTAATTTGTCATTAAATCTACAATAAAATCTATACTTGAATTTAAAATTAATAAAAATGGCAACAATATCGGGATATTTTTCCTCTGGATTTACACTTCCATAGCCCAAGGATGATTATTATAATAAGTTCAAAGCTCGACAAGCTCCGACACACAATTAAAAAGCTTTTATAATTACAAATATAAAAAATTAAGAAAATTCATTTAACAATAAGAATTTTTTTATTGACAACGCATGTACAATAATTCTAATTAAATGGCTTTAAGGAAAGTGCGTACCTTTGTTAGCAACTGGGTAATATTTCAAGTAAATACCATTATCCCGAATATTAATAAAATATTTTAGTGTAAAGTACTAAACACGCCGTAACAGGAGCAATGAAATAACCCCACACACATACAGCTGCTTTTCAACGGATAACCCAGACACAAAACATAACTCAGGAGCTCAAAATTGGCATCACGTGGCGCCCCAGTTGTTCCACATTTTTGCCAGCCTAGAGATCATAACCAATAAGGAAGGGGCTGTTGTTTACGTGAGAGTGCGCGGACTATGCCTGAATCCTGGCAGGTTCTCAGATAGGCTTTACAAGATAGTCACTTTCTCTAAGTGTGTTGTTAGTGTTGTGCAGTACAAAGTATCTGACTTTTTTTGTTACAAAACCTTGAATCACGTAATAAGAAACCGTCTGGAATAGGTTAAGAAGCCAATATGCATCAAAGTTCTAACCACTGAATCTCTGTTTTGTTCTACTTCGAGCAATGATCATTTAAGTCCCTAACATCAATCGTAAGCCTCTGGTTTTTGAGCTGTTATGATCGCCGTTTATTTATACAAATAGGTGTATGTAGTAGGCTATTTTGTAATTGTATTATTGTAGTTTATTGGTTATATTGTGGGTGTTGGATGATCTGTATGGTATTGTCAAATATTTTATGGGTTTGTCGTATAGTGTGTTTGTATTTGGGTTATTGGGTTTGTTTTTACGTACAGACAAACAAACACATAAATTTAACATATACCGAAAGCCCACCAACACCAATACTACCATTCATATCTCTTCAAACCACCCACACCAACATAAACTTGACGCCTACAACACCATGATACATCGTCTGCTTAAAACACAGCTAGACAAAGAGGAACACTGAAAAGAATTAAACACCATAAAACATATATCACAAATTAATGGATACAACACGAATCCTATTGACAAATTATATAACCGCCTAAAAAACAAACCCACAATAACCGAAGTACAAACACACAACACGACAAGCCCATAAAATGCTTAACAATACTACACAGGTCATCCAAAACTCACAATCTAACCAACACACTACGAAAATACAATTACAAAATAGCCTACTCCACACACAACACTCTCAATAAACAATTTAAACCCAACAACAAAATCAACGACATTTACAACGCCGCTGGAGTTTAAAACTAGCGCAATTACTTTACAAAAATTATGTGCCTTTATGTATTATATCCTTTATTACCGTAATCAGGACAAATTGAAACTCCACGGTGTTGCTAATAACTATATTTTATACGTTAAATCCATGAAAGTTTGAATTCAATCCTCAGTTGATCGGTTAAGCCAACCAAAAATACACAGCTTTAATCATAAATTTGAGTTTGGAAAACAATAGTTTTTACTTAAAAATTTTATTTCCTACACTTCTACTACCTCGATAGAAATGAACAAATAATGCTGTCCATTCAAAATTCAATGAACTTAATCACTCACTTATTATTCACTGAATTCAAATTCAATGAATTACGAATCAAGATGAGTCAGAAGTCACTGAAATTGTTAATAATTTTGTTTTTATGGTATATTTTATAGTACAGTATATTGAGTATGATTAGTTAATTATAGATTTAATCTACGACTAACTGTATGTTACCTTTATAATTTAATAGTTAATCTATGAAAGTAGTTTGTTTACGTTTCAAAGTTGGCAAATGGTAAATTCAAGTCAAAACCTGATAATTTAAATTTTGAACGAACTTTTTCAACAATGAACGAATGTTGTACGTAGAATGAGATGTAAGGAAACAGGTTAATTTATTTTAAAACAATATTATTATTCATATTTATTAATCAATTATTGGATTTTATATACATTTTACTAACATCAGGTACTAGAAAATTAAATTAGGATAAGGTGGGTAAAGATAAATATTTCGGATGGTTACAATTTTGAGGTTAATGTAATGTAGTATTTTTGTGTAAACAGTATGTATATTATTTTATAGTTTATAGTCATACTTTATAGATTGATTAGTATCTTATTAAATAAAATGCACTATGTTAAACTACTCTTCTCTTGTTTTTAAAAATACGTTACTGCTACATACAAGAAAATTCATTTTACACTTTAGTCATACTATGATAAACTGTAACATCTAACTCTAATCAGAATTTATTATGTATGATCATTGCCATATAAATGTAAGAAATGTATATGTCTCGGCAAGTCTCATACTACTGGCAAAGTAAATGTTAAAACAATGCAAAACAAATTATGAAACCAGCTTACTTGATAGGTAATTAAATCCTAGATAGCAATATTTTTATTCAGTCAAATGATCTAAGATGTCTAAGGCATGTGAAAAAATTTAAGCTCAACGAATTATATAAAATGAAACCTAACCTAACTTATCAGAGAGTATATCAATACTTAAAGATATGTCCTGATAATTCTCTTTTCAGAAGTTGAAAAATATGTGCAAGGCACTGTCATTATGTTAATATAATCATTTTTTAGAATCTTAATATAAAGATGAAGTAATTGTTTGAAGGTTAACTTTTGGCTTTCCAACTATATGTTTTGTGTGAAAGAGATTAACAGTAGTCTTGAAATATGTGTGTTAAAATATTTCAGTTCAAGTAAAATATTTTATGGTAACACTTTATAATGTCTGGGTCAATTCTGTTTGTTTTCCATTTCATACAAGCTACTCAAAAACCCATTCTAGACAAGTAAGAACTCTTGAATTTTGTAGTCTAATACGTTTGGTGGAACTTAATTAATCACTTTTACATTACTTTATGACTATCTGAACTTTAAAAATGTTGTAACTTTCTGTCTCAGTAAGTTTTTACAAAATTTAAACTAATGTAAAAGTGATTAAACAAGTAAAAAGTTGTTTGAAGTGTCGCAAACCATATAATATTAAGAAAAAGTGAAGCATAACCTTAAAGTACCAATAACACAAATCTGTAAACAGTATTTATTTCTTTATAAAATAGAGCACAAGTTTACACTACAATAAAATATAGCTATTTTATAACAACCTACAAAGTGTTTGGTTAGGATAGGTTTGGTTTAAAAAAATTATGAGTTTACTCACAGTAACATTCAACTCAACAAACAATTGAACTCGGTATAACATGATATAAGTATGTACACATTACTATATAAAACTTAGTGTCTTAGTAAAGCAAATTACTATATTATACTATCTTTATTATAATATAACTACAAAGTATCCAATTAGGTTAGGTTTGGGTATTAACACTGTGATTATCATACGTATTACTATTGTCCAGTTGGTCGCATGTAGAACCATTATCATCTTCTGCCATTTTTCGGATATATCAATATTTTTTGTAGGAAAAAACTGTAAGTACTTATTTGTTTAAATAAATGTTTACTATTATTTGAGTTAACAAATAATATAACTGTTAAAAAAAAGGAAATAAACAAATTTACGTGTTTACACTATAAATTTTTGTTACATGCTAAGCACATTTTGCAATAGTATCATTAGATACAATTTGAAAATTATTCATAGAAAGATATGTTGTAGTATATAACAAATGTATTACAGTATTAAATTCTCTCTGCTTGATACAAATATCTAAAGTATAGGCATAATTGTAGGTAATTTATTTATTGTACAGAAGTGAAAGACGATTTTAATTGATAGGTTCTTCCTATGCTGATAAGGATTGTATGTTTTCTAAAATATTTTGTTTTATGCTTGGATTTTCTTCAATATAGCTGAGATAAACCTTACAAATTCTATCTTTTAATTCATGAGAGACCTCTACATCACTAGCAAAATTTCCAGTATCATTTAGATAATGTATTAACTTTTCTCAATCACTTTCCAAAATAATTTTATAATTAAAATAAAATCCATGCACAAAACAGTTTAAATTGTTAAAGATATTTTTAAAATATTTCAACAGCCGGAGTGAGATTGACAGCCAGTGAATGACAGTTGTCTTCTAAAATTAACAGAAATTTTCAAATAACTTTCTAAACATCTTTGCTCAATTGCTTTACTAGTACGGTAGAGTCTCGAAAACTAGATATAATGTGAACCTAAAGGGTGTTAAGTTTAAGAATGTTGAGTTACTGGTTGAATTTCAAGATTGCCAGAATTCATGTCAGTGAGAGAAATAATGCTTTTATTTGCCATTTTGCAACTCTTCAACATCAGGATAAGTTTAAGCAATGTCTAACACCAACATCAAAGTCTTTTGTTTTAAAAACTTTTTAACGGAAGGTAAACATTGTTGAGCAAACCACTCCTTAAAGGTAAACCCATCCATCCATGCTCTTCTTTGACTTTTATACCACGCAGGAAGGTCATAGCCACCATCAATACATTTTTCTATACACATTAACATATATAGCAACTATTATTATCTGTACTTCTAAATTTAAAAAGTATATTACAAATTTCTGAAAATAAAAAAAAGTAAAAACTAAACAACACTTTTAGAAATAATTTTCCCTGTATTCAAATATCTGTAGAATAACTGTAAAATATATTATGAAAAACATTAGTTTTATAGTTAGTTGTAAGTGAAAGTTATTTTTTGCTTACATGTGTTCATTTAGTCTTTTGATTAGTGGTTTTTCTCATAATCTAGTGTCTTGTACGAACACATTTGCGGTGGTATCTTATTGGCCACTGCCGATACTAGCTATAAGTAAGTTGGAATCATATTGTTTATAAATAACAATCTTTATATTCACTAAATACACAAGATGCATTCAAAAAGGTAGATTGTTTTCTTACAGGATTTGGAGAAATGTTTAACTTTATTCCTTATGAATTAATCTTCATTTTGGGTCTATACAACTGTGTAAGTGACTTAAGAGATTTTTATTGGTTTGATTGTGTTTTAATTTGAATTTGTATATAATTGATGGTAATTGTTAGGACTCTAGTGCTCCTAATTTAGTTGCAGCTGACCGAAGTGAGTGGAGCACGAGTTAGATGATATGGGGGAGCTCAGAAGATGAGAGTTATTCTGAGTTTGATGAAGGCTTAGTTTATGACTCACGTAATACTAAAGCCATGTGTGATATTCATTTTATTCTTGAAAATAAACTTTTGCGTCCTGCACCTAGTAAAACACAAAATGTTCTTCTCATTGAGTAGCCTATTGGCTAACATATTTTAATACCATTGAAACCACAGATCTCATGCTTTATACACTGAAAAGAAAGTTATATATTACTCTATTCTTATCATATTTATTATTAATAAATATATTTATTATTTATAATTATAATAAAATTAAAATAAAATTATATATATAAAATTATAGTTATAGGTTAGTTTTGGTTGGTAAAGATTATTTAGATTTTTTGGACTAGGAGACTGACAGACTTACCTTGGTAAGAGTCCACTCTGTAGTCTTGAAATAGAAACACATAAAAGCACTTAAACAATGATACCACTGTGTGGTTGAAATATATCATTGTTTAAGTGCTTTTATGTGTTTCTATTTCAAGACTACAGAGTGGACTCTTACCAAGGTAAGTCTGTCAGTCTCCTAGTCCAAAAAATCTAAAATTATATTTATATATTTATTAAATAACCATATGAAAAAAAAATATTTTGAACCATTTAACGATCCCAAGGTAGTCTATTAAGTACCAAAATTATGATTTATGTTTTCTGTTTTATTAATTTTTAAAAGTTTTTCTTAATACTTGTTTTAACGCAGTAGAGAGTAACTAATCCAAACGTCACAAATCCGGATTGTGGTTTCAGCTTTTACAACACTCGGCGTGAAGAGCCTGGAGCTCGGCGTCACTACAATACATATCAATACTAGGTGTTATCTTTAATTAAAAATCCAATGAAGATATATTAATTCCGAAAAATGCATCATAGCTAAATTTAAAATGCAACAAACAGTATATTTAATCATGATCTAATATTTTAGAGTTGTATGATCTGCACACTAACCAATAAAGCATATTGTAACCAATCAGGAAAATAATAAAATTTATTATTGAACCTAATTTTTAGCTAATATGTCATACAATATACTTTTAATATTATTATTCATCTGTAATGGCAATTTTTCAATTCTAATATCATCACTCGTCTGTTTCCGTAAGTTTTCCCTTCCATATCATTTTCACTAAATTGTTTTGTTTTTTTATACCCTCTTTTGTCTATTTTGTAATAATTTCTGGTTTATTTAAAACCTACAAGATAGAGTATGCATTAAAATAGATTATAGCTAATGAAATATTGATAATATGCAGTTGTTTAAAAGATAGTTTGAAAATCCGGATAAATTAGTAGTCCGGATGAGTCCCTGTCCCGTTTGTTCCGAATTTCTGACGTTCTACTGTAGCTACAAAGAGGTTTAAGTGACTTTCTTCTTGCCAGGTTTTTTTTGCATGCAAACGTGTTAATTTTAGAAACAGTAATGCAATTGTATTTATTTAATCAATTTACAATTACATTTAATATTATTAAGATTAAGTATACTTTGCCTTGAAAGCAAGAAATTCATAAATAGATTAGGAACTTTCAGTAGAAAGTAAAATAAGAATAAATTGATTTGAATAATTAAATGGGTATTACAATAATCTTTAGGTTATTAAAAAAATTTCAATATTGTTTTAGCTTAAGAAGCCAGAAATTTAGAATGACCAATCAGATTAACAGTATAAAAAGTTTATTTTATTGTAGCAAATGAGAAACTGATTTGGACATCGTGAAGTGAGAAAATTATTTTATGTGAAGAATAACAATGGAAACAAATGATGATGCATCAAATAACTGTGAAATAATCTCAGAATCAGCCGTTGTTACTGGAGGAAGCGGAAAAGAAAATGCAGCTGATGGAGAAAACACCTCTGAACACATTCGAGTCTATATTAACAACAAAGGTCATAGAGTAAAGGTTATGAAAATTGAAGATGAAATACCTCCTAACAGTAAGAATTTTTCTTTCTTTAGGTTACTTTTTTTGTATTAGATAAAGCATAGGTGCCAAAATTTAAATAAATGATTGATATTTCATCTGATCTATATACTTTAAACATATTTATTATTTAGCATATTAAATTTGACAGAATTATTGGTCAACAAATAGAGTTTTACATGTTTTTGTCTCTAAGGTATAATTTTCAAGATTTATAGATATTCTGTTTAAACAGTACATGAATCAGTTACCTTTAACCAACCCTGGTTGTCTAGCTCTAATTATTTAAAATGCTACATATGATACATAATGTGGAATATAAAAAAAAATGTCATTGATAGATCCTGACTAGTTTTTAAAAAAATAGACATATGTGTTGTAAAAGAATAATACATTGACCCACTGAAGATTAATTGATACTCGATCTAGTGGATACAAATTAAATCTATGTGTCGATTCAGTTGTATTTCTCTTTAAAAATATTCTCACATTTAAAGCATTAAATACAGTATATGTGGATAATATAAATGTTTTCAATTTGAAATTGCCGATAATTCGAAGTTTTGGGTTAGTTCCTTCAACTTTGTTGTTCATTATTAATGTAAAATAATTATTAATAATTCAGAGTTCAATTTCTTTAATTAAAGGTTTTTTTTGATATGGACTCAAATTCCAGGCACGCTATTGAACACCTTCCAAAAATTCTTTGCATTCAGATCAAAGTCATGATGTTTGGAGTGTAGGCGGTGGGCAGGAGGATCATAGATTGATGCTCTGCTCAGTCACAGATTTGGGGTTACAGTAGTGATTGTTTTTTTAAAGTGATTGTGTGAGTGTTTGCCATGTCTTTGAGTAAAGAACGTGTTTTGTACAAAACATTAACATTTAGTAAAAAAGTTGCTTTTATTTGTGAGGTAGAAAACAGTCCTAAAAGGAATGTGACATTGTTAAAGAGTATAGAGTAGCACCCACTACAGTGACCTTTAGACACTGGTCTACATAAAAAAAGGAGATTATATTAAATAGTGCTTTAAGAGGAAATGGAGAAGACAGAGAACCAAATAAGCCTGAAGTGAATGAATGTATGCTAAAGTGGTTTAAACTATAAAAACATTCCATTATCTGACCACCCTTGTTCGAACAAACACAGTTTGCTTTAAGTTTGGTGAAAAGATTTCAAAGCTAGTACCAGTAGGTTGGATGGTTTGAAAGAAAGAAACATCACCTTTAAGTCTGTTAGCGGCAAATGTTTGGAAAGACAATGTTTTATAAATGATTGAAGAAACCCGAGGAAAAGGCAATTGTAACACAGATGAAACAGGTATGTTTTATAAATTTGTCTTGGATAAAACACCACATCCCTGGAGGGGGGGGGGAGAAAGTGACTTTAATACTTGGGTATAATATGGATGGCACGGAAAAGGAAAAGTTGCCTTTACTGGTGATAGGCAAATCTGCTAATCCTAGATGTTTTAAAAACATAAACTCTAAATCACTAGAGTACAAAGCAAATTAAAAAAAAAAAAAACACTTGGATAACAGTAGAGCTGTTTATCACACTTATAAACAATGTTAAGACTATTTACCCCTCCCCCAAATTACCTCATTGTACAGCCAATGGATTAAAGCATGTAATAAATTTTAAGCATTTTTCCTGGGGACTTATTGTACAAATGCTCTTGGCAGTTTCTTTGGTAACACCAACAAAAGTTTAAAAAATGATCTTCTCAAACAGTAAGAATGTGCCATAATGAATTGTCCAAAGTTACTGAAACAACAATAGCAAACTGTTTTAAGAAAGCTGGAGCCATTAGGACATCTAACCACCATCTAACTGAACTTTTAAATTGTGATGACCTCCTGCAATTGTGGAATGGGAAGCCAATACAGGTACACCGTTAAAGAGTATTTTAATTGAGACGAATAAGTAAAGTGTGTGGAGAACTTTCTGTTCCAAACATTTTAGCAAAAGTAGGAAACAAAAAAGTGAGGAATTTATAGATTTAGAAAAAGATCAAACTGAAGTTTAAGATCCTTACCTCTTCAGAGGATCTTTATCATTTGCGTGAGTTTTGGCAGTATATCAAATGACAAACCGATGTTAATGACGTATTTTCCACTTCCTAAAAGTACTTGTGGATTTTGCCAATTTTAAGAGTTAATTCTGCAAGGCTATTGAACATTTCAAAATACTTTGTCATACTTTATTTTGTGCTTTTTATATTCATCCATAACTTCCTGTATATGTACATATTGTATTCATGTAATTTTCTTACTAATGTTGACTGCAGTAACTTTTATAAATCCATTATGTCTAAGCAGATTGCTTATACAAATTAGAGTGAGTCTGTTTTAAAATAACCTTAACCAATGGATAACGGTCATGGTGGTGGCCTACACAATTGTCGTAGACCCTTGCATTTGACTGAAAAGGTATTTTCCAACTTTCATAATTCGAATTTTTGGTTAATTTGAATTTTTCTATTTGCCCCTTCAACTTCAAATCATCTAAATTCTACACTATTATATATTTTTATATGGAGCAATTTGTAGCAGTCTTCTGCTGTTTGTGTAGCCTTTGGTTGTGCCATATCTGTTGACAATGGAACTTTTCTGGTAACTTATGATAGACCTCTATTTCTATTTACAGAATAGAACAGTTAATGATCTACCACTAAATCCTATTCTACTTTTACCTTGTTTCAATTTGATATGATGCCAACCATGAATTCAAACAAACACCATTTTCTGCTACTTTGGTGTATAATGCATTCCAGTATTATTTTACACTGTTTCTCCAGCAACCATATACACTGTTTTAAATCCTATATCATTTCATGATTTATATTTCTAGATAGTTTTTGCCGCAGTGAGCTTACCATATCTTTTTTTTACTCAGGCAGTATGCAACTATTCTTTCTTGACTTGTCCATGCTGTATTTTTAAAGAAAGTTACCTCGAAACCTGTTTTTATTAACTTATATTCTCTTAAAAATGTAAAAAATATTAAAATTCAATTGTAGAACAAAAACACTAAAATTTATACTTCATAATTTGCCTTAGCTTTTGTGATGTTTTTATTACTTTTTTCCAGTTTTACGACCCAAAACTGGTCTACGATTGGCTCCTACAATTGTACCCAAAAAATCAGTAGAAAGGCTAGAAGTATTAACTCCTGACAATAAGAGAAACTGTCGATTAAAACCAAATGAAATCACTGAAGAAAATGCAAGAGGAGTTCGTTTAAAATCCAATGAAATAGTGGACGAAAATATAGAACCAAAATGTACTTGTTCAGATAATACCCCTATAAATTATGAAAATGAAACTATGCACACAGGTAGAGAAGCAGGTGATGGTCCAGAAGAATGGAGTACCTGTAAGACAAACACAGTTCAAGATGTAGAAGAAAAATTAAAGAAGAGTAATAAAGTCAAAAGTAATGTTGTCACTCTGCCAAAAAATACAGGTAAAATTTATTAACTATTATGTTACTATTTTGAAAACTGCAGTGACTTAGTTTGAATTATACTTTGACACTCAAGGCAATAAAATGATTTCAGTTTTACTATTCATAAAATATGTTGATGCGTTCATTCACAAATCTTTATATAAAAATAAGTTAATTCTAAAAATAATTTCCTGCCTTAAAATCCTAATACTTTAATTCCACTTTTAAGACTAAGCATAAATAGAACTAAGATCGAAATCATAGCTTGGAAAAATGTAGATGTTTTAGGATTGCTTCCCAGTAAGCCAATTGATAGCTACAAACCAAAGCTGTATTTATCAACTAAAAGTGTCCATAAGTAAAACTATTGTCTCTGTTCATAACAATGCATAATATTTGAAAATTTTGATTGACCAAGTGTTTTGAGATGAAAACAAAGTTTTAATGTCAAAGTTTTTAACATTATTAAAACACTGGTTTTATCTAGAAATTCTAATGTTCAGCAACTTTATTACTAATTGCTGGTCTTCAGGATTACAAGTATAATAAACAACCAAATAAGTAAAATCAAATGTATAAACAACCAGTTATAAACATTAAAAATGAAAACTGTAAAAACATAAAAGTGGCAAACAATGTTTTGATGTAATAACATAAATAATCATTTTATGCTAGAAAACCGATAGTTTTCTAAAGTGAATTGATGGGACTAAATATTATATCAAGAGCTATCCCAATTAGAATCAGTATGACAATACTATAGTAGAACAGAGGTACTTCACACATTTTATTTGAACATTTCGTACAAACAGAAGTTTCACATTTTTTAGATTTTGACAATCCTTTTTTGTATTTGGGCATTACCTACAAAAGGTTGGAATCACCAGTCTTTAAAAGTTTTTTTTTCCTAATTTTAGACATTCTTATGTTTTTTATAAAGTCAAATTTGGACATTTTTGAGATTTAAGAAAATGATTGTATAAAGCATGTGCATTTGCATTTCTTATCGCTATCATATGATAAAAAGTGGCTAATGGCTACCTTCTTATTCATAAGTATGCAGTATAATTGATGCACTTTACCTTCTTATTCATAAGTATGCAGTATAATTGATGCACTTCATGGCAATTAATTATCAACAACATATTTTGTTGCATTATAAAAAGATATATATTTTTTAAATATATTCAAGATGGTACATTGAAGAAAGTTACCCCACAAATTTGACTTTTGGTTGATATATGATACAATCATTAGATCTTTTATGAATTCATATCAACTTAACCCAATATCCCCACTCCTATGAAGTCAAAATTATAATATAATTTTTGGCTTAACAATTTTCAAAGTTCCTACAACAATGAAATTGTTTTTGAGTAACAATTCTGTAAACTCAACTGATTCAAAGCAGTTATTGCAGGGTTTGTTTAGCTCTAAAGTTACATGGTCAAACAGCTTGGTTTGGAATCATGAATTGTTTGTCTTGTAGTTTTGTTACATTGATTTCTTAGCTGGTATAAATACAAATAAGTATTGTATTTATTTGTCAGTAAGACAATAGCTTGATGTATATTCCTAATTAATTTGACATATACACAATTACAATTAATGAAAGCTGGGGTTTATCTATCTTTCTAGAGTTGAAGCCTATGAACTTCAAAAAAATAATTAATTTGGCAGAAAATAAATTTATCAACAGCCTTACGAGTTTCATCCGTCTCTTTGCACATACTTGAGTTTTAAATTTGAGAGCTCTGTAAAAAATAGAAATTTTTTTAAAATCATGATTCCTTGAAAAAGAGGTAACCAGTTACTGAAGTAACAAGTAATATTAACATTTAAAAAAAAGTCAATTTCTACTTGAATTAACAAAGAAAAATTGTATTTGATTTTTAAAAAATTTTATAATTACAATTAATATAAATATGTATATACATATTTCCGGATAACAATAGTAAGTGGCAAAATAGAAAGGTTGTGCAATTGAGGTTTTGACAACAACTAGATGAGGGTACAAGAAAAATTCATGCACATGTTTGAAAAGTACATTTCTAGCTATAAGAAAGCTGGGGTAGTGCCAAAGTGCACAAGACTTCGAATAAAAGATACTCAGTTCGAATTCTGCCAAATTTATATAATTTAATTATTGAATAAATAGTTGAAAAACCTGTAATAACATCAACTATAGGTTAAAAGAAATGTATTTGAACTTGATTAGATGAATAAAAATGTATTTGATTAACAATCAAAAATGTGTACAAGATATATATCAGAAGAGTGTGAGCTAACAGAAAGAATTTAAAAACAAAGAGTGAAGTGTCTCCCTTGACAACTTGAAAATACAATAAAGTATACCATATCTCTATGTAAAGTAGAATTCAGTTTAGATGGGCCATGTTTCAAGTTTGGGTTATGTAATCCTCTCAGATCTAGCATTTGTTTATTTACCTTGGTGTTATCACTGGCCTATTTCAACTATGATGATAATATTTACTGTATGTAAACAAAATTTGCAGACCTCTTTTGTTAAAGAGTTTTCAACTGCCACAAGCAGGGACTTTTAACTTGGAGAGTGAGACAAATTTTTGAAAAAAGTTTTAAAATGTTTAAAATAATACTCATGTATAAACTGTATTAAACTATATTCTATTCTTATTTCTCATGAGTGGTTCCAATATTTTGAAGGTTGGTTGTCAAGGATATCTTAACAGTTGTATTGATCTAAAGGAAATAGGTTTTGGTACTTGTGTAACTTAGGGACATTTGTAAAATGTTTGGATGATTTTTTTATTCATATTTATGTTTTGTGTTTGTGGATTTTATGTATGTGATGTGCGACTATTTTGTTATAGATCTTACAAAAGGTCATCAAGTTTTATACCAAATAACAAGCAAGTATCTATGTTCGAACAAGGTGCACAATTTTTTAGGAAAGATAGGGCTATTCACAAATGTTTAAATGACTTAGCTGCCAATAAGCTAAAGAATTATGAGAATATCCTTTGATTTAGGTGACTTCTTCTTTTGAAGCTAGCCAATCATCAAAGGCATTCACATTGATACTGCTATTGTTTTTAATACTGATATCTTGAACAGTTGTTTAAAGCAATAGTAACACTGTTAAATTAATCCCTCAAATTCTTTATCCAAGTGCCTCCTTCTACTGAAGGTCCTTCTTCCCACTACCCTACTCTAGGTAATTAGTTGTAGCAGTCCATACCAATCTCTCATGATGTGTTTGAAGTATTTGAGTTTTAGCTTTTAACTGTCAGTAGGTTCTTTTTTCATCTTTTCAAAATCTCCATGTTTGTAGTAATTTTTGTTTAGAACATTCTCAATATATGACGGTATGACCACATTTCAAATCCCCCCAATCTCTTGAAACTTCACATTTCAAAGTTCCTCAATATACTAAGTCTCCACTCCATAAAACAACGCCGACAATACATAACATCAAATGGACTCTAAGTCCCAAATATAGTTGTTTCATTTGGTAAATGTTTGTCTTGTTTTCTCAATTCTACTTGAAATTTCCTCTGGCTTATTATTTTTGCTTATAATTTTACTTAGGTAGTTGCACCTTCTCAACTCATTGATTCGATCTTCTATATGTATAAATCTCTCTCACATATTGTGTCTGTTTTGAAATTAATATATGAGGGCCATTCAGTAATTGAAGAGATGAATTGATGAAGTAATGAAACAGTTTGCAAGACATATTTGGTAATTTTAGAACTTTATGTTGGCCTCACTGTAATCAGCCTTCAACAATCATCATATTCAAAATGTTTTTTTTTTTATAACCGCAAAGCACATCTAGTATTGGCATTTCCATTTGCAGTTTCCACATTAATTGAAAAATGTTCACTGATACGTTTTTTTTTGAAAAAACCATCAAAAATCTTCCTCATATGATTTTACAGTATGGTAAAAGTTGTATGAACTATTGACAGGTTTATAAATGGATAGAACAGTTCAAAAACAATCATATCAGAGTGACTGATGAGCAACATCCTGATTGGTCTTTTAAGTGTTAATTGTTTCACTTAAACACAAATTGGTGTTATTATTCGTTAGGTCAGCAAATAACACTAGATCATACACAAAACAGTTGTAGTAAGTTTTGCTTCAGTGCATAAAATTATCAGCAACAAGCTGGATGAAGTGGGTAATGATTTAAAAGGGAAGGTGATCCTTTTCTAAACAAGATTTTAACATGTGGTGAAACTTGAGTACACCATTTTGAATCACAGTTTAAACACCAAAGTATGTAATTGTAGCACACCAGCTCACCTATCAATAATAAATTCAAAACATAAGTATCAACAGGAAAAGTCAGGTTCCCTGTCTTTCAGGATGCCTAGTGTTGGATTTAGTAGTTATCTAGAAGGTAAGCATACTGTATCAGTATCTACTACTCAGACTGGCTCATTGGTAAAATAAAGCCAGTAATAAGAAGGAAATGGTTTCGATCTCAAAGGAGAGGTATGATTTTGCTACATGATAGTGCTCGCACTCACACCTCCAAGCTGAGCCAAGAACCCATTGGAAATGGTTTGAGAGATAACTATGGCATCCAACATACACTCCAGATTTGCTCCATTTAAGTTTTATTGGTTTGGTTTATTTAAAGAGGGGAAATAGTTCAACAACAACAGCAAGGCAAAGAATTTGTAGGAAAGTGTCTTAATTAACAAAACAAGGTATACAAATTTTTCTCATCTTTGGGATAAGTATTAATATTGCTAGAGATTATGTTGAGTAATAATAAACGCTTGTAAAAATAGACAATTTTTATTCTACATCAATTTGTCTCTTTAATTATTGAATGGCCTAAATTAACTTTGTTTTCCTGAATATTTGCACAAACCGTATTCTTCACTAGCTTCTGCTAGTTTATTTATTGCCCCTTCAAGGTATTCAGATATGGGGAATTATATAGTTGGGGGAATCTCAAATTGTTTATCGAGCATATTACTGAACCAATTTTCAGTCCATTATAAATTTGTCTACTACTTTAAATACAAATTTATTTCCAAATTTTACATTTAATTATGATTTTTATACATAGAGTAAAATATTTAAATCAAAGACTTTAAATTTTATAGAACTAAATTTGCTTTTTTTAGATTCTGTGCCAAAATTAGTAAAACCTGAAACAAGTACAGCATATGACAGAGAACAAATGAAAGCATATATTAAAGAAAAGAGAAGAAAACAAGCATTAAAAAGAGCAGAAGAAGAACGTTTAAAAATAGAAGCAGTTGAAATTCAAAGATTAAAATTAGAACAACTGAAGGAAGTTTGTCAAACAATTGTTAAAAAATGTGTACGCAAAGTCAAAGATGACGTAAGTGTCCTTGTTTTTGTTATTATTATTAATTTTTTTTGGTAGATATAAGTTAAGTACATACATGATTATTCTATTAAATAGCTGGGAATAGAAGCCATACAAACTTTTCAACATTTGACTACATCAATTTTGTTTGTTTTTTATACTCCTTTTATTTGCTTTACACTTCTTCCTTTTCCGTTGTTCAAAACACCTCAGGAAGTTCTCGGCAGTTAGACTTTTTTGTTTCCTCATCATTTATCTTTTTATTGTTCCAATATCTTTATAGCAATCTCCCCGCATTACTATTGCTTTTTGGAAAAAGAAAAAAATTACTTGGTAAGATCTGGTATATAAAGATGATCAAGGATGGTAGTGGAATATTTTGTCAGAAACTTGCAAATAATCAACTCTGAATGGGCAGTTGTTATTTTATGGTGAAGGATCTATCCATTGTCTTATGTAAAATTTTGTTGGACATGACATAAATAACCTCTAAAGTACTTGAGAATCATGACATTGAAGGCGACATTTACTGTTTGTCCTTCAGGAAAAAATTCATGGGGAACCACACCTTGAGCATCAAAGAAAAGCAGGAACAATGCTTTGACTCTTCATATGCTTTTTCTTGTTTTTTTTTTTTTTTGTCTGGACTCATTTGTTCCTTTACAATTTTTGCTTTGCAAATTATAGTTCAAGGGCTTACTCGTAAAACCTTGAGTCATCTTCAATGATCACCTTCTTTAGGAATCCACTATTGTGTTCTAATTTTTTTCAGCCATCAACATATTCAACCCTTAAAAACTTTGATCTGACATTGGCATTTGCTGAACATTGGCATCAGCAAATGTGGCATGGTTTTTTTAATGCAAATGTTCAGTTAGGGTTGTACGTACCATTGATTTACCGGATTCAAATTAATCATCAGCAAACATTTACAAATGATCAGTAATCATTTACACAATTTTTTGGTGATTAGAAGGACAAGGGATCTTATATTGTCAATATGTTCATCAGGAAATTGAATTTCATTCTTGCTTAATCCACTTGGCATTTTATCAGTAACGTTTAAAATGCCTAATCTACTTAAAATCAAAGGATTTCTTTAGAGCTTTATCATCATAACATACAGCCCTCAACATATCTTGGCTATTATTGAGTTTCACAAAAACCTGATGTTGAGTACTTGCTTAGTAATTTCATCAATCTCCACTTCGACAATCAGTGAAAAGAAGTTTAGCAGAAATAAACACTAGTGGTACAGTACACAAAGTTCGATATTCAGAAGAGTACTGAGTAGGGGTGGTCAATCCAGTGATTTTGACAGATTGGTGATTTTAATAACAGCACCAGGTTTGGATCAGTGACTTTGACCGGTGACAAGGGATACTGAGACTGCTGTGTATGTACCAATAACAGACAGGCATACCACACTGGTGAAATGATTCCATGCCTAGCTTTTTTTGGGAAGGCTTATTTTATTTAAAAATAAACTCCTTCAAAATTAAAAACAAACTACTGAGTGCGAAATAGCATCGAATGTACACATCACTGTCACTATCTTGAAACCTGTCACAAACCCATACACAACGAAAATGAGCAGAACCAGTAACAGCGATAAATCAACCAATGGCAGCGGTGGTAAAATATCATTAAATTTTCAGTCGTGACAGCAACATTTTGCCAAATCACATCAGAAACCACTCCCCTTCAGTTAACAACATTGCATGATATTCGGCACCGTGAGCCGAGCAGAGCCAGTGACAGCGACAAATCAACCAATGACAGCCGTTGCATCCAGTGACTACGAATTTTTGTCCAATCACAACAAAGGCAAATCCCGATCGATCCATTGTCACTGAAACTGGCATTTTCCATATTTTGCCACTGGTACCACCAGTAACAAATGAATATCAGTGACAAGTCACCGTGACAGACCATCTCTAGTACTGAAGCCTCATTCGATTTCAGTCTACATGCCACCTAGTGGACAGGACTTTACTTCATGTCGTGTTGATTGAACAAACAGACCTCATAAAAAGGTTTTCATGTCAACACTTACATTTTAGCTGTGGTGAGTGTAATTCTAAAAATAACCTCCAAAATGAATAACACACAATGTTAAAACACTGGAAAGTATATTTATTGTCAGATCTTTTCACATTGAATAACATTTACTGCATATTTAATTTTTAAATTACAATTATTTTTAAGTGTTAATTTTTTTTACTACAGGTTAGCATATATATTTCACATCACACACGTGGATACTTAGTGCCATTAGTACAAATTCATGTCCCCAGCTGCAACACACACAATAAATCAGAGTTTGTTCAATTTACATTTTAATATTTTTTAAAACATTCTTCTTGGTTTAACTATACCATGAAAATTACTTTTCAGCTTTTATAAATTTTAAACCGCCTTTTATTTACATCAAGAGAAAATAATTGAAGCAAATAGGTTTTTTTTATAACTTCAAAAAAATTTGTTTAATTATATTTTCTAGCCCTAAAAGGATATTCAGGCAATAATACTTTTATATTTTCAAAACATATGTATTAAAGTCATTTTTCAATACTAATTCTAGTTTTAATTATAAGTGCTCATTAGTTGTAAATATTTATTAATTTTAAAAATATTATAATAGGTTTCAATGTTTTTACATTTTAATATTTTTTTAATATAACTACCACAAAATAATAAAATAACCTTAAAAATATCACCAATAGATGTTAAGATTTTTAAGGAAATGATTTAAGAACCGTGTACTTTTGAGAGTGAAAAACTAACTATTTAGAATTATTCTTATATCATTAATTCTGTTTAAAACTTTTCTGTCAATTTTCATACAATTCTAGTTTTATTTAATAAGTTTCCATGAACAATGAACTTCCCATTCATACACAATGTCAAGAGCACAGTGGTACTATATCACTCTAGTTTGTAACTTCTTGTTTGCTTGATTATAATAAGACCCTCTGATGACATGGCCATCGAAATGTACATAAGGGTTTAATCTTAAGTAACTTGTTTTATTTGTTATTTTTGATTATTTTTGTGGTATTGAGGTTCTTTCCAATATTTTCATTGTAATAATTTCCATTGTTTACTGCGACTGATAGTTTGTTTAAATGTTTGTTTTTCAGAATAAGAAAAGCTTGGAATAAATTTTATTGCTGAAACCTTTTTAATTTTGAAAGTATTGAATATTTTTAGTTTTTTTATGTAATTTTATATATTTTAATTTTTTTTACAATAATGTGAATAACCAAATATTTGTATTTTATTCGATATATTTACATTGTCATAAAGAAATATTGTTTTATAAAAATATACAGATATTTTTATTATATTTTAAATGGTTTCTTTAATTTGGCCTATTATTTAGGCAAGTGAAGTGTTTTAGTTAATATGTAATTATGATTTTGATTACAAAGAATCAAATTAGTGTATAGAAAAAGTAATGAATATTCAAGTTAATCATTATTAGTTTGTACTAGGTAAAACATTTTACACTTATAAATTTTGTTACATTTTGAAACACAAAATGGTTTATTTTTTATATCTCAGAATGGCTCGAACTTTCCCCAACCATTATGAGGTTCTATAATAACTGAATAATTAAACAAACAAGTTGGAAAATATTTCATTTGTAGTGCGACTCTGGTAAAGACAGCACCTGCTACTAAGAGTAACTTGCTTTACTGAATATATGTAATAAGTTATGTCACACCAGAGTAAGTAATGATCCTTTTTTTCCTGGCAAAAAACCAATTGTGGGAATAATCCACCAATCTATCTGGAACAAACAACAAAAACTACGTCACAATGTATAGCAATTCCCAGAATAGATTGGGAACAGTTTCTCACAAAAAAGTAAATTCTAAATGGTTTCCTGAAAAAAAATTGTCTGTCTCCTGAACCACTCTCTAGAACCGAAAACAAAAATGTACAAAAACTTTCAGAAGCTACACTTCCGATTCGGTCAAGAAACCATCTCCCAGAGCCTTGCAATAGCATCATTATTCATTATCAAACTCCTATGAAAATTAACATATTTTTCGACAGCCCTCTAGTATGAGATGTGAAAACCCTATTTTGAATTCTACTTCATGTAATAGTAACTTAATGCTGGAATGAAAGAATGAAGATGTCCACATTCTCATAAACTGGTAGCTGTATCTTCTACTTAAAAGAAAACACTCTCAAAACAGAATAATGACATCTGTGTTGTGCAGATTGAAAATCCTGAATCTGTAATTTCAGCTCAATGTACATTTTGTATTAGGTTTGGTTGGGGTATTCCGATTGAGATAATACATCTGTAAATGGTATTGTTTGTTTGAAGGCACTGGCTCTCTTCTTATAGGGAAATGTGTAGAACAACCAAGATCATGAACATGTTTTATTTGTGAATTTTTTTAATGAAATCTTATAGAATCTGTCAAGATAGTTTGTTATATATTAGCACTTCCAGTAACATCTCTATGATTTAGGAAAGTGCTTTCAACTGTATCACCATTAGTTAACAGCTGTTAAAGTTTCAAAGCAATACAGTTTTCCATTGTTTGTACAAAAACACCATGTTTTTATGCGAAGATAAAAATTTTTAGTGTTCAGTGGATAGTCATCAACACTTCACATCAGTAAAAGTAAACACTCATGCATTATCTGAGAGTTAAATAGTCCTTTAACTATTTTGGTGGATTGCATGAAAATTAAATGTTTCTAGTGTCATTTAGACAGCACGTTTTAGACAAGTCTTGTGAGAACTATTTGCCTTAAAATGCTACAGTTATGCCTTTTTTCTCAACAACAAGAACCCGAAAGCTTTATTTGGAAACACGATGGCCCATTTTTTTACCTTTTTTTTGTTTTTATAATACATGGTCTTAATACCTCATATTTACCACGCTCTTCATTTATTACCTAAAATTTCATTTCTGAATTAAATTAAAAGAAAAAATAACATTAATTAAATCTTGATTAATTTATTCATCATATACTGTTATTTAAGCATGAGGATAATGCCTTGTGTAGGAATTGAAAGAACACTTTAAAATAAGTCAGAAAATATTTAGCATTTAAGAAAATAAGTTAGCTAGGAATATCTTTTTTCAATTCTTTCTATCAGCTCACACTGTTCTTATATATATCTTGTACAAATTTCCAATCGTTAATAAAATACATTTTTTTTAAACCTGTAGTAGATTACAATTAATGTTAGTACAGTTTTTTCAAATATTTATTCATTAATTACATTTTAAAAAGTTGTTGCTTTGTTTGGATTTGAACTGAATGACTACATTTTTGAAATCAGCACTTTGGCACTGGCCAACTTTCCCTTAGCTAGAAATCAATTGCTTAAAGACATATATGAAATTTTAAGGGAAATGTCCCTTGCAATAACTAACCTTACTAGAGATGGATAGAATCAGAAATTATAGACCACCATCAGCTTCATAAAATAAAGTGAATAAATAGTAATAGACAAAAATAATAGTCCAACACCTTATGCTGTATATAGAGGAAAATAGAAAATTGCAAGGAAGTTTGTTTTCTATTTTGGTTACTTAATATTGTGATTCTGTCATAGGTATATACGAGACATATACTTAAACTAAGTACCGTTTCATTCTACTGCCGCCGTAGTGCTGCAATCGGTGTTCCGGGCATGTGCACTAGTCATCCTTGTTCACTGGCTATCGAGTCACACCATTTTAGTTGTTGTACGTTGTGTTTTCAGTTTTCTCTGAACGTTTAAAATGTTTAAGACAATAAGTGTTCCCGCCGATTGTGAGATTCGTTTTGTAATAAGATTTTTGAACGGAAGGAATGTGAAACCGGCTGAAGTTTATTGTGAACTTCGAGATGTTTACGGGGAAGACGTGATGATTGAAGGAATGGTGAGAAAATGGGTTAGAATATCAATAGCGGTCAAACTAATGTGCATGACGAGAATCGGAGATGTGGACCGTCTCTCATCACCGATGATCTGGTAAGGGCAGTTAACGAAAAAATCCAAGAGAACAGACGTTTCACTATGACGCTATCTTACAAATTCCAACAAATTTCACTTACGTGTTTTTAAACAAAGTTGTGACAGGTGTTGAAACTTGGGTCAGTTATGTCACCCCGGAATCCAAACAGCAGTCAATGGAGTGGCGTCACACGCAATCCTCGAAGAAACAAAAATTCAAGACGACAATGTCTGCACGAAAAATCATGTGCACTGTCTTTTGGGATCGGAAAGGTGTTTTGCTGATTGATTTTCTCCCTAGAGGTGAAACCATTATTGCAGCAAGGTATTGCGAAACCTTAAGAAAATTAAAGCGGGCAATTCGAAACAAACGGAGAGGAATGCTCAGTAACGGAATTGTGCTGCTCCATGACAATGCTCGGCCATACACCGCTAGTGACACTCAAACATTGGTTCGACACCGTTGGGAGCAGTTCGATCACCCGCTCTTCAGCCCGGACTGGGCTCCGTCTGATTACCACTTGTTCCTGGACATGAAGCGTGGGCTAGGCGGTCAACGCTTTGAAAACGACAATGAAGCGTAAACTGTCGTGGAGTCGTGGCTACATTAATTGGCGGGAACCTTCTACGAAAAGGGTATAAACAAATTGATTACCCGCTACGACAAGTGTTTGAACATCGGTGGCAACTATGACGAAAAATAGTTTAAGGTATGTACTTTCATGTGAAAATAAAATTTTGTTGAAACAAAATTGTTTTACTTGTTTTTTTTAAACCGGTACTTACTTTCCGAACATGCCTCGTACATATCTATATCAATTGCAATTATAAAATGAAACAAAATTACAAGTTACTAAAACAAAATTTTTCTTTGTTGGCCTCAGTAAGTATTGACAATTTTTTTAAAAATAACTTTTGCCATCCGATAAACAGCATTATTAAAAAATTACTTTCGAAACCAGTTTTATGTTGAATTAGAAATAAATTCTGGATAGACACTTCTTCACAAACTTAAACCAAAAAATAGAATATCTTCACTTCAACAAACAAACAAAAAACTACTTCTAAAGCATTATAAATATCCAATCATACCAGAACCCAAAATAAAATATACTAAGTCAGGGGTTCTCAACCTCATTTCAGTTGTACCCCTTACCAAATTTATATCACAAATTGTATCTCCGAATTAGATTCTAGTATAATTAAATTAAAAATATATTATCTCACAAATGATCAAATATTTTGCATCACTAGAAAGTTGCAAGTGGTTGTCTTTTAAAAGGCTGTGCAAAGTCTTATATACTTCTATCTGGCTATGAAGAATACAAAACCTCCAAAAGTCAATCTTGTTAATCATATATTCTATCTTCTTTGATACTCTGAAATTTGTCATTGAACTTATCTGGAGGCTCAGATTAACTTCATTGAGTTGTTGAAAAATGTCAGATAACTTAAGGTAAACTTACTTGTATGACAGGCGAAATAGGAAATCTCGAAAATCATCTGCTCAAGTCATTTATTGTATATATCGCCATTACACTTTATATGTCATTCCACAAACCCCTTAGCAACCCATTGTGAACTCCCAGGGGTTCACTAGTTCTGAGTGCTGAGTGAGCTGGAGCGTTGTCGTGATGGAAAAACCAGTTATCACTTCTCCACAGTTTTGGCCTTTTGCGTCGGACGGCGTCCCTCAGACGTTTCAGTCCTTCAATGTAGGTAATCTGGTTGACTATAGAGCCTTCAGGGAGTGAACTCGTAGTGAACAACACAATTAGCAAAAAAAAAAAAACTGTCAGCATCACCTTCACATTCGACCGAACTTGGCGAGCTTTTTTAGGTCTTGGGGACGTTAGACTCATCCATTGGGATGATTGGACCTTCGTTTCAATGTCGTAACCAAACACCCATGACTCATCACCGGTTATAATTCTTGACAAAAAGTTCTCATCTTCATTTGAACGATCAAGCAGTTCCCGACAAACCTGAACGCGATTGGCTTTTTAGTCGTCGGTTATCAGGCATGGCACAAATTTGCATCTTCAATTTTTCGGTCAAAATCTTGTAACAAGATCCAACTGACATTCCACGCTCTTCGGAAAACTCCCTAATGGTCAGACGTCGATTTTCGCGCACCAGGGTGTTGATTTTGTCAACGTGTTGGTCATCAGTTGACGTTGAAGGACGTCCAGGACGCTCATCGTCATCAATCGACTGTCAGCCACCCTTGAAACATGCGGTATGCTTCATGGCAACATCACCATAGGCATGGCAAATGTTTCTGTTGCAGATTTCCCTAGTTTTACACAAAATTTCACAGCAATTCGTTGCTCCTTCAGGCTGTCCATTTTACAATCCGACAAACAAAAAAAACACTCTTTACTAAACTGCGTGTAACTCATCAACAAATGAAGATATCTGTGACTGAAATACCGCGTTTTAATCAGCTGATTTATACGAACCTAGCGACACCAAGCGGATTCTCTTGAAACTAACTTGAGCCGCGTAATTCAAACAGTCCGTGCATTTTTTGAACAGACCTCGTATTTATCAAAATGTATCATAAAGTGTTCATTATAAAAATATGTTGGGTTAAGTGGTACATTAATTGCTCAGAAAAAGTGTTCAGTTTAACCTTTTACCTCAAAATTACCCACATATTTTTCAACGGGCAGTCAAAACATATATGCTCTAAACTACCTCCTTATCACAAACTATGTAGAAAGAGGCTGACACCAGGTGAAAACAATACAAATATACTTGTGTCACAATATGATCCTTCCTTGCTCAAGTAAATAAAATTACTTGAGTAATCAGTTCATGCAAGTTGTTTATTTACAAAATTGCAATTAAAATTAATTATATCTTTAAAATAAAACTAAAAATTCCATAGTTTATCAAAATTAATAAATAATTAAAGAATAAACATTTTGCAATTAATTAAATGTCCTAACATAACATTAGTAAAACCAGGTTTTTCTGATAAAACTTACTGTTTATTACTAGACCTAATCTATTTAAGACATAGAGATATGGAATGCTATACAAACTATTTTCGCTAGAGTAAGGTGTAGAGATGAGATAAATAAGAGAAAAAACTTTAATTCCAGTTACAATAATGACTCTGTAGTCTGAAATAAAATAAATGTAAAGAAATATTAAATAAAGGGCCATCCCTAAATTAAGTTAGGCTGAAATGGATGGTTTTTAATCCTCCTGGACAGACCTGTAACAGTAGTACCCCCCTAAAATTACTTAACATAGTCTTTCCCCCCTTCTTTATTGAGTTAATGGTTTTGAATGCCAAATTTGTAGGCCAATAAAGAAGTACAGGCTGTCAAAGTTTTGTAAGCGTAGTTCGCGCATGTAGGAGAAATGAGTGGGGAGTACGGCCGGCCGTAGAAGGGATGACTCACGTTAGAAGCTTAAGTTTGTGCATGCGTGCTTTGGCTCGTTCTACTCCAGCTGACGTAAAGAAGGGATAGTAGCTATTACGGTCGACTATTTTATTATCTGTGGTCGGTGGACATTAGTGAAAAGCCCCCAAGGATACGTCAACCCTTCCACCATGTTGGAGGTCGCTCTTTTAGGAAAAAGAGGCTCCCGTAGGCCTAGACCATATAAATCTACGGTACGGAGAAACCAGAAAATTCACTAAATATATTTTGGTTACAGTATTGGCTACATCGGTTTAATACATTACTTGAACTCATAATTTTATTTATAATGGCACAATGTCATCTGCGTCAGACTCTTCACTGTCACTCTCAGATTTTCCATCACTGCTACTGTCACTGTCATTTGTAATTATTAGACTTTCTAACTGCATGTCCATAGCTCTGTCTGTCTTGTAATATTCATTTTCTATTTTTAATACATGATCGCAACATTTTTTCCAATAATCCGTACCCAATTCCCTTAACTTCTGTTCAACCATTGTTTTCACATTACGAATGTCATTCGTAACGTTCTCTATAGCAATCTCATTTTTTATTTTCCCCCAAATTAATTCCATGGGATTCAAGTCTGGGTGGTAAGGTGGCAGTCTCAATACTTTATGAACTTCACGCTCCAATAAGCGATCGAAATAATACTCCTCGTGGTGTGACTTGTTCATTTTAACTATCTCATACAGTTCACATTTTAACATTGCTTCAGAACATGGAATGTTTCTTTCTTTTAACCATGTCATCAATATTGACTCTCTGCTGTTTGAATTTGGAGTAACAGCCGTTAATTTATTATAATAAGGAGCGTTATCTACCACAAGAATAGATTTTTTTGGGAGATTTCTAATTAGCTGATTTTCAATCCATTTCTCATAGTTTTCCGCATTCATGTCGTTGTGATAGTCTCCTGTTTTCTAGCCTGCTCTAAAGACCATAAGAGCATTTTCCACACCTCCTGTTTCACTGCCAGCGTGGACTATGATTAATCTTGATCCCTTTGAAATATTTTTTTTGTAGCCGTTAACAGATTCATCAGTCCATGCTAAATTCGTGGTATGCGTCGAATGAATATAAGACTCATCTGAAAATATTATTGGCCTATTTTCCGCTCTATACTGTCGAATTTTATTTAAATAGCATACTCTTTTAATGCGTATGTCATGTTTTTCGATCATAACCCTTCTTTTATTTTCAGTTTTTTTCCATTTAAATCCCATGGATCCTAAAATTTTGCGTAAAGTTTCATGAGTGAAATTAAATTCTAATTCCGGATATTCAAGCTTTAAAACTTTTAGCACATTCTTCAATGTTGGAAGCGTGTGATGAGTCGTATGAAAATTAAGAACTATTTTTCGTAATGCACATTTTTGAAAATCATTGATGTTGACTTTTTTAATTTTTCTTGGACGAATTTTACCTGGTGTACTGAATGTTTCGTTTTCTCCTAGTCGTTTTTCCTCCGTCAATAATTTCCTTAATGTATGAACAGATATTCCACAAAGGTTTGCTAGGCGGTCTTGAATTACCGAGCAAGACATGTTGGGTTTTTCAGAAGATGTGTTTTTAAATACATTAATAACAATGCATTTAGTATGGCTTATGAGCGCCACTCCTTTGCCGAACAGACTTGTTATCTTCGGTTGAGGCATATTTAGTATTGAAAAATACTGTTTTGGTCGATACTCTAAACACATAAACACTGTCACACAAACTAAAGCAATAACGGTACTATTTGCTGTGTTGTGCACTCCAGCGAGTCAGCTGTAAAAGCCCCCTCCCCTACCGCACTACTTTGACGACCTGTACATCAAATGCGCCAATAAATAAAACAGGAATAAGAAACATTTTTTGAAATATGTGACCACATATGTACATGAAAACAACAGAAATTTAAAAAAATCTTTAGGCTATGTATAAAGTCATGACAATATTAGTTTCAACATAAATTGAAAAGTGTTATTAAAATGTGACTTTAATGAGTTTAAAGTCAGAGTGATCAACCCATTTGTAACATTATCTAAATTCTATTCATCTCCCCACGGAGTATCATGTATGCCACGACATACAACACTGGAGCTACGAGCTTCATAAAAAGATACATAATAAGCCTACTTTTAAAATAGAACAAACTCTGCACATTGTTTAAAAATACTAAATATTTCAAAAATTTACAATCTATTTTTATGTGTAGTTCGAGCCCAAGAACTCTCAGAAGTCCACCAAACTCGATCATTTGTAGTATGACATAATACAAATTTTGTACTTCTAATGCGAGTCATGACCGAGAGTGATCAAGTTTTGGTGTACTTCTGCGTTCACTGGTTCGGCCTGAAAAGATGTTTTGTTTTGAATTTAAAAATATTATTTCATTAACCTTCGAGAGGGCGCATAGAGTTTAAAACGGCAGAGGGTGCTTGCGGAGGTTTATTCCGCACAAATACCCTTTAAAATTTAAACTATTTACGACTTTATATTTGGGTTACTTCACAATCAATATAAATGCATTGTAAATAATTTTAGACATCATTTTTGTACAATATTAGTTTTCTAAACATCATATTTCTAAAAATATTTTGAACTGTTAAAACGTGTAAGCAATGTATACTAGACAATTGTTTTCATTACGGGGGAGGTGTTTCCTAGTTATTTTTCTGTAATGAAGTAATTCAAAGTCTAAACATATAAAATATATTATCGTAATGATAGGCCCTAGATATAAAAATATGAAATTAGTTATAATATTTAGTAAAAAGAAGGAATATTTTTATTAAAATATATAACCTTAAAAATTAGTGGATGAAAAAAATATTAGCTTTATAATACAACAGGTTCTAGCAAAATCTTACAGTCTTTGTTGAAAAACCAATTCATAATTGTTCATTTCTAAGCTTACTAGTCACCACTAGTGTTGCGTGAACATGACCTACTCTCATGAGAATTATGTTTCTTTTTGCTGTTCTCCATTGCCTTTTTGGTTCAGTATACCACAGCATTTTTCGTTATTTACTAAAAAAAAGCTTCTCTTCTATTGCAAAACTGAACGGTAACAGCTTCCTGGCAAATTTTTAGCAGGATTTTCTCTATATAGTCAAAATCTGTCAACATTTCAACAAATTGGTCATGTTCGTCATTTTCAGATTGACCTATTATGTCTTTATATGTTTCATTTACAATTTCATTGACTTCTTCGTCAGGTTCATCATCTAGCAAAGACACTCGTTTCCACCAGAATCATCAAAGAGCTGTCTAACAAAATTTCTGGTAGAAAGTATTTATTGATTTTCTTCTTTTTCAACACCAAATAGAATTCTCTCCTCTTCAAATGGAATAACAGTAAAATGTAAAACTTAGATACTAAAAAGACATACAACACTAAAATAATAATAACAACAAAAACAGTAATAATTTAACTCCACAAAGTCTTTTGTAATGTAAATAACTGTACAAAGAACTCCGCACAAATAACTTACACGAAAGGGTGCTTGCGGATGAAACCTAAGCAGTTTGGTCGCGATTGACGAAGATTATTCACACTAATGCTACTTGGAAAAAATTAACAAAAATAGGTTAGGCCATTTCCTAGAATGCAGGTTGAGGAGTAACGGGCTGGAAATAAACATCTGGAAACTGAAAAGACATTTTCTTAACAAATAATGACACGTACGGAGAAAAATTCTGCATGCGCCCTCTCGAGGGTTAAAAATTACTACTGATAAGCTGCGGTGCATGTCTGTACAGGAAGACGCCTCCTGTTTGTTGTACTGTATACTGTGGCGATACCTAGCTTAAAGTTACTGTTCCTCACATTTTTTTTCCAATTAATGTTCATAATTAGGAAGTTTAATCGAGTACTATAAGTACTCACTTATAATAATAAATAAACACTTTACTTATTCAAAAGTTAAAATGGGGTCAGTTTATTTATTAAATAAAAAGAGATTTTAATTTAGTCAAAACTGAAATTACAAGTTACATAGCGCTACTGCATAGGTACAACGTTCCGTAACGATGCTTTATGATAGATGTAAACCCTTCCTCCCCCCCCACAGCATTTAGGAATGGTCCCTCCAAGAGGAATCCTATCCAATATTAATTCAAGGAAATTGAAGAGTCAGCTACTAATGTATCTATCATTGTGCCTCTATCACTTTTCTTATAAAATGTGATATCCTTTAGAAACTGAAATAGAACTTAATATATGATTAGCAGAGGAAATGGAGTTTGTTTTATCAGATTATTAATTAATTGCGTACACAAAGTTCTTGTTAACAGGCTATCTGGGTTATTAAAATACCTGATATTTAGAGATAATTACATTTACGTAGGAACAAATTCGCTTCCTTTTCCAATTTAAGCTTTGTGGTTATGCACCATATCAGTGAATATGTTTATAAACTTTTGATTTTGCCACATTCTATTCTCTTGTCCAATTTATCAGAGTCCTTTTTATTTATTAAAAAATATACAGTTATAACAATAGTACAATTTTTGATATATCTTTTACTTCAAAAGTTAAAATTAAAAAAGTTTTTATAAAAATATAAACTGTAAACTTGTCACAATAATTTTGATTTGATACAGTTTACGGGAATTGACTTATGATGAAAATCACTTACAGAAAATAAATTTTGCTTTTTAAAAACCATTCAAACTAAGAATTACCTTACCACTTTTTCAAATAATGTGGTTAAGTTATAAAAATATAGAATTAATGTTTTCATCTCTCTCTAGTTTTCATCTCATGGCTGAGGATCATGATTTTCATAGATTATTTATTAACATTTTTCTTTGCTTTGTATTTTGCCTTGTCTAATTGGATCATTAGAGTAATATGTATGCTTTTCCCCTTCCCTTTGATATATCCATTAGCCACCCCATTTCTTGTTACAGGTTATTATTTCCTCTTTTCAGAACGTGACCATATAACTGTGTTTGTTGATCACTTACTAGTGATTAGAGGACCTAGTCTAATTTTTCTGCTATTAGTGTGATGGGCTGTTCATGATATTTTCAACATCCGTCAGCTACACTACATTAAAAACAATTTATTTGTTTTTTTACCTATCAACCAAATTGTCCATCCCTCAACAACATAATTTAATTCATATTTTAATCACTTTTATAGTATTTTTTCTCCGATTTTTTAATGTTATCATTTTAGATTTTTTCATGTTAGTTCTATGTCTAATACCTGGTTCATAGTTCCTCTCACAGCTTATCTTGTATTCCAGTTACAGCAATGATTTTTGTTGTAATATTGCAAATAGGCTGACTAAGAACTGTGCTATTTAAATTGTCTTGTAATATGTTTAGCTTTAATTTTAAACCTAGGATTTTGGCTATGTTGAATTTTTTCTTAATATTATATGATCGGTTTAAAACGTTCTTTTATGTCTTTCGATACCTGGTCTCTACTCCTCTTGGTTTCCATCATAGGTTAAAATTGATCTTTCATCCAATTCTCTGTCTTTAATTCCTTGATTTATTATACATTCTCTCTAAATAAGGGAAGATCTTTTTCTTCTACCATGTACAAACAACCTTTCTCCTAAATGTTTCAGTTCCATAAGTCATTTGAGCATAAGTTTTATAAAGTACTATGAAAATTGTGCTATGTGATAGTTTTTAGCCTTGCATAAAAGTGCAAAGGGCTTTCTTATACTGTGAATACACATTTGGACATAAACTTTCATGAGTATTGGTCCCCCCCCCCCCCGATCCCTGTCTTTCCAATGGAATGTAGACATTTGTACATATGAATAATAGTTATGAAGCTATTTTGAAACCACACTATGAACTTTTAAATCACTGTAATCAATTAAGTTAATAAATGAATAATTATTAATTAACAAAAATGCATAAGGATTGATAAAAAAGCAGTATTTATTCTTTTGTGAAACAATAGAGGTATTCTTTTAGAACAGTATAGATATTGTCTACTTTAAGATAAACTGTTATTGCAAAAATGGAGGATTAAACTAATTAAAGAAAAATAATTGAAAAAAAGTAAAAGGCTAAAAAAAGAATGTATCCCAATAAATTCCTTTATTAATAGGTTTGCGTAGCAGAGAGAGAGACAGCTGATACACTGACCAAGAATTTTGATCTATCTTTAAAGCTCATTGATATTAGCAAAATCTGATAAGAAACTTACCAAAAAGAAAGTAACCCACAGCCTTTGAAGAGTGATGTGATTCAAGTTCCAAAATCAGATAGTCTTAGTATAAGAACAACAATAAATAAAAAAAATAGCATTATTCACAGTTTTTTAGAACATAAGTGAAGACTTGCCATCCACCGTAACAGGATTAATATTTTGACGTGGGATTTTCCATTTTTTGTAATGAGAAAAACTGTGAAAGCTAGAATTTTCTAGTTCTATACTCAAAATTGAACAAAGGCTGCAGTAATAGATCTACATTGTAATGGCTTATTGTGATAATGTATTCATAATTGCTATAAAGATGATACTATACAATAAACAAATGTATTGTTATTATTTGATTTCATTTTCACCTGAGTTGCTAGTTTTTTACTAAAAACATTTGTACATATGTGAGTATGTTACACATGCCTATAGAATCATTTACATTTTTGATTATTGAGGGCGGTAGTTTCAGGAGATATATTCCATTGTCAATGAGGCACATCTTCCGAAACTACCGTCCTCAATCACCATAACAGTAATTACTACTATAGGTAAGTATAACATAATAATATATGTTCAAGAGATTTTAGTAGGGATGTACCGATTCTGATTTTCAATTCCAGGAACCATCAATTATAATAGTATCGAGAAATAGCTGATTCTCAATTTTCCATTGATTAAAGTGCTGATTCTAATTCTTGTTTTTTATCACAGTTAAAAATATGTGTATGGTGTAATTATTTGGAAAAATAACTAATTATCAACTATGTCTTATTTATGTATTAGCTGCTTTGAAAGAATTAAATGATTAAAGCAAATGCTGATTTGAGATAACGAAATTATTATTATTATTAATGATGCAACAAAGGCGGCTGGAAGCATTTTTCATGTTTGTTTGTCAGCTTGTCTCACTCTCACTCGGGCAGGCTTGACTCACACGCACTCTCTCTATCTCTATCTCTGGCCGGCACTGCTTTATAGACGTAAAAACAAAACACAAAGAAAAAGTAGTTCCAATTTCTCCAGTTATACAAACTGAAATGGGTATTACTGAAGTTATATTATAATTGTGAACTTCAGTTCACATTTGAAATTATAAATGAAGGTTGAACGTTGTGTAGCCTATAACATTAAAACGGAACTTTTAAAAAACATCACCATATTACCACTATGTTATCTAAATTCATTATTAGAGAATATCATATAGTCATATATATAACTTAAAAGAATCGAGAAACCACTTAATAATCGAGGAGTCTTTAGATTTTTTTAGAATCGGAATTAAAAGTTTTAGGAATTTCAATAACTGGTCCATTCCTAGTTATTAATGAAATGTATTGTTATTATAGCATTTGTATGGAAATTTAAATAAAGGGATGATATTTAATTTGATAGTTTAATTAGAAACATCATCATAATTTAAATTCCTAAAGCAAGCTGAATAAAATTTTTCCTATGTCAATTTTTTGTTTAATTTCAATTAAATAAGGAAGTATATTGCTGTAATCATCCTAGATGTGACAGTACTCAAAATTTCTAACAAAGATGTCATTTGAGCTATCAATATAGTTTTCTTGGTTTTGGTAATTTAACATAATGTTTAACAAATTGTCCAGTACAGTGAAACTCTATTTATCCAAACTCTGACTATCTGAATTGTTTTCAGATTTTCAGAAAAAAATTTAAGTCAAAACAATTTTCAAAAATTAGGAAGAGAAATTAATTTTCCAAATAATGATTTTGTGCTATCGTTCTTTTCTCCGTGAAGCTAGTGTAGGCACAGTGCAAACATTATTTGGATGCTGAGTCAAATAATGTTATTCTGCTATTAGTTTCAGTGCAGCTCTATATAGTTGACTGTCATGGATAAACTAATTACAGACTGATCAAATAAAGTAGGTAGTAACAGTTGGTTGATGATGTACTGTGTTGGCCAACCAACAATTTCAGTCATTAAAAGGGTCAAACCTACACTTTTAAACTTCATGTCAATGCTTTAAAATGAAGATGAATGTTTTTCAAGGAAATCAATGACGGCAGCAAAAAACAAAGAATTGGAAGACAGATTTATCAAGAGATTTTGGCAATAACATTTTATGAGAAACACGATTTCAGATGCAATTCTTTGTGAATAAGCTAAGATCTTAGCTCAGAACCTTAATAAAAAAGTATAAAACTATAAAAAATATAGTTTTCCTCCCATTTACAACATACATAAAGTAATTAATTTTTTTGACCCTTTTTTTTGAAAAAGTCCAACTATCCGAATTGGGTCTGGCCTCTATTGATTTGTACAGTTCGATTTCTACTTTAATTAAAAATCAGAGATAGGTTGATACTATTAACAAATGACACACATTATTCAAAATTAAGAACAGTTAAACAATGGTGAAAATAAAAAAGCACAAAAGAAAAAGGAGCTCTAAAATCACTTAACATCAGTAATGAAGATATTTTGTGAAGCTCACCTAACACTGATGTGAATGAAAATGTTTGATTAAAGATAATTCTTAAGAACAACATACTTTGTCTCAAATCAATTTAGATAGTTAATTATGATCTCTTAATAGTTGAACCAACTACAGGACTGCTTAGATAGCCGAACTACCTAAATTCAGAAGTTAAAAAAAAAAAATTTATATTATACTTGACTTTCTATCCTTTACGTAAAGACCTAAAAACTCTGAGGCTATAAAACAAAAATAGTAAAATTTAAAAGATTCAGAAATAAGTGGCTACAACAAAATTTATAAATTGTTGTTTCATGGTAGAAGTAGTTTTACAGCTACAATACTTTATAATAGTAAAGGTTTCTCTATTATTCAAAATTAAGATTCATCTGCTTTTTTCTAACATTCTTTATTTATTTTATTAGGTCTAAATACAAGTAATTTGTATCCCTGTTATATGATATAAATTATATCATTTTTACTGGTGTTGAAATTAATTAAATATTTTTCAATCTGAAATGACATGCTACACAAGTACTAATATTGGTACACAAGTATTGTACATGCTACACAAGTACTAATATGCTGTACACATACTAATAAATTTATACAACTGAATTGATTATTAATCGTATATTAATTTTAAGTATTTTAAGATATTCAAGTGTTTATTTTAAGTATTTTAATATTGTCTTAAAGAATTATGTTAATTATAATTGTACATTATATATATTTACTAACTGTCAAATTTCATTGAATGGACTGTATATGAGGTTAGAGTGAAAAGTTCTTAGCCTGACACAGAGATGGTATTTCAATCAGTGAAAATGTATCTTTCCTGCCTGCCCGCACATGTAGTTAGTTCGTATGATGAGCTTTTACTTGTTCGCTCAAGTAGTTTGTGTACAGGATTTTTTTTTAGTCTTGCGTATTTTTCGTTAAAATAGATAAACTTGAATATGGTGTGTTGATAAATTTTTTTTGTTTTCGATGGATTAACCCCTAATAAAATTCATCTGACGTTGACAAAACAGTTAAAATGTGGGCAACTGGATTTAAACGTGGTTGCATGTTGGTGTAAGATGACCTACATGAAGATCGGTCAAAAACTGCAACCACATTGGAAACTATCGAAAAGGTGCATGATATCATGTTGTACGATAGGAGAGTAAAGGTGCGTGGGATAGCTTAGGCTGATGGGATATCAGAAGAAAGGGTGCAAAACATCTTGCACAAAAAATTAGTGATGCAAAAGCTGTGTGCAATGTGGCTGCCAGATTTGCTGAATCCGGATCAAAAGTAAATTTGCAAACGACATTTACAGCAATGTTTGGACCAATTCAAGAAGGATCCGACTGATTTTGTGCAACGATTTGTCACCATGGATGAGACATGGGTCCACCACTACACACACGAAACTAAACAGCAGTTGAAACAGTGGGTGGCAGCACTAAAGAAAGTAAAATCGATTGGATTTGATGAAAGGTTATGCCCAGTGTGTTTTAGGATCCCAAATGGATCTTGTTAATTGATTATCATGAAAAATGCAGAATGATTACGAGTGAATATTACTCCTACCTTCTTAACCAGCTGGATATCAAAATTTGGGAGAAGAGGCCTGGCTTGAAGAAGAAAAGTCATCTTTCATCAAAAAAACACACCTGTTAACAAAAGTGTATTGACAGTAGGAAAATTGCGAAATTTGGGTACGATTTACTTTTTTTGGCCATCCTCCCTACTCTCCTGATTTGGCACCCTCGGACATTCATCTCTTTCCAAACCTGAAAAAATTGTTTCTGGAAAGCTCTTCACGTCTAATGAAGACATTGAAAGGACGTTAAATGAATTTCCAGGCTCTCGCTTCCGGAAAGGAATACTGATGTTGAAGAAATGCTGGACCAAGTGTGTTGAGGTCAAGGGAGACTATGTAGAAAAATAAAATCTTTTTTAAACTGAAAACCACGATATTTCATTGTCAGGTCGAGAACTTTTCACCCTACCCTAGTAATTATGATGTTAAATCAGAGTAATACTATATCAGAGTTTTGTGTGGAGGTAATTCTACACCTAGCTTATAATCCATGTACAATTGTAAGATCAATAAAAAAATTAATTAATTCAATACATTTCAAAATGAAACTTATTATAATATGTACACAGAAACTACAAATGGATATCAATTAAAACACATTCACTTCAGCAAGGAGTCATACCTGGTATCAGTAGCGGTTGTAGCACATTGTTTTATTAGTCAATTATAAGACAATTGGTTTATCCATCGATAAGCTAAATTCTTTCATGGTATTACAGCTAATAATGTTGTAGAAGTTTCCCGTAGGATTAATTTTGTTCATTTGATGTTCTCTCTCAATGTCTGGTTTTATGAATTGTTGCTGCAAGCTGGCAAGAAGCGTTTTAAGTAGAACAAAAATATTAGCACACTTTGTAAATTAATTTTTTAAAAGTAGAATTACTTTAATAACAAAATTTAATGTTTATCAATAGTTTGTACAGCTAGGGTTTAATAACAAATACATTTTAACCTAATACAGATTTCTTAAGTAAATAAGTTTTAGAACCTACACTAATTAGAAAGTTGGGAAAACTTTTATTAATCATAATGGCAAACAACCAACTACGATAATATGTCAGAAGCACAGTACTACACAATTATTCATGACAAATAGAATTTGTGTGAATGCAGAACATGTAGAAAAACATATTCTATTTTGTGGTAGTGCAATGCCCTTACCTTTGTCAAAACTGCACCCTTTCCCGCCAGCTAGAGACTTTGCCGAATTTTCATAAATTGATATTTGAACCCTTTCTAAGAAAGATTAAATTTATATTTCTTAGATTTCCTTTCCAATAGTGATGCATGCATCTGAACAATAAAAATATAATGTAATAGACATTTCAGTCTTCTATTTGCATTTTCATGAAACGAGAGATAGCTTTCAAGATAGTGACATTTTGATGCTACAACCGAGTTTTTCTTAAGAGAATTGCATATTAATAAGATGAAACTACCAAAAATTTATGTTAGATCCAAGGTGACACTAATCAGAGTATGTTACAACCAAGTAGGACTACACACACACACATTCACACACAACACACACACATACATGTATATATATATATATATATATATATATATATATATGAAGTTAATATATTACTATTGTAAGTAATTTTTCCACCATTAAGTGCAATGATTTTACCTTGTGTGATGAGGCGCCTTTCGGTCACTTGACCATTGTCGAATCACTGATTACTTTTACTCATTTTTCTGGTGTGGATGTTTGGTCCGTCGTGTTGGTAATTGTTGATGTCATACACGTTTTCTCTTGAGTCTTGTGTATAATGTTTTTGAATAGTATGTCTTCTGTATATGTTGTTTGTAGATTCATTAAATTGTTGTGTATGTTTTTATAAATGTGGTATTTTTCTAGTGAGTTTAATTCTATTAGGTTATTATTTATTTCATCACACAAGGTAAAATCATTGCACTTAATGGTGGAAAAATTACTTACAATAGTAATATATTAACTTCATAAAGTCAGTGCAACGGAAAAACAATGGATAACGTAAAATATCAAGAATATATATATATATATATATATATATATATATATATATATATATATATATATATATATATATATATATATTCCAGATATTTAAAATTATCCATTGTTTTTCCGTTGCACTGACTTTATGAAACTAATAAATCACTAATTTTGAGTAATTTTTCCACCATTAAGTGCATAATTTTACCTTGAGTGATGAGGTACCTTTCGGTCTTTGACCATTGTCGAATCACTGATTGTTCTCTGCTGTGGATGCTACGTCCGTGGAGCCGGTGTTTGTAGAAGTTACGTGCACTATTTCTTGATCTGTGTGTATGAGGTTTCTGTATAGTATGTCTTCTGTATATGTTGTTTGTAAATTCATTAAGTTGTTGTGTATATTTTTATAAATGTGGTATTTTTCTAGTGAGTTTAGTTCTATTGGGTTGTTATTTATTTCCAGTATGGTTAGGTTATTTTCGTAATTTGTAATTTCGTGTTTATGGGAAATTAGGTGTGCTGCAACATTTGATACTTTAGAATTTTTATTTTTGAATGCTCTATAATGTTCTTCAAATCTTATTTTAAACGTTCTGGATGTCTTTCCTATGTAAAAAGCGTTACAGTTGTTGCAAGTGATTTTGTAGATTCCTGATAGGTTATGATTTTCTGAATTTGTTATGTGGTTTTTTTTACTAAGATATTTTATTATTTTGTTGTTTGGTTTGTAAGTTGGAGTGTAGTATTCTTTGTTGTATATATTTGTTATTTTTTCTATTTTGTTATTGGTATATTTATATTTTAGGTAGATTTTTTTATTTTTATTGTTTTCGTGTTCCGGTTGTAGTGTTGTGTTGAGGTTAGGTTTTTTTGTGAATTTATTGTATATATTTTTTATAATGTGTTTGTTGTATCCATTTTCTATTGCTATTTTTGTAATGTTATCTAATTCTTCATTTAATTTTTGTTTGTTATCCTGTGTGTATTTTATTGCTTTATTTATCATGTTACTGTAAGTGTTAATTTTGTGTGTCCAGGGGTGGTTAGATTTGTAGTGTATTGTGGTGTTGTTGGAAGTAGGTTTCCTGTATACTGTAGTTTCTATTTTATTATCATTTATATTTAAAGTAATGTCGAGGAAGTTGATTGTTCTATTTATTTCTGTTTCAACGGTGAATTGTATGTTTTCGTTGTATGTATTTAGTTTGTTTAATATTATGAGGTGTTCGTTGTGAATGGTAGGTTGGTATATTACAAGTATATCGTCTACATATCTTGTCCATAGTAAGATATTGTGTGTGTTTATTATAGGTTTAATTATTATTTGTTCAAAATGTTGTAAATATATTTCTGACATGGCACTTAATGGTGGAAAAATTACTCAAAATTAGTGATTTATTAGTTTCATATATATATATATATATATACACTATCCTTATTAATATACACAATACTGAATTTAGTTTTATCTATTAATAAAATTGTGTGAATCTGTGTAACATGTTATTTCATTTTGTAACATATAATTTATTTTATTTTCCATCACCCTTGTGTTCCAAATAGTTTCAATACCTGTATTGGCCAAATATTTACCTTAAAAAGTTAAAATATTTTTGGTGTGTTTACACATTTTATTTAACCCCAGTTCTGAGACAAGTGGGTTTTAAGAAAAAAATATAGTTTACCATAAATTTTACCTTCTGAATAAATATGCAGTTACAATAATGCAGTATCATGTGTTTACTTACTGTTCTTTGCTACCACAAATTGAGTTGTTACTTGTAGTTGAATTCCACTAATTATTTGTAATATTTTTGTAACAGGATAAACCAGAATGGTTGGGCCCATTGGAAGAAGATGACTTAAATACAAAAACCAACTTGAAAAAAAATGAAGTATTTCTCCCACCATCTAAGAAACAGAAACTTCAGAATAAACCAACCACTAATACTTGCTCTACTAAACTAAGATTATCAAAATCAAAAGAAACTGTCATTGCAGAAGAGTCTTGTAAAATTGAAAAGTCAAACAAAGTGAATAAGGAAAAAGAAATTGATGATAATGAATTTGATAACAAAAATGCTGAACCTTTGATAATTCCAAATGATTTGCCTAATTTTTCTGATAAAATAGGCAAGTTATCAAACAGTATTAAAATGAATCAGATATTACAGTCACAAAAACCACTAGAAATAGAAACTGCTAACAACCAACCAAATAATGAAACTCATGACCAAGCATCAGTTTCAAACATTCATGGTGTAAAAAGCTTAGAAACTTTAAATGTATTAGGAAACCCTCATTTGTTGAAGTCAAAAAGTTGGCATAACTTCAGTGAAAGCAGATTAGATTTTCATAAACAAATAAAAGGGACTGCAGGTAAGGTATAATAGTAAAATCGTATTTATAAACCAAAATATGAAATTAACTGTTTGTTATTGTTGCAAAACATTTTGTGAGTTGTTTGTTCAATTAATGAATTTATCAGGCAGCTTTTTCAAAATTGAAAATTCTCACTATTATGTTTCAAATTTATAAAATTTTAATGATTTCATAAAAATTTTTTTAATAAAATATATTGTACTTATATGGTACTTAGACTACAATATATACAAAATAAGAATACTTGTATCCACATTATAATCAGGGCAAACAAGTTAGGTAATAAGTCCTAACTTTTTTGATGATCTGTTGCAAAAAAATTATTGAATGATAAAGCTTAAGTGATTGTCTACAGACATTTATAGGCTGAGGCGAAGCAAGGCTATTGTTAGCAAGTCACTATTCCTACTTATTAGAAACCACCCACACCAATGTGAGTATTCACATCCAGGGTTGTGGTTATCTTTGCATAAACAGCTTAAGGAGATTTCACTATCTCCTAGCTCTAATCGTCTCAGAGTTTGGCAATTTATAAGATGCAATTATTCTATTACTTTTTTTCATTATAATAAAGTAGTAACATTAGTAAGATTAACAAAAAAAAAATTAATTTTTTTACAACTTGAAGGATTTAAAAAAGGTACCAAAACAAACATCGAACCAAAAATACACAACACACTAGAAAACCTTATAGTTGAGGCAGAACTGGCAATAAAACTTATAAATAATGAAAACCAAGATAACATAAGAGACACAGCAACATACAAAATCAACAAAATTATGAACAAAAAACAAAAGAAAATGACACAAAAATAAAACACAAATAAAGTAATTGAAACAACGATATAAAAATGAAATAATAGCTACAAAAGCAATGCTAGAGTGATAATGTCATAAACAGAATACAATAAAAAAATAAATAAATAAATTGTAACAGTTGCATAGAATTAAACAAAATCTTACAAATAGCAAAAACCAATAGCAATTTTATCAACCAAAAAACCTATATCAATACACTACAAACAATCCAAATCCCCCTAAAATGAATGCCCTCATCAAAATACATAAAATCAATGAACCCATAAGACCTCTAATAAATTTAAAAAATGCAGTGTCCTGTAAAAAATCAAGGATTTGCCAACAGCCTAAAACACGAACTTAAACTCGAAAATAAATACACTATAAAAAACTCATTAAAAAAACTGACAAACTAAAAACAGTTAACATAAACAAAAACACTAAATTATATCATTTGATATCACAAACATGTATTTCATGTAATATAAATATTTTTATAATATACCTATAAACAAAATCATCCAAATAATAAAAAACAAATTAACTAAAGTTGCTTGATGTAATCATCTTGAATTCACTGATTAAACTAATTTTAAAAATATGTAACTAAGTGGATACGCAATTGCTTACTTGCTGACGCGTTTCAAAACATTCGTTCCCTTTACAAAGCTAATCCTATACTGGCGGCATCGGTTAGGTGTAAAGGCTCTAACGGGAATGGATTTATGACTGTGGAATGGGGTGGGTTGTTTGAGTTGCGCGTCATATAATAGAAAAGGCTGTTGGCTACAAAATGTGTGTGATCATTTAATACGTTTTCTTTATCTGTTGAGTAGTGTTTGTAAATTTCATATTTTTCTAAGGTTGTTAGTTTTTACTTTGTTTTAATGTGTGTAGAACTTTTGAATTAGGGTGTATTTTGGTGTGTGTGTTGGGTGTTTTTTAGGTGTTTTGTGTAGCTGGATTTAAGGTTTGTTTGTTTTTTTTTTTTTTTGGTTAATGTGTTCTTTAGAATGACCGGCCGGTTTGGCCAACATAATAGTTGGAACAATCGTTACAAGTTAATTTGTAAATATCTGAGAGTTTGTTTTTGTCAGTTTCTTTTTGAAAAGGTTGTACGTGCTGTCTTAAAGTGTTTGTTGTTTTGTAGGATATTTGGTAATGGAGTTTTTTTGAATTTGGAGGTTATTTTGTGTGTTTTTGTTGTGGTAGGTGAGGCATATGTATTTGTTGTTTTTGTGTGGTTTGTCTGCGTGGCCGTTTGATGGTGTTTAATTTTCCTGAGTATGTTGTCTATGAGTGTGTGTTGGTAGCCGTTCTGTTGAGTGATGTATTTTATGGTATTAAGTTCTTCGTCGTAGTCTTTCTGTAGCATTGGTATATTGATTAGGCGATGTAACATGTGATTAAATGCAGCGTGTTTGTGTTGTGTGGGGGTGATTAGATGCATTATGTATGACAATATCGGTAGTTGTTGGTTTTCTGTATAATTTGAAATTATGTCTGGTGTTGTGTTTGGTGATGGTAAGATCTAGAAAGTTTATTTTATTGTTTTCTTCTAATTCGAGGGTAAATGTGAGGTTTTGATGTATGGTATTAATGTAGTTTTGCCATTTGTTGTGGTTGTATAATATTATAATGTCATCTACATATCTATGGTAATAAATTATTTTACGTGTGTAATTATTGTTCTTTAGAATGTAATGTTGTTCGATATGGTGTAGGAATATTTCTGCTAGGACTCCTGAGTTGGGGAAACCCATATAGAGGCCATCTTTCTGTGTGTAGAATTTGTGTTGGTATGTGAAGTAGTTTTGTGATGTGATGAGTTTGGTGAGTGTTATGATTTCGTGTGTGAGTTTATGTGGAGTGTTGTTTGCTGTGAGCATATTTTGTAGTATGTGGAGTGTTTGTTCTATTGGCACATTAGTGTAAAGGTTTTTTATGTCGAATGAGACAATGGTGGAGTTGTGTGGTATGTGGATGTCTTGAATTTTGTGTATGAGGTCTATGTTATTGTGTATGGATGTGTGATTGTGAAAGTTTATGTTGTATCTGATAAGTTTATCTATGTATTTGGCTAGCTTATGTGATGGTGCATGTGTGTGATTGATTAGTGGACGGATGGGTGTATTTTTTTTGTGGATTTTAGATAAAGCATTTAATGTGGGGGCTTGGGGTTTTATTTGTTTGTAATATTTCTTTTGTTCTCTTTTCATGATTTCGGTGGATTTATTTAAAAGAATTTTAATTTCTGTTTGAAATTTAGGTGTGGGGACTGATCGGAGTTCGGTTACTTTGTTTTCAGTTATGAAACTGTTTACTTTCTTGTCGATGTCTTGTTGGTGCATTATTACGATGGAATTACTATTGTCTGCTTTTAAGATATTTAGGTTGTGTATGTCGCATTTTTGTATAATTGATTTAAGGGTTGAATGTTCATTATTTATGATAAGTTTATTGTTTAAGTTGTTTATGTTGGGCATTTTATGTTTAATGTCTTGCCTAATATATTCGTGGTGTGTGGGATCTGTGTATTGTATTGCTGTTTCAGTGTCCAAAAGGATGTTCAATTTTTGTTTGTGGTTGTATTTCTTGGGGTGTAGGTTATATTTTAGGCCTTTGTTTAGTAGTGTTAATTAATTTCTACTGAAATTGATATTTGTGGACGGGTGAAATTGGTGGTCGGTGTAGATAGTTATATTGTTTTGTGTTGCGAGGTTGTGTAGCTTTAGATTTTGCTTGTTTCTAATGAATTGTAGTTGTTTTCATACATTAGTTTTTAAGAAATAATTCAATACACTAACAACTATACACATAAGCAGACTGCAAATCAAACAACTACACAATTACATTAATACCATACACCAAAACCTTACATTTACCCTCGAATTAGAAGAAAACAATAAAATAAACCTTAGAAAAATATGAAATCTACAAATACTACGCAACAAATAAAGAAAACTTATTAAATGATCACACACACTTTGAAGCAAACAGCCTTTTCTATTATATGACACATAACACAAATAACCCACCCCATTCCACAGTCATAAATCCATTCTTGTTAGAGCCTTTACACCTAACCGATGCTGCCAGTAGATGGTTAGCTTCGTAGAAGGAACGAATGTTTTGGAACGCGTCAGCAAGTAAGCAATTACGTATTCACTTAGTTAAGTATTTTTAAAATTAGTCAAATTAACTAACCCTAAAACCATTCCCAAATACACAAACCAAATAACAAATTGCTTAAAGACCGTACTAAACCAAAACTATTTCACATTTATAATAAGATATATAAACAAATAGATGGCTCAGCATTGGGATCACCTGTCTTCTCAAGTATAATATAAAAAATGTACCTCCAAAACCTTGACGAAATAATCACACAAACCATAAAAACACATGACTCCAAGGAACATTGGATATGATATGTGGACGATGGATTATACATCTTCCAAAATAAAGCATTAGGTAATAATATCCTTAAAAATATTAACAATCTACACCCTTGCATAAAGGAATAACTGTAATACTAAAAAATTATATATATTCATAAACTTGCCTATAGTAGCACTTACTTATATTTGTTGAGGACGGCCGTTTCGGGATATGTGTCCCATTGTCAACTCAGACCGTAACTGATCTCAAGGTTTACGTAGGTTAGGGTAGGGGTGGGATATTATGGTGGTGTGGGTGTATTTTGTGTATTAGGAGTTATGATGTCAAAAAGTGTGTGTGGGCTCCCCTATAGCTAGCATCTTAGCAGAAATATTCATACACCATATTGAACATAACCACATTTTACACAACAATAAATACTCAGATAACATAATTCACCGGTACAGATACGTCCGCGATATCAAAACATTATATAAAGGCAACGCACGCCGAGGACACATATTTCTAAAACACCTTAATTCCATACACTCAAAACTAACATACACCATCAAAACAGAACAACAAAACTCTCTCAACTTCATAGACCTTACAATTAAACGTTCAGACAAACAAACACATAAATTCAACATATACAGAAAACCAACTAGTACCACTACGACCATTCACAGCTCCTCAAACCATGATAAATCACTTGCTTAAAACACCATAAAACATATAGCACAAACTAACGGATACAACCCAACAATGGTTGACAAATTATACAACCGCCTAAAAAATAAACCTAATAACCCAAATACAAACACACAACAGGACAATCCCATAAAATACTTATCAATACCATATAGATCATCCAAAACAAAATCTAACCAAGACACTACGAAAATACAACTACAAAATAGCTTACTCCACACACAACACTCTCATTAAACAATTTAAACCAAATAACAAAATCGACTACATTTACAACGACACTGAAGTTTACAAACTAACTTGCAGTTTGTGCCCCAGTTTTTACATAGGCGAGACAGGGAGGTCCTTCTACACACTTTACCAAGAACATATAAAAGCACTAACAAACAATAACTACCAATCAAACTTTGCCGATCATCTCAACTCCACAAAACATGACTACATAGACATAACATCTAACCTACAAATTATTCATAAACAACACAGAAATAACCAACGCTACACAACCGAACAATACGAAATATAGACACTTCGAACTACACCCTACACACATACTCAATACACAATTACATTACAACTCACACACTCTTTTTGACATCATAACTCCTAATACACACAAAATACACCCACAACACCAAAATATCCCACCCCCACCCTAACCTACGTAAACCTTGAGATCAGGTACGGTCTGAGTTGACAATGGGACACATCTCCCGGAACGGCCGTCTTCAACAAACATAAGTAAGTGCTACTATAGGCAAGTTTTTAAATATTTATAATTGTTTAGTGAAAACTAGTAGCTCACGTGAAGATGGAATCAACAAATATTAAAAAAAAATAATAACAATATTAACGTAGCATACAAATACAGAAAGCATAACCAATAAAATAAACCAACCGGAAAAAATATGTCTCACACTTAATAACAGAATTTACAAAATCGAATGCCCAGACTGTAACAATTTATACATTATCCAAACAAAAAAGAAATTAAAAGACAGATATAAAGAGCACCTTAAAACATACATCAAACCAAACACATAAAATTCAAACTTAGCCACACACACCATTAAAAATAACAATACATTCCCCACATTAGAAAACATAAATCTAATAAAAAAAGTACAAAAAGGTTTAAAAATGTTAGTTTGGGAACAACTACAAATTTATATACACAAAAACAATATAATAAACAAAAAATACAAATAAAAAGAAAAAATGATAAATTATTCAACTTAATAGATAAAATTAACCCTAAGACAAACTAAAACTTTCCCACAGTGCAGTAAAACCTAAAATAGAACAATAAGGGAGTCCAAAATTGCAATCTCTTGAAAATAAATAAATAGACCCACATAAAAACACATTGCACTATTGAAATATTTCGATCATAAATGATCTTTATCAATCCAAAAAAAACCTTTTTTTAGTTTGATAAAGATAATGTATGATCGAAATATTTCAATAGTGCAATGTGTTTTTATGTGGGTCTATTTATTTATTTTCAAGAGATTGCAGTTTTGGACTATTTCCACCAAGTAAGTATGTCAATCTCCTACCTAGTCCGAAAATTCCTAAATAAGCTCTACTAGAACTAACCTAAATAAGCTCTAAGCTCTACTAGAACTATACTATATAAATATACTATAACTCCTTAAAAGTATAAATACTACATTCAGTATAGCTTCCTTTTTTTCAGTCGAAATGGATAAAAGAGACATGATCTGTTTAATAACCAAGCTAGTATCTCCAAAGTAGTTGAATTATTTCTTATTTTTCTCTATGTATCTGCATTATTAAGACATGTAAGATAAATCATCAAGATAAGTTTATCAGTCTCTTACCTAAGTCAATCAATCAGAAATAAGGTTTGAGTTTTATATATAAACATGTTAAATCTAAGTATAAAAACCTAACTTTATTGCCAGTGAAACTCCATGTTAATGGCTATAGGCTTCTTTGATTGATATAAATATAACCTTCTCCCCTTAATATTGGGCTTAAGTTATTTGTCTTATTTGATCTTAATATTTTCGTTTTTAAATCCTTTACCTAAATAGAGTTTTCTTTTTATGACATATTCCCTTTAAGTTGGAAATTACAAAATTCTATATATTTTAGTTGAAACAATGTTTTATATTAAAATATTTACCATTATTTGTGCAGATAAAACCTGTATCATTCCTGAAGCCAAACAATGTTCATCAAATGAAGATGAAATGATAGGAAAACCACCAAAAGCCAACCAAGAGAGCTTACATACTAAATTGCGTATTAAATCTAGGCACCCTTTGAAAAATAAAATTAAATCTTCCAGCAGAAAAGAAATTGTGAACAAGGATAAAGATTCAAAAACAACACACAAAGAAATGCAGAAAGGTGATCTAGAATCTGGAAGTGAGTCCTCTTTCAGTGGAGGACCTATTGCTGTATGTATAATTTATATGTATACTAATTAACTATAAATCTGAGAATATAACTGTTGATATGGTATCTATGTAATCCTGTAATAATAAATTGTAAATAGACTATTTAATGGAACTAATATAAAGCCCTAGTAAAATAGTATTTAACAAACAAAAAAAAATTTGCCGTTTTTATGACTTCTTGAGGTTTTTTGTTTAATTTCACATGCCACACAACAGAAATACACCACAGACTCACACCAACACAACACACCTGAGCAACAGTCTTGTCAGTAATTCACAGAATTGAATAATGCGCTGACCTAGTGTAAAACGCATCTGCTGATTAAATCAGTAAGTAGCGGTTTTTTGCCAAGTTAATACAAAAGAGTGTAATTTAAAAAAAACAATTACTAGAACTATATTGTAAGCTAAAGAAACCAAAGGGTTGGATGGTGATAGTAAAAAGCCATTCATTTAGACTCATCCTAACTAAATAACTTGTCCTAATCAAGTCTTTGGCTATGGCTATGATCAGCGTATTTCTGCCATCATCAGACAAGAAAGCGCATCTGCAAGAGTAGATGCCGATTGGATAGAGCCAGGTCCTATCCTAGTTTAAATTGATACTGTTTACTCATACATAACAATTCCTCAGAACTCAATAAATGTTTTCAGTGTGCAGAGTGCAGTAAGGTTATTTTAGATATGTTCTAATTTGCAACTTGGATGTTAATACACATTGCATTAAAAAAAAAGCTACTATATGTAGTCTAGTTTTCCCATCACCAGGCAACTTTTGCATCCGTAGCTTTTCAATCCTATATATTGCCTAATATTATCATATTGTCTAACTCTGTAGGTTTTGTAATAAGTTATTATTTACCTAAAATCTAATGAAAGATTTACAAAATACCTTCAGATACTCTGTGCTACGTTTTACTGTTTTAAAAATACCTACTTTCATTTGCTCATTTTTTTGCATAATATAAATCATTTACAAGTACAGTAAACTCCCGATTATCCATGGAATAGGGTGGCCCGGCAACGCCGGATAACGAATTCCCTGGATAATCCGCTATGAACAAAGAATACGCAAAACTATCGTGAATCGATTATTATACCATAAGTTACACAAATAATGACCCCGGTTAATGCAATTCACAAATAATCTTCAGAGGACAAAATAAATACAGAAAATAATTTAAAATGTCGATGTATTTGACGGATTATAACATGTTCATTTATATGTCTAACTATTTACAATACAACAACTTAAAGCAACTGTGTGCAGCGGCCAGAATGTCCGATGCAAAGAATCTGGGTAATTGTACAGAATACCAGAATCAAACCTAACCGGGTTAAATAATTGACTAAATTTATATATAAAAATTTTAAAACATTATAATAATAATAATATTAAAACTAGGGTAAATAATAGTAAAATGAAGAAAATTAGAAATAACTTTAGACTTAAAAAACATAAATTATAAGCAATAAGAAAAATTATCACTTCAAAGTGGATAGCCTAAATTATGTAAAAAAAAAAAAAGACGGTAATTGTGTAGTATAACAAACTAGGCCTAGATGCCGGCTATTAAAATAATTGTACTTAAAAATAATCAGGAATAAAGAATGTAAATTAAGATGTGAGGAAAGTAAATTAGGCCTAGCTAGGGAAAATAGTATTTATGTAAAAGTAAAGATTAAATGTTAAAGTGTAATAGCCTAAGAAATTAGGTTATAATAGAAGAAGTCATATTTGATTTCGGAAAAATCCGCTTAGGGCATTGATTATAAATCTTGTCACTACGAAACGAAAGCGCTACAGTAGAACTTTGGATTAAGAATGTTAAAAAGTTAATTAAATTAAATGAGAAGAAATAAAGTCAAATATGTTATTAAATAAAAGGTAAAAATGCAAAGGACACATCAGAATACAGAAACGCCTTTTATAAAAAGGGAAACTAATCTTAGTTCAGAATTTCCGAACAAACAAAGTCAATTGCCATGGCAACGGCTTTCTGATTGGTCAAAAGTTGAAAAATGGATACTGGGACGTGGGAAGTTTGAAATTGGAGAAGGAGGCCTCACAAAAGAACGCTATCCAAGATCAGAATGCATTAGGCTCTCAAAGCGAGCAGACGTGTTTTTGTACCATGCGATCAGGACAAGAAAAAATGTGCTAAAAACAGAGTATAAAAGTGCTACGATGTGATCAGGGGAAGGAAGATATATATGAGCAAGGGCTCATATATACCCAGAACAAAATTTCGACCACCAAAATGCAAAATTAAAGGAAATAAGAAGATTAACCGAAATTATGGAGAGACGCCTACCTACCAAGACCCTTGAAGCTGTAACAGGACCGACAGATGACAACATTAATGAAGATAAAAAGATTTCTACAGTACAAGGTTATATAATCAATTTAATTATTCTTTTTTAAATAACATTTTACTTCAAATTATATTAACTTAATTTCAAAATTAAATAAGATGGGAATAACCTAAGGGACTGATTAGTCAACTCTCTTAGGTTACCCAAATTTAAGTAATAAAGATTCAAAATTGACTTTCCATTCCCATCGCTGTGGGAATGTATGGATTAAGTATAAAGATGTATATCTTATATGGCTTTTTCTAAGTGAATTTCTAATGAATAACTTCCAAAGAAGTTAATTGTTCAAGGCCTAGCCTAAAGGCATTACATAGTAATATTAAGTGTTTGAAAAAGAATCAGATTTTAAAATATGTTAAATTTAACTCTACTAATCAAAATTATATACAAAATTAATTATGGTAACTTTGATAATTTAAATTATATGTAAAATTAATGATAATAAGAAAATTTAAAAACAGAAGGAGATAATAATGTTTAGTTAAATGGCAAGTTGTATGAAATTTTGAAAAAATAATTAATCAAGAAAATCCTGTGAAATTAAATAAAAACAATAATAATTAATTTGAACCTTGGAACAAATATAATAAAAATGTATATTTTCCAATTAGCTGTGTTTTCATTCTAGATAAGATAAGTTCACTAGGTATCCAGGTATAGTCTTTAAATCACAAGTGTCTCTCAAAGATTCCACTACCCGAAAAGGAGCTTGAACAGGGCTTATCGGAGGCTAATTGGTTTTATCAAAAATTCAGGGGTTGGTTCCTCTGAGAGGTTTATTCCTTGAGGCACAGGTCTATGAAATTAGGTTCGTAGTCAATGGATAAACCATTACTTTCTTACTGACTTAGCAATTGAGGAAGAGAAATAAACAACGGCAAAGGTTATAAAAAGTAAGTCGGTAAGAAAAGTATGGCGCCCAACGTTTGAGGCTCGATGCTTACATTGTAACATCGGGTCAACATCAAATAGAGACAGATTTAAATCGACTAAGGAGCCTAGTGAAACAAAACTAATTAAATAGAATTCAATTAAAATTGTAAAAAATAATAGGAATCATAAAATGAAAACCAAAGAAGTTCTTTAAATTAAATAAGAGTTAATTATAATAAAAATGAAATTAAAAAGAACTTAGAATAAATAATAATAATTAAAAGGAAATAATTAAGTAAAATAAAATTCAGTAGGCGTCGGTAGGGCATAATATAAATAATAATGTTAGTTATTAATGAAAGTAAATAGAATACATAGGCGTTAGATAGACAAGGTCAAGGGAACACTGAACCGGATCACATCGAGCACAATTCTAAATGAATATTTAATTAAATACTCAGTATATAGTAAAAATATAGAAGTAGGAGAAGTTAGTAAGGGAATAAAAGGATAGTTAAATACGAGACTTTAAGATGGCGACAAGACAGAGAAAAGACACAGAACCATCTGAAATGATGGAGTTTTTTAAAAAAATGATGGAGGAACAAAAACAGGAGAGATTAAAAGAGATGGAGGAACAAAAACAGGAAAGATTAAAAGAGATGGAAGAACAGAAACAAGGGAGAATAAAGGAACAAGAAGAATTAGTAAAAATGATAGAGGAACAAAGAAAGAAAGAAAGAGAGGAGGATAAACAAGAAATTAAGAATCTTTGGGAAATCATGAATAAGAGGATAGAGGAAATAAATGAAGGAATTACAAGAAAGAATGAGGAAATGGGAAATAAAATCCAAGAAACTATAGAAAAGATGTATAACTTAGAGGTAACAGTCAGTGAAAATAAACAGACTGTAGAAACAGTTAAGGGAGAAGTCAAAAAAGTAGAAAGAAGGGTACAAGTAGTTGAGAATAAGATAAAGAATATGGGAGAAGGGATAAATATAGCTACCTTGTTTAAATCAAGGATGTTTGAGATGGGTGATAATGGAGACAAAAGCAAGAAGGAATTCTACGGTAGGGAAGATGAAGACCCTATTGATTTCATTAAACACCTAGAAGGTATAATGTCCGAAATTGATCCTGACATGGAGGAAGGACAAAAAAGGAAAATAATGGAGAGACATCTTAAAGGACCAGCACAAGAATGGTGGTTGGCCATGAATATGGAGGAGGAAAATTATGATGAAGTTAAGGAGAGATTCTTTAGCCACTTTTGGGGATCTCATGCACAAGAGAGAATTCGAGGAAGAATCGAAAATGGAAAATATGAATACCATCGAGGCACAAACAACATGGTAAATTATTTCTTAAAAATGGTGAACACGGCGAGACACCTAACCCCGCCATACAATCAGGCGGAGTTAATTATGAAGATTATGAAGCATTATGGGAACAGAATGTATATAGGATGTTCCGGGATGGCGGCTACCGACATAGAGGAGGCGGTAAAATACATCCGAAGGAACATGGAGCAGGAGGCTACCAGGAACCGGACTCAGCCTAGGACTGAGGAACGGGAACCTGAAAGGAGAGGGTTTACACACCAAACGAGAAACCCCAGATACAAGGGAAATTGGAGGCAAGAGCCTTACCCGGTAGAAGGGAGAGGAAACTGGAGACAGGGGCCCTACCAAAGAGAGGGACCAAGAAATAGGCCGCAAAATCAGTGGCAACAACAAAGGCCAGAGTACAGGCCACAAAACCAAACGGAAGAAGGCCCACAGACAAAAGAAAAGAGACCACAAAATCCAGGGCCAAGTGGTCAATCAAAAAACTAAATGAGAGGATCCCTAATGGTAGGAAGGAAAAGAGGAGACAACCATTAGAGATCCAACAACAAACAAAATATAGGAAATATTACCCGGAGAAACAGGGAACAGTAAATAAAGGAAAGGCGGAAGACCTAAAGAACAAAAATAAAAAAACAATACAACAGGAAAATAACAATGAAGTACACCAAAATCAAGAGCGTAGAGTTGGTGGACTATCTCTTGATATTCGTGCTGAATTGTTAGAAGAGGACAAGGAGATTGGCGAAGGTAACCAGAAGAAAGAAACATGCCCTGTAATTGACTGTGAGGTAGAAGGGCACTCTATAGAGGTAGAGATTGACACGGGTGCAGACGTGTCAGTCATTCAAGAAAAGGCTTACAACAACCTCAAGTTGCATGGGCTTAAGTTCCTGGAACTACCCATCAACAATGTGGGAGTTGTAACAGCCATTAAGACTGCACAAATAAAGGTTACCCAACAATGCTTAATTCCCTTAACAATTAAAGGCATAAAAGTGGACTGCATCTTCATAGTGGTCTCCAAACTTCGGTCGGAGATGATTATGGGGTGCAACACACTGTATGACCTAAAGGCACGGATAAACATGGATAGACGCTTTGTGACATTCGAAATAGAAGGGGAAATGGTGTACCAGGACTTTAAAAGTAAAATACAAAAGATAGAGGAAAATGAAGAAGTCCGAAAAATATGCAAGATAACCCAGGAAAAAGAAGATGCATCAACAATAGGACATCAAAGCAAAAAGGAGGGGTTAATGCGACAGTGCGAGAAGCAGGGGCACTGCCGAATGAATGAAGGAGGAAATGGACAAGAAACAAGTAAAGGGGAAATCTTAAATATAATGAACGAATATCAAAGAAAAATAAAAAATGAAACAGAGGAAAAATTAAACAAAAACAAAAAATTAAAAAACAAAAATGAAAATATAATAAATAAGGAAATAAATTTAAGACCTGAGGGAGTCAAAACAGGAGATAAAGAAACAAAGGACATGGAAAGAAGAGCTGCAGCTGAGATTAAGAGCAAACCAAAATATAAACAAGGTAAGGCCGAAATAGTGCCAAAAAGGGGAAATAATGTGAGTGGAAAAATAATAAATAAGAAAATAAATATAAATAAAAGTATAAACGTCGCGTCGAAACAATTAAAAGGGGGGAACAACGAGGTTAAAATGAATAACCAACAAGTAGCTCGGAAGCCCATGACTAAGACTTTAGATTCTGGAGAGATAACCCAAAGGAAAGAAATTGAAATTAAAGAAAGAAAAAAGAAAAACCCATTTACTAGTTCAAGAGTTCGAAAGTCAATTAAAATGAGAGCCAATCCAAATACGAGAAGAACCTTCATTTCATTACAAGTCAAAAACAGAAAAATAAAAGGTAGATTTAAGGAGAATAAGGGAAAGTTAAGAAATTGGAAAAGGAGAAAGAAGAAAAAGAAAGATAAAGATGGACGGATGATAAGAAAATATTTGAGAATTAACCATTTAGGAATCGAAGAAGAAGAAACAGAAAATAAATGTATATTAGACAAAGAACAGCAAAATCAATTAAACCAGCTAATATTGGAATATGACGATATATTTAGCGAGATACCGGGAAGATCAAATAAATATAAGCATCAATTGAAACTAATAGAGAATAAAACTTTTGTACGAAGGAATTATCCAATTCCAATTAATTACCGTAAACAGGTCCAAGAAGAGATTGAAAGAATGCTCAGATATGACATCATCGAACGCTCAAGAACTCCTTACATCAACCCAATGGTGACAGTAATAAAACCAGACAAGACCATCCGTCTGTGCCTAGACGCTAGGAAGTTGAATGAGATAACGGTGCCGGATTATGAAAGTGCACCCACTATTGACGATATACTAAGGAAAGGTCGCAACAGGCGATATTTTTCAAAAATAGATTTAACGTCAAGTTTCTGGCAAATACCGTTGACTAATGAGTCCAAAAAATATACAGGATTTTTATTTAATAATAAAGTATATAATTTCAAAGTGGTGCCTTTCGGACTCCAAAACTCCCTAGCGGCTCTAGTGAGAACGGTAGATATCACTTTGGGTAAGGAGTTAGAGGAAAATCTTTTAGTGTATGTCGATGATCTGTTGTGTCTATCTGAGACATTTGATGAGCACCTCAGTCACCTGAGGACAATTTTCACCAGATTCAGAGAGGGGAATTTAACCATCAACCCGAAGAAAACCTTGTTCTGTCAACAAGAGGTGAAGTTTTTAGGATATATCTTCAGACAAGAAGGGGTCACCACAGACCCAGAGAAGCTACAGGCAATACAGGATTTCCCAGAACCTAGAAACAAAAAACAACTACAATCGTTTCTAGGTTTTGTAAATTACTATGCACGATTTACAAAGAAACATGCTGAAGAGACTTCACCCTTGTTGAAATTACTAAGAAAAGATCAGCCCTGGATCTGGGATGAATACATGAGTAAAGCCTTCAATAGGGTAAAAGATTTGTTTACGGAATCAGTCACTCTGATGCATCCAATCGAAGGGCAACGTACGTTCCTACAGACAGATGCATGTGATAATGCAATCGCCAGTCAGATTTTCCAGAGAGATGGACAAGGGCAAATGCAAGTAATAGGGTTCGTTAGCCGAACACTTAAGAGTTGTGAGAAGGCATACACTATATGCGAGAAAGAATTATTGGCTATAGTGCATGGCTTGAAAAAATTTTGGCCATTAATAGTGGGAGCGCCACTAACTATCATAACGGATATTAAGGCATTGAAATTTATGAACACGTGCAATTTCACTAATTCACGAATCACTAGGTGGATATTGGCGATTCAAGAGTATCAACCAACAGTGATACATTGCCCAGGAAAGGAAAACATACCGTGCGACGTCGTGAGTCGGATGTATCAGAATGAGATGGATAATAAGGGAAACAGTCAGAACCGTCAGGTCATAAAAGTAGGACGGTTACAAATAGGATGTGAAGAAACACTAAAAGCAAAATTTCAAAACATAAAAAACTTACAAAGACAACAACCAGAATTAGAAAAATTTTTTGAAAACGTGACCAAATTTAAGAGATATTCTATACAAGAAGGGATATTGTGTAAAGAAGTCAAAAATAAAATAAAGATAGTAATCCCGGAATCAATAATAAACGAGGTAATTGAGAACATACATCAGATATATGCTCACATAGGGAGAAATAAAATAACGAATATAATGAGCCAGAGCATGTATATAAAGCAAATGAAGAAACGGATATTACAAGTGATAGAAAGATGTCAGATATGTCAGTACGCAAAACCGACAAATAGATACCTCCAAGGAAGCACGAAACCAATCGTCTCAAGAGGGCCAGGCGAAATGGTGGCGATAGACCATCTAGGGCCCTTACCAACCAGCGTTGGTGGGGTAAAACATATATTGGTAGTAATAGATAGCTTCTCGAAGTATGTTAAGTTATATGCAGTACGAAGTACCACAACAAGGGGCTCAAAGTTGAAGTTACTGCATTATTTTCAAGCAGTAGGGAAACCAAGCAAGATCCTTACCGATTTTGGAACTGCATTTACATCACGGCAATGGCGTACTTGGATCAGGTGTGAAGGAATCCAACACATACTGAGCCCAGTACGGCACCCGCAGGTGAATTTAGCAGAAAGAGTAAATAGAGAACTGAGAAGGATATTGCGGACCTACTGCTATGATAACCAATCGCATTGGCGGAAGTACCTGTCATACATAGAAGGAGTAATCAATGCTTTACCGCATGAAGCTACTGGATACACTCCAGATCAGATTCAGTTCGGGGTTGATCCGGAATATGGGTGGCAGGGATTTGTACCAGACGTTTGTAAAAATGTAGTAACGGAAACACAACAGCAGCGTGTGCAGAAGGCATACGACAGAATGAGAAGGACAGGAGAGCTCAGGGCTGAGAAATTAAATAGAAAGATGAAGCAGACGGAATTGAAATGTGGGGACAAAGTACTGGTAACAAGGGTAAATAGATCTAACTTGAGCCGTCAAGAAACCGAGAAGATGCTATTAATTTACCAGGGTCCATATGTAGTGGCTAGACGATTGGGGGCAAAAACTTATGAAATAGCAAACTTGGAAACAGGGAAAATAAGGGGGATCTATGACATCAAAGACATAAAGATATTTAAAGAATAAAGGATAATAAGGCAAGGTAAATAAAAAATGATCAATCAGTGACATAGGGAGTAACGGTTAAGTAATAAAAATAAAAATGTAAAATAAATCTAAGTAGTAGATTAAAGCAGTAACATAATCCAAATACATAGGACAAATAATATAAAATCAGTATTAAATGTGAAAGAAAAAGCCATATGTTAAATGAACGGGATTCATTGAATTTATTAAAGTAAAGGTTGTGTTAAACAACAATGAATGTGTAAAATAAGGATTACAATATACAATATTGTATAGTTAATATAAACTTGAAATAAGATTAAATAAAAAAGAATGTGACTAAGGACAGGAGTAATAAATGAGTAAATAGCATGTGAAGTGACTAATGTGACAATGATATATATGAGTGAAAGGGACAGGAGAGTAAATTGTGAACTTTAGTAAAATTAATTAAGTTATGAAAATGAATAGGAATAGTAGATTAATGAAAGGAATATGAAAATTTTAATATAAACTAGTATAAGTGTTAATGTTACTTTTCACAAATATGTTATTAATTATGTTTATCTGTTTCAAGGGAGAGAAGAACCAAAATTTTCATATATTTAAAAAGGGGGGAATTTTGCAGCGGCCAGAATGTCCGATGCAAAGAATCTGGGTAATTGTACAGAATACCAGAATCAAACCTAACCGGGTTAAATAATTGACTAAATTTATATATAAAAATTTTAAAACATTATAATAATAATAATATTAAAACTAGGGTAAATAATAGTAAAATGAAGAAAATTAGAAATAACTTTAGACTTAAAAAACATAAATTATAAGCAATAAGAAAAATTATCACTTCAAAGTGGATAGCCTAAATTATGTAAAAAAAAAAAAAGACGGTAATTGTGTAGTATAACAAACTAGGCCTAGATGCCGGCTATTAAAATAATTGTACTTAAAAATAATCAGGAATAAAGAATGTAAATTAAGATGTGAGGAAAGTAAATTAGGCCTAGCTAGGGAAAATAGTATTTATGTAAAAGTAAAGATTAAATGTTAAAGTGTAATAGCCTAAGAAATTAGGTTATAATAGAAGAAGTCATATTTGATTTCGGAAAAATCCGCTTAGGGCATTGATTATAAATCTTGTCACTACGAAACGAAAGCGCTACAGTCGAACTTTGGATTAAGAATGTTAAAAAGTTAATTAAATTAAATGAGAAGAAATAAAGTCAAATATGTTATTAAATAAAAGGTAAAAATGCAAAGGACACATCAGAATACAGAAACGCCTTTTATAAAAAGGGAAACTAATCTTAGTTCAGAATTTCCGAACAAACAAAGTCAATTGCCATGGCAACGGCTTTCTGATTGGTCAAAAGTTGAAAAATGGATACTGGGACGTGGGAAGTTTGAAATTGGAGAAGGAGGCCTCACAAAAGAACGCTATCCAAGATCAGAATGCATTAGGCTCTCAAAGCGAGCAGACGTGTTTTTGTACCATGCGATCAGGACAAGAAAAAATGTGCTAAAAACAGAGTAAAAAGTGCTACGATGTGATCAGGGGAAGGAAGATATATATGAGCAAGGGCTCATATATACCCAGAACAAAATTTCGACCACCAAAATGCAAAATTAAAGGAAATAAGAAGATTAACCGAAATTATGGAGAGACGCCTACCTACCAAGACCCTTGAAGCTGTAACAGGACCGACAGATGACAACATTAATGAAGATAAAAAGATTTCTACAGTACAAGGTTATATAATCAATTTAATTATTCTTTTTTAAATAACATTTTACTTCAAATTATATTAACTTAATTTCAAAATTAAATAAGATGGGAATAACCTAAGGGACTGATTAGTCAACTCTCTTAGGTTACCCAAATTTAAGTAATAAAGATTCAAAATTGACTTTCCATTCCCATCGCTGTGGGAATGTATGGATTAAGTATAAAGATGTATATCTTATATGGCTTTTTCTAAGTGAATTTCTAATGAATAACTTCCAAAGAAGTTAATTGTTCAAGGCCTAGCCTAAAGGCATTACATAGTAATATTAAGTGTTTGAAAAAGAATCAGATTTTAAAATATGTTAAATTTAACTCTACTAATCAAAATTATATACAAAATTAATTATGGTAACTTTGATAATTTAAATTATATGTAAAATTAATGATAATAAGAAAATTTAAAAACAGAAGGAGATAATAATGTTTAGTTAAATGGCAAGTTGTATGAAATTTTGAAAAAATAATTAATCAAGAAAATCCTGTGAAATTAAATAAAAACAATAATAATTAATTTGAACCTTGGAACAAATAAATAAAAATGTATATTTTCCAATTAGCTGTGTTTTCATTCTAGATAAGATAAGTTCACTAGGTATCCAGGTATAGTCTTTAAATCACAAGTGTCTCTCAAAGATTCCACTACCCGAAAAGGAGCTTGAACAGGGCTTATCGGAGGCTAATTGGTTTTATCAAAAATTCAGGGGTTGGTTCCTCTGAGAGGTTTATTCCTTGAGGCACAGGTCTATGAAATTAGGTTCGTAGTCAATGGATAAACCATTACTTTCTTACTGACTTAGCAATTGAGGAAGAGAAATAAACAACGGCAAAGGTTATAAAAAGTAAGTCGGTAAGATGTGGCGTAAATGTTTATATTAATTAAAACAACCTCTCGTAACAAATTCAACAAATTTTATTTTAACCTTATGTACATTTCGACTACAAAGTAATCATCTTCAGAGGTATTTTTACAAATAACTGTTATTTGACTGATATAACTGATTACTTTGTAGTCGAAATGTACATAAGGTTAAAATAAAATTTGTTGAATTTGTGGTGAGAGGTTGTTTTAATTAATATATTTACAATACGTACATAAGTATATGTCAAAAGTAAGTATGTATGTACATATGTAATTTCCTTACACATAATACTTTCACTTTTTAACAAAAAAAATCTGTCACTTTCGTCTGTTTTTTTGTGAGCATTGATTTAACTTTAATGTGCGATCTAAGTTTCTTGAGAACCATTTTGTCGCACAGTGTCTACTTGTGCCACGTGTGACACAAAGCCATAAAGATCGATAATGTATATGACAGATATAGATAATGCATATGTCACGTCATAGACTATTTATAGCAGAGATTAGCTGACATTTGTTTACAATCTTATGATACACATTAGGTTTTCGGTCGTCCAAGCATTTTGTTATTGTCTCTTATATACAGTAGTCTGCTCGCCCATTTTATTTCGCTGGCCCGCGTCGGGATGCTTCCCTTTCAATGTAAAAATTAGTACGTACATATTTACATATCTATTCCCTTCATCTTAACTTCTATTAAGCCTTATATGTATTTACGTCGTAATTCACCGTTTGGAAATTTAAACACAAAAACCTGATTGGAATAAAAATTGGATATTTGTAAAACAATGGTAGACCCCAGATAATCCGCAAACCGGTTAATCTGCCCACGAATAATCGGAAGTTTACTGTATCAGAAAAATTATTAAAATAATATTCTTTTATTAATATTACTTTTTTTATAGAAGATTTATATAGGTCTTAATGTACAATTTATTTCCATGAACAAAGACAATGAATTATTTACTGAAATGTCAAAATTCTTATGAGCAGTTTGTATTTTTTAAATTTTATATAGTTCACTATTTTTTAATATATCTTGGATATATTAAAAAATGTTAACCCTCTATAACATAAAGTTATTTAAATTTTGTAAGGTACAAATTATTTTTGCATTTTTTTTTTTTTTGAGTGGCATTGCTGTTAGAAAAAAACACACTCAAGAATCTTATTTCACTGTAAAATACACTTTGTACTCAAGATAATACCAAGAGTTAAAAATTATTTTTAACCATTTAAGGTAGTAAAAAAAATTTTAGCTCATGCGGCAAAGACTCACACCATTCTAAATGTACAAAGAGTAAAACGTTATACATTACATAACTGCGGTTATTACTTTCCATAAAAAATGTCATTTCCTGAACAATGATGTACAAGGTTAATATTTTTGCATAAATAGGAATTGTGTGGTATTTTTTTTACAACTTGATAATAGATATGCCACTTTTCTTCAATTGGTCTTAAAATATCTAGCATTTGAGGAAACAATGTTTTTTGCTGCACAATCTCCTCATGTTCATGATTCATTAGGTTTTGTGCTATAAAGATAAATTCATACATAAGGCTTACACCTGCTGGTATTGTAAGGGGTGCAAAACCATTATCTGCTGGCACTTAATGCAATCTTCCTTTAATGCAAAGATGACATTTCACTGACAATCTCTTTAAGTCCTTATATACAAATTCTTGCACTCTAAGGGTTTCAGTACAAATCTCTGACAGTATAAATAACAAAAATTGAATTAAAATTATTCTATACAATATTTTCATTCTAAAAGTCTTCTATAATAAAATTGCTTCATTAATTATTTGTTTCGATTTGCGTTTTCCTTGAGATAGAACACGCTACTAATTATTAAAGTAGTTACAATTTATATCCCAAATAATAATTGATAATGTTTTGTAACCAGCACATTTTGTCTTTTCTTTATGTTTTGTGGGTGTTATTAAGATTTAATTCTTATAAAACTAAATTAAGGATGATTATCTAAGAAGAGAAACTGATTTGAAATAATTCTATTGCTTGTTTTAGGAACTTAATGGAGCAGTATTATCAAGAGCATCTGCAGATAACTTATTACCGACTCCAGATTGGATGAAGTCGTTTGTAAACCAGCCAAACCCTTTCAGATTTATTAATGTTGTTAAACTGAAGTTGGCTCTCCAACAAAGAGATCAAATTTTACAGTTACAAAAATTGGAAAATAAACAAAATCATTTTGAAGTAACTGAAGATACAGATGCACCTTCAATAGAATCAATGGAAGATGGTTTTAAGCACAAACATGCACCTTTAAAACTGTCTGACCTAAAGTTGAACTTACCTGCAAGTTTAAAAAGTGATAGTAATTCTTGTCCTTTACTTTTAAACAATCCTTTACTCTCTGATCTGGAATTCAGAGACTCTACATACACGACTAAAGGAAGTATAAAATCTCTTATGTCATCGGTTGTTTCTGAGGCACCTTTAATTATACCTCCGACACTACAGTCTTTAACACTGAAATCAAAAATTGATCTCCCTTCAAGATCATCTACTTCAGTTAGCACAGGCTCAGTTTCAGAACATATCAGTGGTGTACAAGGGCTTGTTCCACCTACTGACATGTTAATAAATCAGAAGAATCCAAGACCTGAGTTTCTTTCTCCACCAAGTAAAGATTTTAATGGAATGCATACTGCTACAGAAAATGTTCAATATGAAAAACAAAGTCCAAAGAGAGAAGAGGAAAGATTTGAATTCGGAAAAGTGGTAAATTATTAAAATTTTATATAAAACAATGCATGATAAGATTTTTAAATATCTTAAGTATCCTTTGTTCTTAAATAACATCCTTTGTTCTTATTAAAACAATGCATGCCAAGTTTGTATCATATTTTTTATTTAAGAACATTTTAACTTGGTCACGTTTTAAGGAAAGGTAATTGTGTTTTCCTTGCTATGTATATATATATATATATATATATATATATATATATATATATATATATATATATATATATATATATAAAATAAACTAAATCTTGATCATTATATATTAGGACAAGTAAATGCTTTTTGTTATTATTTGTGTAGAGTATACAAGGTGTATCCAAAAAGTAAGTTTCCTTTATCAAGAAAAATAGCTAAAGTATTTTCAATATTATTTATTTATCGTTGTATTGAATGACTTCTTTTTCTACATATTTTTCTTGTAATTCCAAACACATTTAGTTCTTAGGCATAAGTTTTTTATTCCTGTCATAATAAATCTGTACCAAATTCTTAAGCCACCTTCTTTTCAATTTCTTCTTCGTTGAGGAAGTTTCAACCACCCAATTGGTTTTGTATGTACTGTTGCTCAAGCTAAATGTTGTCACAAGTTGTCATAAAGGAACAAAGCTTTGCCTGACAAACCTCTATCATTTGTTGGGGCAGCACTTCATTGTAACAATTGAATTAACTGTTGTCTGTTGTCCAAGGTAGATAATCAATTAGTAACACTCCATACTAGTCGCAAAAATTTGGATTCATCACTTTTCCTGCAGGAAAAGTTGCATTACCTTTTGGGGGAGCTTTTTCGCCTTTTTGTTGTCATACCGTATTCTAGGATTTGTTTTCTGCAGCTGAATAGTGAGTCCATATTTCATCCTCTGTAACTATTCTCAAAAGTATGGTGTCTTCTTTATCTTTAAGTAGAATGTGCTGCTTTTAAACATTTCCTTATTGATGTCTGGCTGACAGTAAGCATGGCATGTATAGCTGTCAATATTTGGTGGTAGTAAAGTCTTGAATTCATATGGAGCAAGTCACGGTCAGTGACCTCATATACAACAGAAATGCCATGAATTTAGTCACTCCATCCAATATTGTAGACATTTTTTCTTCTTTGTATAAACATTTGTCACCAACAATGAACCATTTGGATAGACATTGCGTTTTCATCACAAACTTGCATAGCTGGTTATTTATTTTTAAAGAAGATTATTTTTTGCAGTAAAATAAATTATAACACTTATAACAATTGGCCATCTCCTGCGCACAGGAATTTAATGTTGTTCCTACTTTAATAAAAATAAGGAAACTTACTTTTTTAGACTTCTTGTATTTATGAACATTTGAGATGAGTGTCCAGAGTAATCGGGATTTTCAATGTCGTCTGTACAACTGTAATTCAAGGTGATTTTACACAGAAGAATTTATCCCAGCAAGCTAAACCATTAATTTCATCATCATTTGTAACATTTTGAAATACCTGCATAAAAATTTTAAAGAACTGAATGTTGCAAAATGAAACACAATAACTTACTCTTTTGTTTGTATCATGAACTGTCGCCAGTCATGTCACTATTTGTTTTGATTAGTCAGCCAGTGTCTCTTTTACCTGATACTTTTTTGTACTCTATGCTTTGGTGCATTGTTTTTTTGTGAGTGTGTTTTGTTGTTTGCCATGGCTTGTAAAAAAAAAGTTGCCTTATCATCAGCGGATAAACCAATTATAGATCAGATAAAGGTGTGTAACCGATAAACAGTTGGCTGAGATGTACAGGTTTAGACAATCAACGACTTCAGACATTAAAAAAATCAAACCTACACTTTTAAACGTTGTGTCAATGCTTATAATTGGAGAGAAATGTTCTTCAAGAAAATCATTCATTTCTTCAAGAAAAACAGAGAATTAGATGATGCCGTTTTCAAATGGTTTATGCAAGAACATTCTATGAGAAACCCAATTTTTGGTCCAATTCTTTGTGAATAAGCTATCTTAGCTCAGAAGCTTATTAAAAAATATCAAACTAAAAAATATAATTTTTTCTCCCATTTGCAACATACTGTAAGTATATTGTTTTAATAAGATATTATGAATGAAGTTTTTAAAATTTAATTTTTCTAATAATATTTCAATCAAGGTAGGTTAGTTACTTTTCTAATTTATTTTAAGATAAATAAATTTTCTAGAGCTTTCCTTTTTTTTATAACAAGTTTAATGTATCATAAAAAAACACTTTCTTAACAATTATAAGTTTTATTAATAAATTACAAATTTTCTCCTTTTTTAAAATCTTTACAAATTTACAACAATTTCCTCTTTTATTACAAGTCTTATTATTCTAAGTGGTATTTCTCTTTTGGGCAGCAACAGTTTTTATTTAATTTAGCCTAAATTGATTATAATTTTGATTTACCACAAGCTCTCTTAATCTCGTGTTCTCTGGTGGGTTTTAAATTTTGAATACTGAAATCTTATTTTGCACTTAAAGTACAAGAACAAAAAAATCTAATCTATAAATGTTTTAAACTATGTTACAAATCAATCTATTTCTAAGTAAAATTGTTCCTTAATATTTTCTCTAAATGTATTCTTTTATAGTTTAATTTTATAATAAATTCTTCTAATTTCTTTTCTTTTATGAATGTCTGATTGCAAAATTTCAAAATGTATTAATGGATCTAGCCTAAATACTTAAGTGTTTTTTTTTTGCAAGATTCCACTTTTCAGCCTTTTATCAAATATTTAATAATATCTTTTTTTAAATAAATAGTTTTAATTTATTTTCTTGTAAGTATTCCGTAGTGTTAATTCACTTCCAGACCAAACACTCCCGCACTAAGTTGAATTTGTTAAATTTTGCTGGCAAACTCTAAAACACGTCCGTCTTGCTCGAATAGGTGTGTAGGACTGAAGCCAAGCTAACTACGCATTTCAAAATGGCTAAAACAAACTATTTCCTTTTCTTAATTGTTCTTACCGGCTTTACAGATGCTGTATTCACTGCCTTTTGTACATTTCATGTTATTAATAACTAGATTTTAATTTCTTCGAAGGTGACTGCATTTAAATATGGTATCTCCGTTTAAATTGTCAGCTGTTCTATACACAATGCGCGCGCATCTTATTTAATACGCTAGTTCAACTTTTGTGCTTCTTAAATTGGTTTCACATTTCTTAACACTTAAAGGCTTTTATTTTCATTTACATTGTTTTAGTGTTCTCTTTAAACTGTTACACGTTAAATTGTTTCTATTATATTGTTTGTTTTACAGTGGTTATTGTTCTAAACTTGATTAAATATTACGATTTTGCCAATTTAGGTTATGTTTACATTTTTCTCTTTTTTCATATTTGATTATTTTATGGTTTGAATTTACTTACATATTTATATTATATTATATATAGTGTCTTTCTTACTTGCTATTTTCAAAATGTTACAAAACGTACAGTAATTAATTTTTTCAAACGTTTTTATCTGAATGGGTTTGGTTCCCATTGACTCAGATAATTGGAGCTTACTGTTCACATGTGGTGATATAATTACTTATTCATAGTTTACTTGCTTCTGTTCCACGACCTTTTCCACATTTTGTCTTGAAATTTGTCAACTATTTTTATTCTCTAATTTCAATTTATTTTGTGAATGCAAGGTCTCACAATCTCTTTGGATATATTTGTTTCTTGGGCAAGGAGAGTTCAGATTAGCTGCACCTACTAAAAAATGTAGGGACCTCTCATGGGTCCTATTCAAACACTGCAAGCAAGACCTAATTTTTTAATACTATTTACACTCCGAAAAAAATCGAACCTTTTGAAATTGCGCCTGAACTTTATATAGCTTGAATTGCATGCCATCATACACCTAGCTGCTTTCATTCAGAACTAAATGAGTCTCTATGTTCCACAGTTTGATTAGTTTTGGAACAGAGGCAGTTAAACCTGTCTGTTCAATATTACGTAAGTGAAAATGAAGGAATATGAGGAGCAACATTGTATATCATCAAAATTGCCACCATCAAAGTTTTTTGGGGCTTATGTTTTATGAATAGGTTGAAGTTTGTTTAATTCATCATGCTTTTTAATTACAAGGATATTGCTATAAGTGCAGCAGATCCTTGCATTTAAAAATGTTTAAATAAAACTGCTGCAACGCATTATCTCTTCATGTACAAAGCTAGAAGTATCAAATCTTTTTGGCTTTGGGGTGATGGTGGTTAGGTTTACAAAAATGTTACTAAGTGCAAATTATGTTGCTGATTATCCAACTAACTCCTTCAACAGTCTAAAACTCACAAAGAAGACGGTTTTGCCATCATGGCTAAACAAAATATTACGTGAAATTTATACAGAGCACAGTAGCGTAATAATGATAAATAAATAACAATAACCCTTGCTACACATATTTAAACACCCTTGATGTACATTTCGCCAACACAGTTAGCATCATCAGAAGGTTACAACCATGGTTGTAACTGGATGCTAACTGTGTTGGCGAAATGTACATCAAGGGTGTTTAAATATTTGTAGCAAGGGTTATTGTTATTTATTTATCATTTAAAATATTACGTACTGAAACTACATAGATACTGTTATGTACTGATACATAATTACTGAAATTATTACTTATTGAAGCTTTCTCAACCTATTATTAAAGAAAAGTAATAATTTGCTGCAATTCTTTTTGTTATACTGTCTTTCTCAAACTGTATAGCCCTCTGAAAAATATTTAACTTCTCTTAGTAAAATTACCTCATATGTTGATTATTATCAGCAATGACAATTTCATCAAGGGTTCAGAGTAGTACTGGAAGACTTATTACATTGAACGAGTTGCTAACAGAGCCCTCTGCTAATCCACATAATAAAATGATTCCTACAAATAAATTAAACCTTTTTCAGAGACCTTAATCATTAAAGAAGACATTAAAACTAATAAAGTGGTGACGACACCAAAATATAACTCCGAATCACTCAAAAATCAAAGCCAACAAACACATCTTTTAAGTCAACAGATTCCTCAGTCCATCCTCTGGATAACAATACTGAAATATGAAGAATCAGTGCTTGAGATATCGTTTATCATCTTTTTTTATTTAAGTATGTCTTTAAAGTCAATGTCCACAGTGTGATTAGTAACACAATGAAACATTAATGCTGTGAGATGTGATTTCAATGTGTATCTGTCTTCAAGAAAGTCATGTGCGTGAACTCATAATTTCAAACTAGGGAAGTATACCATTTTAGATCAGACTTTGTTGTAGGAGATTGATCTAGAAAAGGTAACCATTCTAAATCATGATTGTATAAATCCTGATCCAGTGAACTTAACTTCCTTGCAAGCATTAACCATATAAGCTCTTAATTTTCTTCCACCTATGTTAAACATAAAAGTTATAACCTATAATGGACAAATATCTTGAATCTATAAATACTAGGTTGCTTAGCTAGTTTCTGTTGGTAGGTGATTTTAACACTTAACCACTTTTCATGAAGATCTGTTTATGCAACAAAGTCTATCATTGCTTTTAGTGAAGAATGTTAAATTGGATTTTGATTTGTGTCCCTTACATAATGTTTTACTGATTTATTTAACAGTATCTATATAAATGAATGGCTATTGATGTATCAGTTTGTAGTTTGGTTTTGGCTACAAGATTCAAGTAATAGTAGCTCTTGAATAGTGACTACTACTCTTGATTTACACAGTAGCGGTCATATTCTTATAAAGATCTTTATCAATTATTTCTCACAACCATGTCAACATTTGTTGTCTGTTACCTAATTATAGTCGAAATCTTGTTGCTGTTCATGACGAGCTGGTTGTAAATTACAAATTACACTTTTGTTATTACTTGCGACCAGACATTTGTTAACTAAAAGTTGTTGATTGTTAACTTACACTTGGAGGAAACGTTTTCGTCTTACGACTTCTATAATACGAGGCTGAAGAAGTCTGGTTGCAAGTAATAACAAAAGTGTAATTTCTAATTATAGTTTTTTAAACCATTTTGAACTGAGTAGGAATTAAGTTGAAATAGACATAACAATTACTTTATTTATAACTTTTCAAAAAGGTCTTGTATAACTAAGAAACTGAAGTTTTATTCAAATTCTGTTCTTCAAAACAAATTGTAACTATGACAGTTATCCAGAAAATAACTTACTTTTAGGCCTAATTATAGTAGATGGTGTTAAAAGTCACCCTCTTGGTCACAGAAAAACCGTACGCTCCAGATGTGGTAGACTTGTTGGTTATCTACAACTATTTTGTTTATTGTTAATTTTCAAAATATTTACTGGAGTAGAAAATCTATTACTTGTGAGTTATTTGGGTATTTTTCTTACAATTTTCTTCATCCATCTAACAAATTCTGTGGTGACTGCATTTTCTGTACAATTTCTTATAAAAAACTTTAGGGAAATAAAGTAAAAATTCCATAACTGTGAAGTGGCAGTTTTCCCAAATTTTTTCTTTGACTGTCATTTTGAAAAATCAATTTAAGCATTTAAAAATCTAAGTTAACATATGGCTGTTATCCATGAATACTAGTTTGATAATTATCAAACAAAAAGGTAGACTAGACTGTCTTTACTCATACACTAACTTCACGATTAATTTTATTGATTTGTATTTTTTTCAACAAAAATCAAATCACTTAGCTCACCCTAAAAACGGAAAACCTACTGCACATAAAGTATAAAAAATCATTGTAGAATTTGTCTGAATTTTTTCAATTGATCAACAATCGGAAACTTTTTAAGTATTTATATCATTTATAGGTTTTCAGTAAGTGTAAAAAACCAGTTCCTTTGTATTGCTGTAGAAGCATTAAAGTCAGCCTCCTTCAACTAGGATCTCTGAGTAATCCAAACTAGTTTAGAAAAAATGTAACAATCCATTTGTCTGAGCTATTGCTTACATACTACATGGTGATCTTGTGTCTGCCTGGCTTAATTAGGTTTGTTCCTGGGACAAAACTCAGGTTTATGTAGAGCATAATAACTCTGTGTCAAAGAGTAGTAAGTACCTTAAATGGAAAGCATCTGATAAACATACAGCTCAGCTTGAGTATAAGTTAAGTGCTCTGTCTTTTAGTTCCACATTTTGCTGTTTTTAGTTGAGTTAGTTTTTTCTCTAGTTGAATGCAGTGGCAACAGAATGAAAGCATGTTGTTAAATAATAGAAAAATTATTGTAAGCATTGTGCTGAATTGACATGTCAATTATAATCGATTGCTGTTGTCCCTAGATTTAAAACACTAGAAGATAAACGTAAAAAGTATTGCAGAATTGTGTTCAAAATTATTCAGAAGATGGTTTAAATAATAAATGCAAAACAGTAAAGCTAGGAATGACTATATTGTGGCATGTAAATGGTACTCAATGCCGATACTTTTCCAAATAATAGACATATTTATACAGTACATCTGTGACTTTTATTTTATGCCAGTTAATATTTGTAAATATTTTAAATGTGTTTGTCTATAACAATTGAAATTATTTCAAGTAAGTCTTTTTTGTTTATCCCATAAATTCTGTGTATTAATATGGCTATTTCTTAATGTGTGATTCGATTTAATGAGGTCCCACTGTACTTTCAGTGTATATATATATATATATATATATATATATATATATATATATATATATATATATATATATATATATATTATAACATAATTTTTAAAGAGACACAATACAATATAATTATGTTTTACTATTTAATAAATTGATTTTTTTATTTAAGACAAATAAAACTACTCAGGAACAATTCAAAACTTTATTAGAACAATTTTATTTCAACATCTAAACACAAAACAAAAATTTACAACTTAACAATTTTTAACACAATATACTAAAATTCGATTCTTTAAATTTGAGTTACAAGGTTTTTATACCCTTGGCTAGTTTAAGATCTCTTGATATCTCGGGGTTATAGTATGGGCTATATTTTTTTTTTTTTAATTCTTAGGTTAATTAAATAAATTTTGAACAAACAATATTAAATTTTGAAAATGCAAAAAGGCTAAACTATTTGAACTGGATTATTTCTTACTATTTCTTACTATTAATTAACTACAAGATATTCTAAAATACAAATTTAACTTCTCTATTATCTTAAAAGTCCACTAAAGTTATTTTTATAGCGCTATTTCTCAACTTAATAAATATCAAAATTTTGCTGGTCGCTTACGTAAATTCCCGTTCTCTCCAATTAAACAATTCACACACTTCAATTCGTTTTATTTACTTTACTTTATATTTACACAGTATTACATTTTGTGATTCACTACTCCTTAATTTAAGTTGGCCAATCTTCTTAACAAAACGGTATAATTTAGACGAACTCTTTCCAAATAAATAGAATTTTGACTGCACAGCAAGGTCTGCTATTAGAGCGTCACCCACGCTACCTCCAACTCAACTCTAACTACGCGTCCTTAGATTCTAAAATTGTTTAAAATATGGCCGCCTTTCTTCTTAAAAAAAACACATATGGGTTATAATTTAGTTCGATTTCTTTCCACTAGACTTTACATCAGACTTACTTTCTTCTGTTTTTACAGCTGATGTTTCCTTGACTTTCACACATGTTAATGTCAACGAACTATTTTCACCGTTTTACCAGCTGATGCATCCACAACGAGCTTGTTTAAAACTTGGTTAAACCTGGTTGAAACTTTACTGTTTCAATTTCCTATCGTCAACAAACCTTCCAGTGTTTATTTTATTAATATTATTAGTGTGTGAAGTGTCTTTGTGTTTTACTTTTGAAATAGTTCTGAATTGTGTGTGTTTTGCTTGGTCTTTCATAAACATAACCTTTCAATTTTCTTTTGTTTACAAACGTGTTCACTTTCTCCTTCAAGTAATTACTTAGCCCTATGTTCCTACAGTTTACAAATTTGTTTACACATAACCATTATTAGATTATCTTATTTTAAATTTTATTTGATACAACAAATTTCTTAATGGATTTTTCAGTTCAAATACCTTATTTACTTTTCTATGCTTTTACCTAAATTTTAACCTAACCAATATCTTAATGAATTTCTTTCTAAATTTTGAGTGAGTTATTTCTCATCTATTTTCCAATTCTTAAATAATATTATATAGCCCATTCTATAAATGTTACAATGTCCCCTAATTTAATTTAAATAAAAAAAATATTACTAATCTCTACATTACACATTCTTTACATTTTACAAGCTTGATTAAATATACATATTTTTTTTTTAAAATTAAATTTAAATTAACATTTATACTTTAAATTGTCCATTTATACTTAATTCCTACGACACAATTTTATCTTAATTCTTTAACAATCAAATACTGAGCTGAACACTTCAAGCTACATATTACTTAACATATCTTCTAACAACACAATATACTTATAACTAACATTCAATCAACAATTCTTTAACAATTCTAACATATAGTAACAATAAATCATGTTCTGGTATTTACAATTCCTTCCATAATTATTATTATATATATATTTTTTTTTTAATTATTACAATTGGAACCCTTCCAATCATAAGTCTGATTCAATATTTATTTAACATATATTCTCTGATACCGTGTCTTTAAATCCCATCCTATCCGAGTCATAGTATGTCTAGATTTGGTCAAATTTGTTATAACATTTCTCTTTCCCTTATTTCTGTTTATTCCTTGTTTATTATTTATCTCATATTTATTTTGCTTTTAGCTTCATCTAACTCTCAGTTCTAAGTTAGTATTTTATCTCCCCTTCCAATCTCACATCCAGTTCAATTATTTTCTTATATCATTTCAGTTTATTTTGTATGAAGTTTAACATCTAATATTTTTAAAGGTCGCAATCTTATATCCTCTATTTTATCATATCTATAGCTCCTTCGATTACACTGTCCCTATATCAACGAATATCAATTTTGTTTTAATACTTATTTATCAACGCAGATTCTCCCTTACAATACGACGAAGTTTAAATACACAATTACCATATTTTTATTACAACGATGCTTTAATATTTATTATCATAGATTAATATTTCTTTTATAATATATACGACGAAGTTCCATTATTTATCAACGCAGATTCTCCCTTACAATACGACGAAGTTTAAATACACAATTACCATATTTTATTTATTACAACGATGCTTCAATATTTATTAACATAGATTTATATTTATCTTTATTCATTATTCGACGAAGTTTCTAATAAATTATCATAGATATAGTTACCATCCCTTAAAACTTATCTCCTGCTAACGTTTTCTTATACACATAATCACCTAGAGTTTATTCATATTGCTTCCTTTACCTATATTTAATATCTCCCTTCCTATTTTATTATTATTTTTCTTTTCCAGTTCTCCTTGATACATGTCATATTACTGCCTGTGTCTATTAATGCCTGTAAACTTGTTTCCTCTATTTAATTTCTATTCCTGGGTTTCTCATTGTCTTAGTATTCCGATTGACTGTGGGCAAGCTGCTCTTTTCTTGTCCCCACGCCTGTCCTTGCCTTAACACCGTTTACATCTCCATTGTATCTTTCATCTGCTTCATAAGTTCTATTTTCTGTGTTTCTCTCATATTTAAATTCCATTTCCCATTTTCCAAACTTGAGTTGTGCCTCCACATCCATTAACATATCCGTACCTATGATCATTTCTCTCAACAAGCTTTGTACCACTATGCATTGAAACGGATATTTAACTCCTTCCATTTCTCCTATTACCATTTTCATTTTATTAATCTGTTCAGTCTTCCTTTTAGTTGCGGTTTGAATTGTTATATTTTTTATTGGCAGTACCTCCATCTTTCCTACTTCATTTCTTAATTTTAACTCTCCTAACTCTTCTGTGTTTTTCTTTGTTACATTTTCTACTTTCTCTATCTCTTTTTTATTAATTTCTATCTCATCAGCTATTATTTCATTTGTTTTCTCAAAATTTTCCTTAATCTCCTCTAATTCTCCATCTTTCTCCTCTAAGTCTCTTCTCTCATCCTCTACTACAGCATTATTCTTTTTTCTCCACTGTTCCCTCATATCCTCTATCATTCTCCTATTTTCTTCCTTTAGGCTTTCGAATTTCTTATCCAACCTACTCATTTCCAACCTACTTGAGGCAAATCCTCTGTTCATCTCTTCTCTCATCTCCTTATTTTCCTCCTTTATATTCTCATTTAATTCTTTTTTTATTTCGTCCATTTTTTTTAGACTCATTTCCATGAGAGATCTCATCATCTCCCTCAAATCTTCATTCTCATTATTTCCCTTTTTCTTTTGGGTTTGCATAGGTAGTCCCCTATCTTCCTCTACTTCAATGTTTCCTATTTGCATATCTGTGCCTCCCGTTTCTGTCTCTTGTATTTCTAGGCTTGTCCCTTTTTCCTGGTCCCCTACAACTACCAGCTCGCCTATAATATTTTTTTCTTTTTTAGCTGTAAGTAAACTTATTATACAAACATAAATAATTTTTTATATATACTATAAACCTAGCCTTGATTCTATTCAACTCAGTGTTTAATTTTCCATAATATTTTCTAAATCTATTTCCAGTTCAAATGTTTCTCATATAAAAAGTTCTAAATTAATTTTGACTCAAAATCCCTCTAAATAAATTTTATCGAGCCCCCACGTTGTTGCGCCAAATATAACATAATTTTTAAAGACGCTATACAACGGGTTTTATATTATTAAATATTTTATTTAAAAGAAGATATTTTATTTCTATTTAATAACCAAAAAAAAAACTACTCAAGAACAATTCATAACTTTATTAGAACAATTTTATTTCAACATCTAAACACAAAACAAAAATTTACAACTTAACAATTTTTAACACAATATACTAAAATTCGATTCTTTAAATTTGAGTTACAAGGTTTTTATACCCTTGGCTAGTTTAAGATCTCTTGATATCTCGGGGTTATAGTATGGGCTATATATTTTTTTTTTAATTCTTAGGTTAATTAAATAAATTTTGAACAAACAATATTAAATTTTGAAAATGCAAAAAGGCTAAACTATTTGAACTGGATTATTTCTTACTATTTCTTACTATTAATTAACTACAAGATATTCTAAAATACAAATTTAACTTCTCTATTATCTTAAAAGTTATTTTAACTTTATATATATTATATAAAGAGAGAGAGATTTTGGACTAGGCGACTGAGACTTACCTTGATAAGAGTCGACTTTGTAGCCTTGAAATAGACCAATGATATATTTCAACCACACAGTGGTCTTTGTCAATCAAAGAGAAAACACAAAAAGAAATATAAGAGAATGAAATAAAATAAATATAAGTTGTAATCACAGATTGTGTAGATAAGAAATCAGATGTCACAGATGCACAGATTAAAGATATATATATATATTGTTTCCATGATCATATGAGTGATTATAGTTTATATAAAGTTTTATATCATTTACGGATTGTCTACAGATGGTCTGAATATCAGAATGAATGGCCACAGACATGATGTTAAAATTATGAATATGGATAGGCCAACAGCTCAACATGCTGCGAGTCACAACATCACAACTTTTTATGACTGCTATACCACAAAAATAATTAAATCACTCCCCTCTGATTGCAATCCCTCAGAGCTGAGAAGATGGGAACTATCATACCAGTGGTATACCAAGTCCAGAGAATCGCCTAACCTTAACATCAGATAAATCCATTTACTTTTTTTCCCTAATAGCCTCATCAGACGTCTCCAATCTCTTTTCCCCTGACAGATTTATATAAACTATAATCACTCATATGCTCATGGAAACAATATATATATCTTTAATCTGTGACATCTGATTTCTAATCTACACAATCTGTGATTACAACTTATATTTATTTTATTTCATTCTCTCATATTTCTTTTTGTGTTTTCTCTTTGATTGACAAAGACCACTGTGTGGTTGAAATATATCATTTGTTAAGTGCTTTTATGTGTTTCTATTTCAAGACTACAGAGTGGACTCTTACCAAAGTAAGTCTGTCAGTCTCCTAGTCCAAAAAATCTAAATAATCTTTACCAACCAAAACTAACATATATATATAATACGTTTTCTTGTTTAATAATTTAAAACAACATAGGTTATTCAAATACAAGAATATTTATTAATTTATATTCTAGTTCCTTTATATATATATAAGGAACTAAAACTGACAGGAGTAATGTTGAATAATGATGTTTTAATCTGAGGCACATTTATTGTATTACAAATAACTGTTAAATTATTTTTGATTTAATGGCTATTTTTAGCTAGACTCACTGATAATTTACACTTTGTGTTATTATTCCTTAAGGAGTTTTACACACATAACAGCAAGTTCATCCTGCATTTAGACAGTTCTACCATTCAAGAGTTTACACATAAAGAGGAATAAAAACTTTCTTTTTAAAACTGCATCTGAAATAAGAAGCAAGTATAAGATGGTACATATATAAAGTAATTTGTGTAAGAATGTAGGTTTAAGCCTGGTAAACATATCTGACCTTCTCTCTTTGCTTCTAACGAGATAATATGTAATAGTGTAAATAGAATTTGTGACAAAAGCACTTCCCACCAAGTTCATCCAAACCTGGTGTCCAACTAATCAGCTGATTGTGCAGCAATACAAATTCATTTGATTACTGTATCAACAGACACAGGAAAATCTCTGTGTTTTAAGTTTTCAAAACTTGGACTCTAGGACTAAGGCTGAACGCCCATTTATAATCATCTATTTGGTTTTGTAAGTTTTAAGGTGAAGACAGTGATAAGGCCATCAATGTTTGTAGGAGATGAAACAAAGGTAAATGTTATGTAAAATTCAGGTAGGATCATTATTTTAATTTTTACCTAATGTGTTTAAGGTTAATGACAGATCACATACCAATTTATGCTACTGCAAATACATGGTACGTTTCCATTTTCTATCAGAAAATCCTTTTCAAGTGCTAAACGTTAATCATCATAATATTAAACCATAATTTACAGTTTTTAACATTCATAAACAATACTTTTAACATAATTAAAATCAAATATTTCATTGTTCTTAATAAATATTAACATTTAAAAGTGAAATTGCACTACTAGAATAGTCAAATTTTTATCACAAAATTATCTATGATCTGTGATCACAAAATTAAATGATTTGTGATCTGTCGTTAACCTTAAACACATTAAATAGATATTAACAGACATTAAATAAATCTTTCTTACTAAGCTTTTGTTTAAATGGCTCTAAGACTTTGTTTATTAATAAATAACATTTGTAAGGAATAACAATAATTCAATGATAAATAATAATGTACACAAAAATCGCAAATTAATCATTTATTGACTCATACGCGTCAGTTGTAAGTTAGAGTTTGTAGTAGCAACACTCAGTGATGATGATGACTTTGTCATTGAAACGTGTATGAGTCAATAAAATTAATTTGTGAGTTTTGTGTATGTCTTTTAATTGTTTTCACATAATTTCACAAGCAAAGCTCAAAGAATAGTTATATAAATAATATTGTATTTTATGTATCCATTTTTTCTAGTTTACTCCTTCAGCGTTACATTTACAATTTCAAGCCGAGCTAAGCAAGTTGGATGTTTTTGATCATAGTATAGCTCAAGTGATGGCAACAGAAAAATTAAGGTCGTTTATGTCTCGTGCTTCTCAATTGCCTCATCTCGTTCCAAAAGTAACATCATCAAAGGTTTGCTCAATTAATGTTATATGAAAATATTATACAATTTTTTTTCTTAAAGAAAACATTGATTAAAACTCCAGAAGCTATTATTTTACCTAGGATAATACTTTCACCCTATGTACTATTACAGATGTCGTATTCAATAAGATTTCAGTTTATTGTTTATAGTAAAGGTCTTAGAATATTTTTACTTCAGTTTGAGAATATTTATTTAAAATTGGGCTTAGCTTTTCATTTACTAAAGAGTTGTATTGCCTTACTATTGATGTTATATTAAACTAATTTTGTATTTCTACTAAGATTACATAAATTTTAATGCAGATTGTAACTTGGAAATTATTTCAAGATATTAGAATTATTCTAAGCTTAGGAAAATGCCTTAATTGCAGAGTCTTTTTAAAATTTTTGTGGCTTTAATGTATTTACAAACCTCTTCAGGTTTTCCTTTTTCGTTGGTTGCTGTTTCTTATTTTACAAAATTTGTTCATGTCCTAACAATTATTATTCAGTGTTTCTCTCATGTATCGATTTTTTCAAATCTTTTGGTTCTTTGCATTTCTTTCTGTCACAGTTTTCAAATTGTTGTTTCTTCTTAATGCATGTTAAACAGTTGTAACTTCAGTTCTAGAATTTTTTTGAAAACATTTTTATTTTTCCTAATCCCTGTTTCTTTTATTTACTTTTTATGTTTCATTGTATATTAACATTATAATTTTCCTTGGTATATACTCAGTATCTGTAGTGTTTTCTCAGAATATAATCAACATTTTAAATTTATTTAGATATATTAAGGTTTGTGGGAAAAAGCTACAAGTCTTTGTTCTTTATTTTAAGTTGAAAATGTAACCTAGAAATACAAGCAAGAAAATTTGATTTAAGTCATTACATTGTCGTCAAAATAGTTATTTTAATAAAATAATATCAAACTATTGGACTTTTATTTTTCCATATAGTTTATTGTCCTTGGTATTTTCTAAATTAAAAATGAGTTTATTGATGTTTTCTCGTTTTGAACGTTTTCCCATATTTTATATTGGTATCATTTATTATTTTTTTTTTTTGGACAGCTGCACAGATATTAAGTGAGAATGACTGAAATAAAAAACTAAAGCACTAAAGTAATTTGTTATAAAAGATTAGACAAATTTACTAAACCTTGTCAGAGCAGTATAGCCATTTGTTGAAACAGATACAGTGTAGTTAAGTATAGATGCAATTTCATATTGAGTCAGCATACCATTATAATATTTGAGTTTGTTGTTTTCACATATATCTGTTTACAATAATATAGTAAATTTTCAACTACAAATGTTTCAAATACTGAATATTTCAGAGATCTTGAAGATGAATGGGTATAGAATAATGTAATTTGAACCTTGCATATGATTTTACCAGGTGTATATTAATATGACTTTTAAATTTTAGGTAATAGAATCATCTCAACCAGAAAGTGCTGTAGGAAGTCAAGAAAAACTACTTGCATCTGTAACTTTGTCAGAAACTCCTACATCTACATCACACATCAAAAAAACATCTGATTCTAAACATATTTATAGTGATGTGTTATCAAACAAAACATCAGTATCTGAAAGTAATTCTAAATCTAAAAAAAACTCAAAGACAGGAATCCCATTAAAGTTAAGATCAGAAAATAAGACAAGCCATTCTGAGCCGAGCAAACCTGTCCTCTCAGACCGTCCTCTTTATTCCTCTGATTCTAATAGAAGTTCCATTTCAGAACATATCTCATCTAACAACACATCAATATCAGAATGTATTTCAGAAAATAAAGAAATGAGCTACGATGGTAATGTACAAGATGAACTGAAAATATCAACACCAATAAAATCAGCAGAATTAGTTGCAACAGTAGCATCTTCTAATTCTACTTTTATGGACAGTACTTCAATACCTGTTCATTCTATAAGTGAAGCTGTGTCTGGCCACGGTAATTTCATTTGTTTTACATTTCTTTGTAAGTAAATGTGTTGTATTTTTGGAGGATTAACATTGTTTTATGTAATTTTACTTTTGTCTGCAATGCCTTTGACTCATTAAGAAGTCTAACTCTTACTTAATTAAAAGTGTACCCTATATAGTGAAACAAATGTTTGTAGAAATCCATATTATATATTACACTCAAATAAGGAAGAGGAAGAAGAAGAAAAGGAGGGGGAGATACAGTAATTAGAACAAATTTAATGTGTACAATTAGGTAAATGTGTGTATAAATTATTAGTTCAACAAACATTACATTAAAAAAATCATCGTTAGGTGAACATGTTTTTTTCTTTTCGTTCTGGATAGGAATCGATAAGAAATAATTTCTTCTGTAATTTAAATAAATGGGGTTGATTTGCAAGTCAGATACTAGTATTTCTTTAAACGGGCAACGTTTTAATTATTGTAGGCTTCATTATTGTCATCAAGCCTGGTTCCTCCTGCACTTTATTAAAAAATAGCGTCATCACATAAACCTTAGTATAAAAACAACGCATATACGCTTTCATTAACTCACACCACCTTTGTCCATGTGTACTAGCAACAAAGTCAAGAAAGCTTGAATGTGCATCTTGATGACTAGCATTACTTGATTCATAAGGCCTGATGACGATACACAGCTGTTATTGAAACATCGCCTGTTTAAATAAATTGTTATACTTACTCGCAAATCAGTTGATAGCATTTATTTAAACAATAATCTCTGCGAGTGTAAACATGATTAATAATTTCTTTTGTAATTTGTAATAATTTAAGAAATAATATATCTACACTTAAAATTTAGAGTATAACATTCAACTAAATTATTAAAATTGAAAATATTAACAAACAAAATTTTCAATGATGTTTAATTAGCTAAAACCCTGTTCTAATATCAAAAATAAAGTTGTATTTATAATAGTAAACCAATCTCATTATAATGATTGTCAGTAGAATAAGGTAGATTATAATAAAGAGTATTCCATAAAGTGTACAAGATTTGAATTATATATTATAACGATTTTCGTAAATTGAAGTATAATACACTTGTTCAAATATCAACTACACTTGATTTAAGAGTGAAACACAATATCATTGAAATCTTCATACAATTCTGCTTTTATACTGTCTTATATCCAGGTCAAGTTGACAGTTTGTTGGCTAATATTAAACTAAATTCTGTTAAGTCTGTCAGTCTCCTATCTAGTCAAAAAATTCCTAAATTCTGTTATTCAGATTAAATTAGAACAGTAGCTCCCTAAACTTTACTACTTCTTAGCTCCTTGAGATAAAAATATTTTCTGGCAGTTTATCATTTTTGTTGTTGGTAGTACAGTTTTAAGTCAATTTTTATCAAATCCAGTAGACCTCTCTAATTTATCATGTTCAGGACTGAGAAGGTGACAAATTCAAGAAAAAGATAAATTACAGAAGCCATGAATTTTACATGTAATTTTGGGTAAACATAACATATAAATAAATAAATAGGTATGTAATGTTATTAATTTTGTAGTTACATGGTGTATGTCGTCCAAAAAATTCAACAACACTATTACACAACACTATAAAACACTAGCTGCCTGAAGTATAGATTGTTATTACAAATACAGTACGTTATTGTATTTTCATAAAAGACACACTTACAGTACTTTGTAAGAACAATAACACTAGCAAGAAAAGAAGGTGAGTAGAGGCTTTGCTTCGTAAAAGGAACGATTGTTTCAAAACGCGTCAGCAAGTTAGCCCATGTATTCACTTAGGTAAGTATTTTTAATTAGTTACATTTTAAATATATTTACATTTTAGTTTTTAAAAGAGTCTGTAATTTTTTTTGTACTAAAGAATTATTTTCTGCTGGCACCTATACTAAGTGGCAGTACAGACGATGTTTGTTATATGTTTGAGTGCAGTTTACTGCCATTCCTAACGTTTCACTCTCAAAAGTGTACAATTGTTTTGAAAATGGAGTTACTCCAAAACGCGTCAACAGAGAATATTGAAATGTTAGGAATGGCAGAAAACTGTACTAAAACATATAGAAATATTCCTAACAGAAATGAAGATGATTACAAGGTCTGTTCAAAAAACACACGGACTGTTTGAATTTCGCGGCACAAGTTAGTTTTAGGATAATCCGCTGGTTGTCGCTAGGTTCGTATAAATCAGCTGATTAAAACGCGGTATTTCAGTGGCAGATATCTTCATTTGTTGATGAGTTACACGCAGTTTAGTAAAGAGTGTTTTTTTCATTCGTCGGATTGTAAAATGGACAGCCTGAAGGAGCAACGAATTGCTGTGAAATTTTGTGTAAAACTAGGGAAATCTGCAACAGAAACATTTGCCGTGCTTAACACGGCCTACGGCGATGTTGCCATGAACCGTAATGCATGTTTCAAGTGGCATGAACGTTTCAAGGGTGGCCGATTGTCGATTGATGACGATGAGCGTCCTGGACGTCCTTCAACATCAACAAAATGTTGACAAAATCAACAACCTGGTGCGCGAAAATCGACGTCTGACCATTAGGGAGCTTTCCGAAGAGTGTGGGATATCAGTTAGATCTTGTTACGAGATTTTGACCGAAAAATTGAAGATGCACCTTGTCGCTGCGAAATTTGTGCCACGCCTGATGACCGACGACCAAAAAGCTAATCGCGTCCTGGTTTGTCGGGAACTGCTTGATCGTTCAAATGAAGATGAGAACTTTTTGTCAAGAATTATAACCGGTGATGAGTCATGGGTGTTTGGTTACGACATTGAAACGAAGGTCCAATCATCCCAATGGGTGAGTCAAACGTCCCCAAGACCCAAAAAAGCTCGCCAAGTTCGGTCGTATGTGAAGGTGATGCTGACAGTTTTTTTTTTTTTGCTAATTGTGTTGCTCACTACGAGTTCACTCCCTGAAGGCTCTACAGTCAACCAGATTACCTACATTGAAGTACTGAAACGTCTGAGGGACGCCGTCCGACGCAAAAGGCCAAAACTGTGGAGAAGTGATAACTGGTTTTTCCATCACGACAACGCTCCAGCTCACTCAGCACTCAGAACTAGTGAGTTTTTGGCCAAACACTCAATCACTGTTCTCCCCCCCCCCACTCACCTGACCTTGCTCCTTGTGACTTTTTCTTATTCCCAAAACTCAAAAAACCCCTCAAAGGAAGAAGATTTGAAACGATTTCGGAGATTAAGGCAAATGCGACAAAGGAGCTGAAAGCCATCACAAAAGAAGCGTACCAGGACTGTTTTAACAAGTGGAAACATTGTTGGGATAACTGTATACTTTGAAGGAGACTCAGACGTGTAACTTCCAAATAAAGTACATTTTTTTTATGACCTCAGTCCGCGTATTTTTTGAACAGACCTCGTATATTAGCGTTGTTTGTTATTACTGAGAAGAATATGGAATACGGTGACAAAATGCAGAAGAATAGAATTAATGATTGATAAATTAGAGAGGTTCTACTGTAATGTTTTCTTAATACATTAAAAGAACATACAAGTATTTTTTTAAAATAAAATTAAAAACAAATTTTTAAAACTGTCAATAGACATATGGTTTAGACCTGGCCTAGGTATTGAGTGGGTAAAATAAAGACAGACATATTATATAGCGCACCATCTCTTTGCTCAAAAAAACTAGTTTAACAATTTTACTGCTAGCTATAACATTGTCTACCATCACAAATTGTAATTCTTTTGTGACAAACGTTCAATTCTGAGACATGTTTCAGCACAACAGGTAGCCGCAGTGCACACTTTAGGAACCACTGCAGTAAATCAAGAATGCATAAAATAAATGTATTTGTTGTTACCCATTCTATCTTGTTTATTGTATTGAGAGTTATTTAATATCAATTATTGCTTGTATCTTGTGCCAAGTCATTTGTGTTAAATGTATTTTATTTTGTTTTCAAGCATCTTGTTTTTTGATAACTTGTTCCATCCACTATGTTCAATTTTTATTGCTGACTTTCCTATCATTATGTTGGAATATTTGTTTTTAAATGCTATCTTAGTTTTTGTTTTGCACTTAATGAAAACTCACTTAAATTTTATTTCAAGTGATCCATAAAACCCATTAATACAACCTCATAAGACTCAATGTTTAAAATGTTAATTATGATAGAATATCTAATTGTTTAAAATTAAACCTTATTTTAAAAGATTTTGTTTATGAACATTGTTTTATACACCATAATCCTATGTTTTAAGTTTTAAATGGGACTCGTGCACATAAAACCTTTGTGAAAATTCTTTCATCAGATATATATGTCTATTTTTTAGAAATATCTATGAAATATTTTATAAATTACACCATCTTATTTACAGACACTACATTTAATGAAAACATAGATGAAGCCAGTAATCTCAATAATGAATCTATACAAAGCAACAAGCATTTAATGATTCAAAAGTGGAAACCTATTATGGATGAATACTCCCTGCAAGTGGTAAGTAGTATTTCCATATTCTTACCTAATCATTAACTTAAATAGATACTATTTATTCTCAATTGATATATGTTTTACAATAGTTCATCACTGATGATGAAAAATCATTAAACAAATGTAAAATTAAAGTTTTATAATTGTGAGTAGTGTATATTTATTGTGTTTATAACCTTAACTCACAAAAGCCAGCTCGAATATTGTTTATATAATATTAGGAATGTCTATAAATCGAAGTTTGTTGACTATGACTTTAGCTAAATCATATTTTTGTTATTTTAATTACTTGATTAAATTGAATCTTATCTATTCCTTAAGAGATTGGATTTACTGAGATTTGACAGTCATCTTTTTTTTACATTTCCTTCTTGTAGATTGTCTATTTCAGTAAACATAATCACTGTGTGTTGTGTCTACTTGCCACCACAAGAAAATCTGCAGCTTTAATTTACAAGGGAGTTTGAAGGTGGTGTTAAGGACAATGCCACAGCCATCAACCGTGTCATCGCATTCCTTTGCCACCAAATACACTATTTAAAATTTAATATTTGAATTTTTTAAAAATTTTAATTTACATATTTATTAATTATAGTATAGAGTTATTCATGTTAGTTTGTTTTTATAGTGTAATTATTGTTAACCTATTTATTTTCTACATCAAGAGTTATTTGTTATTGTTATGGTTATTCTACAGATTTATTGTTACGTCGTTTTGTTATTTATTCTTTTGTTATGTTGTTTTGTTATTATTATTATGTTCTTCTTTATTGTTATATATTTATTATTACATATTTATTTTTATAATATTACTGTTATGTTTTGTAAATTTTGTTTTATTTAAATGTTTTCCATATTTATTTTGTTTTATCTAACTATTTTGGTATTCAATTTGCTGTTTATTGGCGATGATAACCTGAATTGGTTTTTCGCCAGGAAAAAAGAAAAAGATATTTCAGTAACCTATAAAACCAACATCAGGATCTCTATCTAGAGGTAAAACGATTTTTCCAGGTAACTTGCAAACTCAGTAATTTATGGACATCCTTATCAAGACTTATCTGAAGTTAATTGTATAAGTTTTGAATAAAACTTAATTTGAAACATAGTTGATATTAACAAATTAATTATTGATAACTAACAAATTAGTTTAGTTACTAGAAAATCTAAAACGGACACATGATGACTGAATTAACAATAGGTAGGTTAAAAAAACTCGACAAATAAATTGATGTAAAGCAAGCAATAAATCATCAGAATTTGTTTATAAATTTCATTATGAATAATATATTAAATGATATAAAAATACAGACAACATAAAACTATGTTTACAGACAGCAGGTTTTTAATCAATCAGTTATTAGGTTTTTCATTTAGTCTATGGGCCTAGTTAGACTAGAAGGTCTTAGACTACAGTCCTGCTTTGTCTACGTAATGAAACAAAATGAAAAGCAATATTTTTCAAGTGTTGTGGTCTGATTGTAAAATGATAATCATTGTTATAACCAAGATGAATAAAGAAATTGCTTATTGATTAAAATACAAAAATTTGTTTATTTTTAGTTTGAACAATTAATTAAAGATGAGGATTTGAGGATCGAACATCAGAAGACTGTGATAAAGTTAAGGCAGAAAGCTCTCGTGGACCGAGCAAAAGCAGAGATTGCTATGATACAAATCCAGAAAGTGTAAGTTTACCAATTCCTACTCCACATCATTTTTATTTTAAAAATCAAACTTCTCGAGGATTTGTTGAAGGGACAATAACAGGTTATTTAACCCTTTGATTAGCAACATATACATTCCCTGATAAATCCCCTGGAAGCAACATATGCATGCCCTGATAAATCCCCTGGGATCAACATATGCAGTTCCTGATAAATTCCTTGGGAGCAAAATGCATACCCTGATAAATCCCCTGGGCCAACATATGCATGCCCTTATGAATCCCCTGGGAGCAACATATGCACATCCTGATAAATCCCCTGGGAGCAACATATGCATGCCCTGATAAATCCCCTAAGAGCAACATATTTTTGAAAGATTTTTGAATTTTTCCTTTTTTCTAATTTCTTTCTATTTTTCACTAGTTTTTCAAATTATTGTTCTGTATTTAATATTTGTTATGAATATATTTAATATTTCCAAAAGTATAAATTTGGTTAACATTAGTAGCAGTTCACATTTTCAGTTTTGAATGGTCAGACGTGGTGGTATTTTGACACACAAAGTCGTAATATTCTTTGCTTTCCATAACAATTTTGTTGACAAAAAATCTCAATCAAAAAATATTTTGAAAAAGTCTATTTCCTTTGGTTCTGATGGGAAAACAAAGTTGTTAAAAAAGTGTGATTTATTTGTATCAAAATCCTCCAACAATCTGTAAACTGTAAGGCAAACCAGATTTTGCCCATAAAATGATGCTGACTATGTACTCTGTATAGCATTTGTTGTCCAGATAATATCAAATATTAAACCTAGAGTGCAGTATAATACAAATAAAACAAAATCGTGAATGTACAGCAATGCTAATCTGAGAGAAATGATAGAACGTTTATATATAGGAATGCACCCATTGGCTTTTGTGCGTTCTCACGTATTGGTAGAGAGGGTTAAGCAGAAAATCCCTCTTGCTTGGAAGAAAATTCATGTTGGATTCAGTTGTCATTGAGAAAAAAAATTAATTTTGAGTTATATGTATTTGTACTCTTATGTATTTTACCTCTTACAATAAAGTGAAAATTTCTTGCTAAAATAATTTAATGCAAATGATTATTATAACTGTAGACATTTTCAGTGATTGTTTGTAAGTTAGCCTAATTTATGGTTTTAAGTTATGCTAAAAGCTATTGTATTGTTGTAGGAAATTACGGGAAAATGGCCATTCGGATTTAGTTACAAATTTGAAGAAAAAACAGCGAGGAATTCTTATGAAAATGAAACAAGATCAAGATGAAATACAAAGGTCAGTTATTAAATTTTCTAATAATACATTTTTTGGAAAAATAAGTAATAGGGGATTTTTATTTGGTTCTTTATTACTTTTTATTAAAATTATTACAATGAATGGTTGATTAATAAATATTTTATATTATCAATTCTATCCAGTGTGAAGTACTAGAAATATACTGCCTATTTTTTCAATAACAGTATTATCACTTTTATGATTCACATTATGAACGTTAAAGATAGTTAACACTTCTAAATTTTATAAATTTCTGGAAACCTAGAGTTGATTAATTTTGGCAAATTAATAATGTGTCAGATTAGTTTATCTGATGAACTTTACATATAATTCATATATGGAAATTAATATAGCACAGTGAATTACTGCAATAATTACAGACCTTAAATAATTGCTAGAGATTTTGTAAAATTTCATTGCTACAAATTTTGGTTATATCTTCAACTCTACAACTACAATGTATATCACACCCGACTTTAAAAATTTTTCTGCAAAGTTCACGAAATAAATGTCTACAAAAAATGTGTAATTTATATTAAAGGATATAAAGTGAAATTTATCACCCTCTTAAAAAACGAAAGGAATAATATAAGAATTAGGCTCAACAAGTCAATGGTTTTGGCTAATATTCGTGAAATATCATCACGTATATAGGTTTAAAAGTAAAAATCAGTTTTCAAGTTTCTCTAAAAATATAATTAACAAAATTGCTGTTATAAGACAATTTATTACGTACAATATATTTAGGAATTTAAATATATGTATGCATGTTTTATTTGTTGACATTATTTGTGTAATCTAATAAAGTTCTGACTATATGTTTCATTGTTCCCTGGTTCTCAAAGAATGAACTTATTGCTTGGATCTTATATTGAACGAAGAGATTAAGCTGAAAAGTTTAAAGACTGTCCAATGTTTTTCAGAATTTTCTCTAGGATTGATATTTTTGTCCAATACATTTATTTTATCTTCAGAAATATTTATTACCAAAGATGAAAATATTATTGCCATTTATAATATCTATTTTCAGAAGAAATTTATGCCATAAACTGGAAAACAAAAGGCCCTTGTTACTGGATCTGTTATTTTCGTTAAAGCTTTCTGTACATTGTACTCATTACTGACAGTCTCTTGAATCAGTTTCTTATCCCAGTATACATTCTTGATTTTTGTGTCTATTATTAATTTTCCTCAGGAGTATTTGTAAAATATCTCATTTGCAGGTTGCTAACTGATACACTTAAGTTACAAGCTAAAATATATGGTGATATGTTTGTACAAGATTTTTATTTTAAAAATTGTGTTTAAAACACTGACAAAATAGAAAAGTTGAAGAATTTACAATGAAATTACCAACTGCTAACAACCCAATAATAAATTACCACTTTAGTAGTAGAATGTTAAGTAAACACATGGCCATTGTCATGCATAACAAATGTAGGATTAAATAGAAAGTGTATAAACTTTTTAAAAAATATTTGGTTTTCTCAGTAGCTTAGGTTTTATTTGTTTATAAATCTGAGAGAGGTTAGTTCACATTTATTTCCGATTTATATATCTCAAAACTATAGTAAAATTAACAACACTTTAAATACTGTTATATTTGTAAACATATTTATTATTAAATCAATTGATCAGCTAGCTGTTTAAAACATATTTATTATTAAATCAATTGATCAGCTAGCTGTTTAAAACATATTTATTATTAAATCAATTGATCAGCTAGCTGTTTAAAACATATTTATTATTAAATCAATTGATCAGCTAGCTGTTTAAAACATATTTATTATTAAATCAATTAATCAGCTAGCTGTTTAAAACATATTTATTATTGAATCAATTGATCAGCTAGCTGTTTGAAAACTTGGTTTATTTTAATGCAATTTATACATAAAGTTTTTTAGTGGAATTTTTAGCAACAGAAATATTTCTTTTCTTAGGACTATGAAACGTGAATTGGTTGTATCACAGGATAGGAAGTTGGCATTGATGCAACAACAGCAAATTATCAAGATGCATTTATCTACTAAAAATATGCTACGTAAAATTAAATCTGGAGACAATTCATCTAAGGTTAGTTTTCTTTGCAAATGTGAAATAATTTTTGAATTTTGTAGTCCATTACGTTCGGTGAATTTTAAAATCACTTTAACATTAGTTTATGACTAGAGTTCAGATAGTCATAAACTAATGTTAAAGTGATTAATTAAGTGAAATAATTGTTATTTAAAAAATAAAATAGGTTTTTAAAAATTATAAGATTTTTTCATGTTTTTTCTCTATCTAGAAAAGAATGGTAGTTCGAAGTACATCAGTTACTACATTAAATGAAAGTAGCTCTCTTACTGACATATCCACAAATTTCAGGGAAGCTCTAGATGAACAAAAGCGGTAAGCAATTTAATTTAATCATTGTAAGTTAATTTTATATTAAAAACTTATGTTATATCACATAAAACAGATTTTCAATACTTTAATTCTCTTTTATTTAATAATTTTTGTTATCTGCATGTCATTACATTCTATCACAAATTTTTTAATGAATCAGACGTAATTTTCAACAACTTAAAAGATCCATGGCATCAAGAATAATATATTCTGTACCTTGTTATAACATGGGACTTTAAACATTCCAGCAATTTACACATGTGTTTTATACTAAATTTACACTAAATGAGTGTTTCCTTTCCAGTAAATAAAGCATAAAATAGAACGGTTAACATAATTCTTATACTTCTGGATGTATATATCTTAAGACTTTTAATACATCTAGTAAAACCCGTTAAATATGTACGAAATAAAAAACTGATTATGTTTGTTGAGCACAGTTGTTTTGGGAGATCTGTCAAATTGTCAATTCAGACCGTAATTGATATCAAGGTTTTTGTAGGTTAGGGTGATTTTTGTGGTTAGGGTATATATGGTGGGGATTAGAAGTATGAGTTGTAATGTAGTTGGGTGTTGAGTATGTGTAGGGTGTAGTTTGAAATGTTTGCAACTACTTACTCACACATATTTTTTTACAAACATTTCAAACTACACCCTACACACATACTCAACACCCAACTACATTATAACTCTCACACACACTTTAAGACAAACCTGGAGATACGAGTTGTAATGTAATTGGGTGTTGAGTATGTGTGTAGGATGTAGTTTGAAATGTTTGCAACTACATACTCATACATATTTTTTTACAAAAATTTCAAACTACACCTTACGCACATACTCAACACCCAACTAGATTATAACTCTCACACACTTTAAGACAAACCTGGAGATCAGTTACGGTCAGACTTGATAATGGGACACATCTCCCAAAACGGCCGTCCTCAACAAATATAAGTAAGTGCTATTATAGGAAAGTTGTAGAATATTTACAGGTGTTGTAGTGAAAATGGATTCAACTAACACTGATTATGTGTATAATATTTAAGATTCTGATATTTTTGTTATCCAGAATCCTACTGCATTGCCAAAAAACCGGGTTGAGAGTCTACAGAAATGATCTGTAGAACAATTGAACTTATGACATAAATCATGAATATTCAATGAACTCTTTACAATATGTGACAGTTGAAAATGGAAAAATTAACTAAAACTGATAACCTTGTAACAACTTCTACCAGAATTTACTTCTTCAACAAATTTATCGAACAACCAGCCATGCAGTATTGTCAAATAATCAATCTGCATTAAAATAATAAGTCATAAAACATTTACAAGCAGTAAAAGAATCAAATTCTAGTCATAAACCTCTCACATAACGCTGCATTGAAACGTTACTGCAAATCTGGCCAAAAATAATACATAACACTAGAGACAAATTTAAACAATGAAATACAAAAAAGATAAACATGACAACAATATTTTAAAAAAAGAACTATGTTCATAGTGGTTGAAAACTTTTCTAAATAAATATATAAAGAATATATTTACTAGGTTCTGACATACGACTAACTTAGATCCTATTTAAATAAGATTTCCATATTTATAAGGAGATTCTAATTTTTATATTCAAAACAACAGGACTCAATGAATTGCAAGAAAACAATTATATTTAACTAGTTATTTGGGTCTTCTTATGAATGTTTCTACATGTCCTTTAACATACTGAGTGCTGGCCCAGTTTCCTGGGCAGAGCGTTGATGTTTTTGGTTGTTTTAAAAAAATCATATCTTTAAACCTATAAAAGATATAAAAATGAATGAATCGTTCAGATTTCCTCTCTAGTTTGATATACAACACAATTACTTTATTTTTGGGTATATATATATATATATATATTTTTTTTTTTTTTAGGTTAGTTTTGGAACTAACACTTGAGACATTTTTAGACAGCCTGACACAATTCTCCACACTTCAATTTACCTGGGAGAAATCTACATCAGCCATCACCTTTTTGGATGTAGAGGTAACACTCCAGAATGGAAATATCAACACAGGAATTCACATCAAACCTACAAACCACCTACAATGTCTCCATTTCGACAGCAACCACCCAATAAACATAAAACGATCCATTCCATACAGTCAAGCAATCAGGGGTAAGAGAATCTGTTCGAATGATAGGGAATTGGAAGATTTTAATAGAAAGATATCAACAGCCTTCCAGAGAAGAGGATACCCAAAAAAACTCATTGAAAACCAAATTCATTCAGCACAATCCTCGGTTCACCATAAACCACAAACAGAACAAAATAAACTGTCTTTAATAACTGACTACCATCCTGGTCTACATAAACTCAACAAGATATTGAGAGATGGCTTCAAAATTCTTCAAGCTTCCGTCCACACCAAAAATCTTTTCACCGATCCACCGCAAATTTGGTACAAGCAACCTCCCAACTTGAAAAACATCCTAGTACATCCTAAACTACCAGACCCTGATGCAGAGAAACCACACAAACTTCCTCATGGCTCCTTCCCATGTAATAGACCTAGATGCAAGACGTGTCCAATACACCCCTCAGCAAATAGTTTCAACAGCGAAACAACAAAAATGGTCTTCAAAATACAGGGTCATCATAATTGTACATCGAAAAATGTCATATACCAGCTACAATGTAAACTTTGCTCAGCACAGTACATAGGCCTGACCACGGATGGTCTGAATATCAGAATGAATGGCCACAGACATGATGTTAAAATTATGAATATGGATAGACCAACAGCTCAACATGCTGCGAGTCACAACATCACAACTTTTGATGACTGCTATACCACAAAAATAATTAAATCACTCCCCCCTGATTGCAATCCCTCAGAACTGAGAAGGTGGGAACTATCATACCAGTGGTATACCAAGTCCAGAGAATCCCCTAACCTCAACATCAGATAAATCCATTCATTTTTTTTTTTTTTTTTTTTTTTTTTTTTCTTTCAAATAGCCTTATCTCTTTTCCCCTGACAGACTTATATAAACTATAATCACTCATATGTTCATGGAAACAATATATATATCTTTAATCTGTGACATCTGATTTTTACTCTACACAATCTGTGATTACAATTATTTTATTTCATTCTCTCATATTTCTTTTTGTGTTTTCTCTTCGATTGACAAAGACCACTGTGTGGTTGAAATATATCATTGTTTAAGTGCTTTTATGTGTTTCTATTTCAAGACTACAGAGTGGACTCTTACCAAGGTAAGTCTGTCAGTCTCCTAGTCCAAAAAATCTATATATATATATATATATATATATATATATATATATATAAATATATATATATATATATATTTAGGTTAGTTTTGGTTGGTAAAGATTATTTAGATTTTTTGGACTAGGAGACTGACTGACTTACCTTGGTAAGAGTCCACACTGTAGTCTTGAAATAGAAACACATAAAAGCACTTAAACAATGACATATTTCAACCACACAGTGGTCTTTGTCAATCGAAGAGAAAACACAAAAAGAAATATGAGAGAATGAAATAAAATAAATATAAGTTGTAATCACAGATTGTGTAGAGTAGAAATCAGATGACACAGATGCACAGATTAAAGATATATATATATATATATATATATATATATATATATATATATATATATATATATATATATATATATATTGTTTCCATGAGCATATGAGTGATTATATAAGTCTGTCAGGGGAAAAGAGATAAGGCTATTAGGAAAAAAAAAAAATGAATGGATTTATCTGATGTTGAGGTTAGGGGATTCTCTGGACTTGGTATACCACTGGTATGATAGTTCCCACCTTCTCAGTTCTGAGGAATTGCAATCAGGGGGGAGTGATTTAATTATTTTTGTGGTATAGCCGTCATCAAAAGTTGTGATGTTGTGACTCGCAGCATGTTGAACTGTTGGTCTATCCATATTCATAATTTTAACATCATGTCTGTGGCCATTCATTCTGATATTCAGACCATCCGTGGTCAGGCCTATGTACTGTGCTGAGCAAAGTTTACATTGTAGCTGGTATATGACATTTTTCGGTGTACAATTATGATGACCCTGTATTTTGAAGACCATTTTTGTTGTTTGGCTGTTGAAACTATTTGCTGTGGGGTGTATTGGACACGTCTTGCATCTAGGTCTATTGCATGGGAAGGAGCCATGAGGAAGTTTGTGTGGTTTCTCTGCATCAGGGTCTGGTAGTTTAGGATGTACTAGGATGTTTTTTAAGTTGGGAGGTTGCTTGTACCAAATTTGCAGTGGATCGGTGAAAAGATTTTTGGTGTGGACGGAAGCTTGAAGAATTTTGATGCCATCTCTCAATATCTTGTTGAGTTTATGTAGACCAGGATAGTAGTCTGTTATTAAAGACAGTTTATTTTGATCTGTTTGTGGTTTATGGTGAACCGAGGATTGTGCTGAATGAATTTGGTTTTCAATGAGTTTTTTTGGGTATCCTCTTCTCTGGAAGGCTGTTGATATCTTTCTATTAAAATCTTCCAATTCCCTATCATTCGAACAGATTCTCTTACCCCTGATTGCTTGACTGTATGGAATGGATCGTTTTATGTTTATTGGGTGGTTGCTGTCGAAATGGAGATATTGTAGGTGGTTTGTCGGTTTGATGTGAATTCCTGTGTTGATATTTCCATTCTGGAGTGTTACCTCTACATCCAAAAAGGTGATGGCTGATGTAGATTTCTCCCAGGTAAATTGAAGTGTGGAGAATTGTGTCAGGCTGTCTAAAAATGCCTCAAGTGTTGAAGCACCCTGTGTCCAAATTAGACACAGGGGTAAGAGAATCTGTTCGAATGATAGGGAATTGGAAGATTTTAATAGAAAGATATCAACAGCCTTCCAGAGAAGAGGATACCCAAAAAAAACTCATTGAAAACCAAATTCATTCAGCACAATCCTCGGTTCACCATAAACCACAAACAGAACAAAATAAACTGTCTTTAATAACAGACTACCATCCTGGTCTACATAAACTCAACAAGATATTGAGAGATGGCTTCAAAATTCTTCAAGCTTCCGTCCACACCAAAAATCTTTTCACTGATCCACCCATCCACCGCAAATTTGATACAAGCAACCTCCCAACTTGAAAAACATCCTAGTACATCCTAAACTACCAGACCCTGATACAGAGAAACCACACAAACTTCCTCATGGCTCCTTCCCATGCAATAGACCTAGATGCAAGACGTGTCCAATACACCCCACAGCAAATAGTTTCAACAGCCAAACAACAAAAATGGTCTTCAAAATACAGGGTCATCATAATTGTAAATCGAAAAATGTCATATACCAGCTACAATGTAAACTTTGCTCAGCACAGTACATAGGCCTGACCACGGATGGTCTGAATATCAGAATGAATGGCCACAGACATGATGTTAAAATTATGAATATGGATAGACCAACAGCTCAACATGCTGCGAGTCACAACATCACAACTTTTGGTGACTGCTATACCACAAAAATAATTAAATCACTCCCCCCTGATTGCAATTCCTCAGAACTGAGAAGGTGGGAACTATCATACCAGTGGTATACCAAGTCCAGAGAATCCCCCAACCTCAACATCAGATAAATCCATTCATTTCCCCCCCCCCCCAATAGCCTTATCTCTTTTCCCCTGACAGACTTATATAATCACTCATATTCTCATGGAAACAATATATATATATATCTTTAATCTGTGCATCTGTGTCATCTGATTTCTACTCTACACAATCTGTGATTACAACTTATATTTATTTTATTTCATTCTCTCATATTTCTTTTTGTGTTTTCTCTTCGATTGACAAAGATCACTGTGTGGTTGAAATATATCATTGTTTAAGTGCTTTTATGTGTTTCTATTTCAAGACTACAGTGTGGACTCTTACCAAGGTAAGTCTGTCAGTCTCCTAGTCCAAAAAATCTAAATAATCTTTACCAACCAAAACTAACCTAAATATATATATATATATATTAAAAATAACGTTTTTATCTGTCACTTAAAAAATAAAATAAAAGACAAATGGAAATGCACTAAACACTTTTTACAAAACTAAACTAAACTAAATACATTTTTACTGTCTTTATTTACACAAAACGACTGTTTTCAACCCCTTTGCAGACACTTTACACATTCTTTGTATTTTATTGTTTCCTGGTGGTACATGGATTTTTTTTTTAAGTGCTTCCCAGTAGCAAGCCGCCTGCATGATAGGCCACTTGACCTTGGTCAGGGATGCATCCCCAGGCAAGAATGCTTTTTAAGAACACATACGCAAAGTTTCTAATAAAAGCCGTACTTTATGAAGAGGATCATATTCCAAACCCGACTGTCATTTATGTGAAAGTTGGATATGCTCAACATAAATCTATCACGACTATCATCCAATGACATTACCTTTGTAAACAGCTGGCAATAAGTCAGTAGTAATGCATTGGGTTTATCTAGAGTACTAATATTCAGAAAAACATTACAGAGTAGGCTAAACCCGTAAAAATACATAATACGCAGTATAAATTACGAACCCATAAAATTACATGATCCGCATTCTACGGTAGTATCGGCGACCCGTAAAAATGCATGATCCGTGCTAAAAGTGTTAACAAAAATTTCCTTACAATTCATTAGAATCTTGATTCTTAAGATTTGCATATATCAATCCAATAAATGTACAAAATGTTAAGTAGCAGATAGTTATGAATGTTGGCAAACTTTGTCTAAATTGCAAATAAAAACATTCAAAAAAATATGTATTGGAATGAGCTGAAAAAAGTAGTTTCTCAATTTTATTTACAAGAAGCAACATAATGTCTTTGAAAGTCACCATTAAACTTAAAGGGACATTAAGTTTCTGTGCCATGAAAATATTCAGTTATATGTTTGCATTATTTTTCATAAATAGATTTCTTATAAATAAGTAATTTTATGTATTGGTAGTGTGTGGTACATAAAACTTGGAGGTAGCAGGTAGATAATTCTTTATAACCACAATAAAAAGCAGCTTCACATTTGGTCAAAGTCAAATCTCTATTTCAAAAAACTGAATTTGGTTTCACAAACTAGAGGTTTGGTTAGACATAAACCAGATTAGTATTGGCACAGCCTCAGAATGAATACAATAAGGCTGTGTATGACTTCCCTTCCACCTACTGCTTGATATTTGTCTGGTTCTGGTATTTGTTGAGTCTATAGCTTCAGTTTTAAGTAGCGATGGGCCGATTCCAGGAATCGTCGATTCTAGGTGGTATCGAGGTATCGTCGATACTCGATTCTTCATTGATAAAAGTGTCGATTCCAATTCCTATTTTATTAACTATTAAAATATGTGTATGGAGTAATTTATTGGAAAAATAATTAACTACCAAATATGTCTTATTTATTTATTAGTTGCTTTGAATGAATTAAACGATTAAAGCAAATACCGATTTGAGATAATGAAAATATTATTATTTATGAAGCAACAACAAAGAAGATCGTAACCAATCCCGGTCGTTTGTCATCGCTTGTCTCTCTATCTCTCTCTCACTAGAGAGGGTTCGATACACAATCTCTCTTTTTCTCTCTCTCGCTCTCTATCTCCCCCCCGTGTCGCTGCCACTGATTCAGGGACATATTAAAAACTACCCTATTTCTATTATTTTTTTAAATCTTTATGTTGTTCGTATGTTTTTAATTTTTGTTTTGTTTTGAGAGACAATGTAAATAGGCTTAGGTATTTTTTCAAACATCATAAAATAGTGTAAAGTTTACACATTTTAACTTTAAAATAAGTCATTATTTTTATCTGATATGTTTTTATGCTTTTAAAAATTCCTATTGATAAATTAAGGTTGAAAGTTTTGTGGAAAGTTTCCAAGATGTTAACTAAATTAATTACTAGATACCTAGCATGTAAGCTAATATAACTTGAAAGAATCGAGAATCGACTAAAGAATCGAGAATCGAAAGGAAAATTTTAGAATCGAAATCGAAAACTTTAGGAATCGGTCCATCCCTAGTTTTAAGCAATTAACAATTTGTTTCTGAATCAGAAAAATGTAGAGTGTTTAGAACAAACAGCGTTTCAATGTCAAATTTATTTTGAAAATTTGGAAAATCTGCATGTGAAATATTTGTAACATTATAACAAGTGTACAGTGACAATTGTTTATCACAAACACAAGTATCTGAGTGGTCTAAATGATTTAAAGATCGTCATAAAGATGCATGTGACAACACAAGCTAAGGCAGAGTATAATCATCAAAATGTTAAGCTTACTTTGAAAAATCTGCAGCATTGTTAGACAAGATCACTATTTAACTATCAGAGTAATGCCTGAGTTAATAGAATTCCACAAGGAAAGGGTGGGTAGATTCTTCATGAACAAAGTGTGTTTGCAAATTATTCCAATTTGTCGCAGACCTGAACAGAAGCAATGCCAAAGAATGGGTTGTTGTGACATCCTAGAAAACATAGACATTGAACCTACCTTCTTACCTGCAACAATTCATGGTTTTTACTCATAATTCTGAAGAGTCAGTGTATTGAAAATCCCCATGGCTAAAATAACTCAAATGACAAAATAGAAATGCAAGGCAATAAAATTTTGTGTTATATATCAAACTGATTTTACACATTTATAAGGTACCATATGGGCAAGCAGTAAATCAAAATCACTACATTAGCATCCCTGAGAGATTATATTTGGAGAAAATTGAACAATTTGTAGAAAAAAACGTCATGGATCTTCCATCAGTACAATAATACAACTAACAACGCTTTGTTAGTGAAATATTTTTAGCCAAACACAATATCTCTGCCTTATACCTCACCTCTATATTTAACTTGGCACCCTGAGTTTAGTTTTTGTTCTCTAGAGACAAGTCAATTTTGAAAAGAACAAGATTTCAGACTGTTGAAAGAGTAAAAGAAAAATCAGCAGAACTTTTAAACAGGCTTATGGAAAATAATCTATGGCATTACTATGGACAGTGGAAAATTTGCATAGAGGGATGTAGAGACTGAGGAGGAAGTAAATTGAAGGTTGTAACATGAAGTTGTAAATATTTTAAAATATAAAATTTTTCAGTCATAGTATAGCAGGTTTTTTTTCTAATCAGGCCCTTAATATTATTCTTCCCCTTTACAATAATAAGGCTCTTCACTCATACTTAATCTACTCTTTTCTTCTATAATGCATATTCCACATTGTTATCCCTAAACAGGGATGTAAAGCTATTAGATATATCTTTTTGACCCTGCTAGGAACTAGTACTGCCTGAGGTATACAACCGTGAACATTTGAGCCATGATTTTACCCCTAATCCATGAATCTACCATATAAGATTCATTTACAGTAGAACCTCATGGTAACAGAAAGATTGGGAATGAGGATTGTCTGCTTTAATGAAAGTCCGTTACAAAGCAAAAAGTTCGTATAAACTGCTTAAAGTGTAAATGAATAAAGGGAAAACTGAAAAGTTCATAAAAAGTGATAAACGTCTTTTATATGTGTAAGTTTTATTTACAATGATTAAAAATCAGTCAACACAGCACTGCAGCTACTGTAACATAAAATTCAACAAACTTGCTGAACAATTTTTTTTCACTTTTAGATGGACTTCTTCAGATTAATGTTGGAAGTATTTAAGGAGACTCTTTTCAGACCATCGACCCTTTGGGTTGGGCAGGGTGTAGGATATTTGATTATAACACATTTTTCCACATTTGATAAGATAATTTAAATATTACTGATATTTCTGAACTATTTACAGTTATTTTGCATCATTTGAGGTAGTTTTAACAAACACAAGTTTATTAGCCTTTTGTGCATGCAGCACAGAGTGTGGGTATTCCAAAGTTTTTATTCAACAAAACATTTATACATACTTGATATATTAGTATTATAATTATTAGAAATATTTCTACTATATACAGATCCCTTTCGGCATTTTTAGGGGAAATACCACTCTATAAAAACGTGTAAGGTATAATCGCTGTGTATAAAAGCTGTGTAGACAGATTGCTGGAGAAGGCTAAGAGTGTTTGTGTAACTGGTAGATGGTGTGTTTTATCTTCAAAATACAGTCAATTATAAGTGATGGTTGGTTGAATAGAGATATTATAACAAGTCTCTATTGTATGTGCTTTGTATAAGCCTTTAACTCTCCATAGCCAGGTCATCATGCCATACCAAACAATGATAGTGTTTATTAGGACTCTCACTCTTTTTATATAAATAGGGATATTGGATTCATTAATGTGATCACATGGGTGCTACATGACAAAATAATGATGATAATAATAATAAATAAACCACAACATCAATAATAATAATGCCCTTTTGGTCACAGAGCAAGAATTAATTAAAATATTATTTCTGATTCAACAGTGGTTTTACTCACACTTAATTACAAGTTGTGCCTAAACTTTGGTTTTAACTCGCACAATATTAGAACTTATTATAAGTAAAAATAAAAAATAAACTGAGATACAAAATGGGTGCTCTACCTCAAAATTAATTCTGGTTTCTATATCATCTACTCACACCTTTTGTGAAGGTCACTGAGCTGCTTGAAATTGATTTTTAATATTTTTAAATAATAATTAGTTATAAATTATTTATCATCTAAATCATTTTCATGTTCTCTTTTAGTATTTTAATGGAAAGAGAGAAAAAAATTGCTCTGCGCCGTCGAATGGCTGAGGAGTTAATAACAAGGCAAAAACGATTGAATGATGAGGAACGCAAAGTTAAAGAAATGGAAAAGTTAATCATTCGCCGAAAGCCACTTGGTGGGATAAGTGAGTGTATAATGTTTTTGTTCTAAGTATAAATAATTTATTATTTAATAATTATTATTATTATTATTTATTATTCTGTCTCAATTGGAGAGGTTTTTACAACTTATAATTTTCAAAACTCTTTTACAAGATTTAAAATATTGTGTTGCTTTAGAAAGTGTTAAAATTTAAAAAACTAAGCAGGCTTGGTCTAAGAAGAAAAAAAGCTAAATAAACTATTAGCAGTTAAAAATTGGTAACAAATTGTCTGTGATTTTATTTATAATTTTATTCAAAATATATTGAAACTTTAAAACTATCCATTAATATAAAGTTCTGTTACTATAATAATTTCAAATCATGTATGATTTATATTATCTTTTTATAATCAATATTTTCTTTAAAAGTGTTATGAAATATTGCATGTTATTAAAAAAATAACTTTTTTAACTATCTTTAACAAGGTGAAAAATATTTCAACAATTTTTAATCTGTATTTTACTATTGGTTCATTAGAGTTTATTAAATAGCCAAAATTCACCAATAGTTTTGGTTTTTGTTTAATATTGTTAAAAAATACAAATAATGTATTTTCTTAACATACTCTTTAAAGTATTTTCAAAGAAAAAGTGTGTAATACAATCTTGGACATTCAGAACTCCAGAATATTTTTGCCAGAGGAAAGTAAAATATATGTAAAAATCAATAATTTAATCAATAATAATAATAACTAATTTCACTCACAATATTTTGTACAATATTAGAAACTGACTAAATTAAGTTAAAGTTGATTGTTGTAATCATCTTGATTTCACTGATTAAACTATAAATAATTGACATATTGGGCCCATCAACAACATTTTCAGTGCAAGTAATCAATAATATTTTTTCAGCAATTTTGATGCGCAACTATAAAACATCTTCGCACTCAACGTGTTAATGCTCCAATCATATCTATAATCTCTTCTTTCATTTTCCTCCAATATTTCCTTCCTATATTATATTTAAACACTCTTACCAGCTTTGCTTTCTTCTTTACTTGTCAGTTGTAGCACCCAACTGGCCATCGATCGTACGGAGACGGCCACAGTGAACGTGTTAAATAAGAAATTGACAAATGAAAACCTGGTATCACTACTATTTAGGGCTGGCTGGAGTGGGAGGAAACCAACAAGTGTTTACTACAAAAAAGATAAAAATTAATTTTTCCTGGTAATTGAAAATCATATTGTCATAAGTTAGAGAGGATTTAAAAAATAATCTTTTCACTGTAGCCTAAATTTTTTTAGTAGTCTATGGATGAATTCAGATTATATTACAAATGTAGTTAGAGGCTACTATGTAGCTACCACAATGAATGACGAATGGCACCCCGACTTTGTTTCGTGGTAATCTCCAAGTGGTTACAGCCATGATGAGGAAGATAATGAACAAGGGGAAATAGTTTGAATATAGAAAACCGAGTGCTACATTTAATAAACGTATTAGTAATTAGAATATGGTAAAATTTAAATCCGGAAAACAGTAAAATATCAAACCAGGGAAATTATGTTGAATGGTGAAGAAACAACTGCCTAATTCAATAAAAAGTTATTAGAAAGTTGTCGAACCTTTCATGTTGAACCAGATGTTTGACTGTGTGATCACAAAAAGCTATCCAAACTTTGTGCAAATAAAACTGGCAATGAATTTTTCAGAAACAATTAATTAATGTTTAGTGGAATGTTTGCAGTTTAGTGTTATTTATCATGTTATTTAATTATACCTCATAATTTCCCAACAATATACTATAGCAGATTTTGTACAACAAATTACTTACTTCATTAGTAAAACTAGAGAGTTTTCTAAGAAAGTAAAATTTTACCATCATTTTTAGTTAATCCAAATGGATTCTTTTCATTGGTTCATATTAAAGATGTTAACAAAAACGGCGTAGTCAATAAAAAAATTATTTTTCTTGAAGGATAAATGCACAGACTAAAGCATTACTAAACCCTACATAACTTCTCAAAAATTGTTCCTTATTTTGATCACTTAATTTATGTTTACACATTGTTTAAACAAAATATATCTGTTTAACAAACATTAGTAAACACAGAAAAATAACACTTCATATTACTGATTACAATTTTAGTCAACCTACGGATATCTGCTGTATAACCTGGAGAGTCCCGAAGCAACTTCGGTAAGACCAACAAGTATGAATCTTTGTGTTCCTGTATTCCTTGGAAGGGGTTCTCATGTCACCCCACTTCCCTGTTGAGTTGGGTCCCAGGGGTATTCAGACAAAGTCTGTTCATTGCTTGCTGAAGAAGTTAGGAATTGGGAGGACTAAAATTAATGAATATTTGAGGCGTATTTTTAAGGCTGCTCTTGAAGTATCTTACCGTCTATAGCTACAAAAATCTAGCCCAAGGGTGTCGAGCAATGAGGGAAAAGTTGTGGCCACGCAAAAATGCTTTAACCCTCCATAGCCAGGTTTTCAGTCCTGGACTGCTTTTTGTTGTTTGCCTGAAAATATAAGGTTTTCATTCAATGGGCCTCGGTCGAGGCAGTTCCACTTGAGCTTGTGTAACCTTCTTCTTGTATAATTGTAAATACATATTCACAGGTTTAAAAACACTTAATTTGAACTGAAAGCAGCATTTCCTGTTTCTAGAATAGAATAATAGGAAGTGCAACAAAAATGTTTAACAGTAGTGGATAGAAAATAAATTAAATTTTTTGTACAGATTATAAACCAAAAAATAGTATTTTGAACAGTAAGTGTGTAAAACATTTTTAGTTTATAGATAATATTTAAGCAATGTTAGCTATTAATTCGTTTTTTGCTTCAACAGAAAAAATTGAGAATGAAGCAGATATAAACATAGGAGAAAGCAAATCACCAGGTCCATCACAAAGCTCAATTTCAGAACAATTAGTGTCAAAGTCAAAAACTGCTCTCAGTACAAGCACTCCTCCAGAAGAATTGAGTAAAGTATGTGAGGATTTGTCAAAAAATAGGTAATTCAGTTATGTTTGTAACAGTATATCTGTATGTTTTTAATAAATGCTTTTAATCTAGGTAACATAACACCATTATTAGTATAAGTCATATTTACATAGCTTACATATCTTATCTCTAATAAATCACTTGATTTAATTTTTACACAAATACCAAAACACAACTTTAACCATTCTGTGTCATATTTCTGTCCTAAAATATTTTTATTACAACTCTATAGTATTCTGCTTTATCTAAAGGGTGATTCAAAAAGAGGGCCGGTTTTGATATAACAACTTAAGAGATTTATTTTAGTGAAAAACTAAAATTAAATACATCAACATGTTCATCTAACCTTCTGATTTCATGTATGAAAAATTATTTCATGCATGTGTCCTCCTCTACTGTGCTAGCATGCAACAAATTTGCAAAGCTGTCATCCTCCTGCAGTGTTTTCACCAGTCAACAAACTGTCGTCTCTTCTGGTGGTCTCCCCCTTTGTTGCGTCAACTGAATTTTATAGCGATGATGATGGAGATTGTACAGAACATCTTAAACCCAATTCTTGAGAACGGCAGCTGGGCTAACAGCCACACTATCACGAACCAACGCAATTTTCTGTTCAGTTCGGCCAGAACGACGCCATGTTAGGTCGACTGCTGAACCCATCTCAAAGAACTTTTTCATGAGTCTGCGAACTGTTCATTCATTTGTTGCTTCATTAAGTCCTAGAGTACCGCGAAGTTGCTTGACAGTAGACCCATAACTCTCTCCATTCTTAAAAAACGATTTAACTTTTAACTCTCGTTGCCCACAAGTAAACTGAATGCAAGAACGAAAGAAATACTACCAGCTGTGCCAACAGTCGGAATGTCCCCAGGAATAAAAATGATGTCAAACACTGTTGCAAACCAATAAACAAAAAATTGCACAGCTGTTTGAAAACTGTTTTTTTTTAATCACCTTTTAGTATAAAACTTAATTGTTACTACTTTTAGAAATATTAAACTAAGTGAATACGTAATTGCTTACTTGCTGACGCGTTTCAAAACATTCGTTCCTTTTACGAAGCTAACCCTCTACTGGCGGCATCGGTTAGGTGTAAAGGCTCTAACTGGAATGGATTTATGACTGTGGAATGGGGTGGGTTGTTTGAGTTGTGTGTCATATAATAGAAAAGGCTGTTGGCTTCAAAGTGTGTGTGATCATTTGCAACCTTTTCTTTATCTGTTGCGTAGTGTTTGTAGATTTTATATTTTTTTAAGGTAGCTAGTTTTTTACTTTGTTTTAATCTGTGTAGAACATTTAAATTAGTGTGTATGTCGGTGTTGTGTGTGTGTGTGTGTGTGTGTTGGGTGTTTTTTAGGTGTTTTGCATAGCTGGATTTAGGGTTTGTTTGTTTTTTTTGGGTAATGTGTTCTTCGAAAAATGTATAGAATGACCTACCGGTTTGGCCGATGTAATAGCTGGGACAATCGTTACAAGTTAATTTGTAAATACCTGAGAGTTTGTATTTGTCAGTTTCGTTTTGAAAAGGTTGCATGTGCTGTCCTAAAGTGTTTGTTGTTTTGTAGGGTATTTAGTAATTAGCTTTGTAAAAGGAACGAATGTTTTGAAACGCGTCAGCAAGTAAACAGTTACGTATTCACTTAGTTAAGTATTTTTAAAATAAGTTTAATCAGTGAATTCAAGATTATTACATCAAGCAACTTAACTGTTGTTCTAATCTAGCTTACAGTTCTCTCTCTTTGTAAAAGTCAACAAAATATGCTTAGTTATAATTAGTTTGAACTTTGTTAATGAATTTTACTTAAATACTTTCTCTAAAGACAAAGAATATTAACTTCATCACAGTGTTTGTTCAGCAGTATATTTGAATAGAAACAACTATTGCTTATTTCTCGCGACATGTATTGCTTCTGTAAAATATATTGCTTTCTTAAAGTACTCATAAAAATATCATCCGTCACCAATTGGGAATAGTTCATTTGATCATTATTCTTATAACTCGAATTTTTAAAGAAATATTCTCTTTCGAATCAAAGAAAAGGTTTAGTATTTTACTAAGAATTATATATTGTGATAATACACATTTTTTATGGACAGGTTTTAAAATACAGACAGTAATAATAGTACTCAAAGTAATGTATGAATGGGAATGGCCATAATTTATTTCTCCTCCTTAAATTTCATTGTGTACGTAGTTCTACTCGAGATAATTAACACCGCTAAAATATATGAATCTTATTCTGTAGCAGATTGGTGGAGTCTGTCGGTTTCCCTGATACTTATGTCAAATACGCAACATATCTAAAACACTGCATATTTAATTGAATAAAAATTTATCCGAACCACTACTTACTGATATTTTCAACATGTTGGGTCGTTTTAAAACAAAGAACATAAAATATATCATGTAAACATCATGTAAACAAATATTTTTTTCAATTAAATATACAATGATATACTTATAAAAACCTCAAAATGAAAATCACGACAAATTTCAATATCTAGAAAGGTTTTAATTAATCATTATAAAACAAAAACACTCTTGATGTAAGTATACTTTTTATAAACAAGAAAAATATCTTTAAAATTTAAAAAATTCTAATACAAATTAGTTCCTATAAAGTATGTCATTTCCAAAAATGTACACATACAATGTCGTTAATATTTTATGCATAGTGGTGTTATCAAATGCTAATGTGTTAAACAATATTAAACCTATCTTGATTTTTGAAACCACTAGCTTAATCCCCATTAATAGATAATAGGTAATTTTAGTAGTGCAATCAAATATATGTACATGTTTGAAAAAAAACTTTTTTATTAGTTTTTAATAATTTTGATTTGGTATTTTTAATAAATAAATTCCAATATTTTACTTGCATTAAAAATATTACTGTATTTTATTTTGAATTTTTTAAATTTTATTACAGTTTACAGTCTGTGGCAATTGCATCTTCTTCTTGTTCTAAAACTATAGATTACAGTGAAGGGTTCGAAAGTCCAGATTCTTCAGAAACTCCAAAAGCACACAATTCTTACTCTTCACACAAACCTTCAACTGAGGTAACCTCTAATTTACATTTTTTTATTGAAAAGGCTGTTTAACCTGATATTGTCATTAGTTTGTGGTATTTCTTAGATGGATTACTTTATAACTTCAGTTGAGTTCTTTATTAACTAAGTTCATTTTCACTATGGAATATTTCCATGGATAGAGGTATTTGTACTATCCCACCATAGTCAAAGTTTGTGATCTTCAACCTTTTAGTTGATATATGTTTCTTGGAGGTCTTTCAATGAATCAGATGTGTTATTTTTGTTTAATTGTAAAAAAATTGCATTATTTCATAAGGTTATATTTCATTTTTCTTCTACAAGGATATTTCCATCTACAATTTCAATAGAACAGCTTCTTTATAATTGGACAATTAATGTGCCAAACATATTCCTTCAATCCGAAAACACAAAAATTCTAAATAATTTTACAAGTAGACGCGACGTTTCCCAAACTAGCAGATACAACAAGCAAATGCGACACTTGTTTGGTAATTGACGGAAGAAAAAAAATCCGAGTTAGTTATGACCACCATTACAATTAAGTAAATGGAAGTGATGCTAAACTTATGTATGGAGTTAGGGATGTGGGTGGCTCATTGTTTATCAGTGATGATAACACCACATGTTACAAATAAGGAATCTGTGTCTTTTGAGTAGTAGGCCTAATAGTGTATAGTATAACAGATGTTTGGAGAATAATCAGATTTTTTTATGATAAATAACTGCAATACTGTAAAAAATAAATAAGACGGGAACACAATATCCTGCACAGTAACTATAGTGTGTTTCTTGTCTTTTTTAAAAACGCGATACATATTAGCGAGATATCCTGTAATTTTCCCAGCCGATAATAGTGAGGGTCTACTGTAGTTTTTTCTTATTTAACAAAAATTGTTTTCCACAAAATTTTGTCTTGAACCTCAGTTTCACCAACCCATCCTCATGCCTTAACCTGTTACTTTTAAAACTAAACATTCATTTGATTAAAACTGTTTGAAGCAACTGTGGCGTAATGTTTATTTTTAAATAAATAAAACCTCTAAACCACAAATAACATTTATTTAAACCTTATGTACATTTCGATTGCCCAGCAATCATCTTCAGAGGTATTTAAAAAATACAACTAACTTTAAATAACATAATACAACAAATATATAGGCATAAACCGGTAACTACTTCGCCACGCCCCTTATAAAGATGATTGCTGGGCAATCGAAATGTACATAAGGTTTAAATAAATGTTATTTGTGGTTTAGAGGTTTTATTTATTTAAAAATAAACATTAAGCCACAGTTGCTTCAAACAGTTAAAAATATGACTTCTCGGTCAAGAGAGCATAACAGATTCCAAAAATTAAATTTACAAGTTAAATTTATATTAGCGGATATAAAATTTCTTAAAACATGTAAAAAGAAGAACTTAACTCCTAAATTTATTGAAGGAATTAATATAAAAGTTAAAAATTATAGAACAGAGAAAGTTTTACAATTTGCTAAGGAGAAATGGCTAAGTTTAGAAATAAAATACCTTTATGGTAAATTAAATACAGTGGAATTGGAGTTATATAATTTACATTTAAAGTTAGCAAAAGAAAATAAAGAAGATTGGGACACATTTTGTAAACAAGTTTATGTAGTTAATGAACATAAATATTTGAAAAAAGTTGAAAAATTAGAAAAGAAATTAAGCATGTTGATGAGAACTACATCAGATAAACATAATAACCAAAATAATAATAATATTTTGGTCAAAAATGAAACAAATATAAAATTCACCAAATCGGAAATGGAAATATTAAATAAAGGATTGAAATTTTCATTCCGTAATAATAATGGGAAAGGTATTGAGGAGCTAATAGGTAATATTGAGAGTGGTATAAGGTTTTTAAACGAAACAGATAAAAACTACGTCAAGAAAGTTTGCAAGACGAAGATTACTGAAAATATAAAATTAAAGAAGAATGGAACCAGAAATAGTCAAGAATTAGAAGTGATCAAAAGTTTAAGAAATCGTAATTGTTATTTTTTAAAAGCGGATAAGGGAAATACTATTGTAATTTTAAATAAAGAAGATTATGTTAATCGAGTTAATAATTTGTTAAAAGAAGAAATGTTCATGAAATTAAAAAAGAATCCAATAAACAAATTTGTAAAAGAAGCGGTAAATATTATTAGAAGTTGTAATTTAGTTATTCCAAAAAATGAAATTTATAAATTTAATGTTTCAAATGCAGTTATACCTAGGTTATATTGCCTCCCAAAGATATAAAAAGAAGGTAATTTGATGAGACCGATAGTTTCGGGGATTGACTCACCAACTTATCTTTTGTCAAAATGGTTAATTAAAGTTTTTGGAAATTTTAAATTTAATATAGAATCCAGCTCAATAAAAAATACAGGAGGGTTTATAAATAAATTGAAAAATATTGAACTGACAGAAGACGAAATATTTGTATCTTTTGACGTTTGTTCACTATTCCCAAGCATACCAGTTGCTGAAACATTAATTTTGTGAATTTTTAATTGAAAATAACATAGAGATTAATGAAGTTAACGAATATGTAAAATTAACTAAATGTTGTATGACTCAGAATTATTTTTCATTTAACAATGTATTTTACCAACAAAAAGATGGTACAGCTATGGGGAATAGTTAAACACCTTTCATAGCCGAACTTTTTATGAAAAATTTTGAAAAGGAATTAAGAAACAAACTCCCGTATTTTCCTAGAGTATGGATTAGATATGTAGATGATGTTTTCGCAATTTTTAATACCAAAGAGTTTAACGTAGAACATTTTTTATCATTAATTAACAATGAACATAAAAACATTAAATTTACTTTTGAAATAGAGCATAATAAATGTTTACCGTTTCTTGATGTATTATGTTTTAGAAATAATAATCAAATTGAATTTGATATATATAGGAAACATACAAATATGATAGATATATCCCGGTAGATTCTAACCATTGCAAACCCCATAAATTAGCAGCTTTTAATACTATGGTTAATAGATTAATTACTATTCCATTGCATAAAAATAGATTTAAATGTGAGTTGGCCAAAATTAAAGAAATCGCTAAATTCAATGGATATGATCCTAAAATAATAGATAATATATTGAGGAAACAAAAATTAAAAAAGTTTAGTAACGATTCTACTACCTTAATAACACAAAAAGAAAATATTAAAAATCAATTCATTAGCCTACCATTCGATATGGATTTAACAAAAGGTCTAGAAAAAGGTTTTAAACAGGTAAATTTAAAAGTAGCTTACAAAAGCTTAAATAGCTTTAAAAATGTATTAGGTAACCCAAAAGATAAAATAAAGATGATAGAAAAATCTGGGATTTATAAAATAAATTGTAATTCATGTAGTAAAATTTATATTGGCCAAACAAAAAGGAAAATATTAACCATATTTAATGAACATATTAGCCTTATAAAATTTCAAAGACCTGAAAAATCTAGTGTTGCAGAACATATTCTAAACACTAAACACACTTTAGAATTAAATGATCTAAAATTATTGAAAACTGTTAATTCAAAAGGTCTTTTGAATAGTTTTGAAAGTTTGTACATTCACAAATATGACGAAAATAATTTATTAAATTGTGATAAAGGGCCTATCCCTAAATCTCAGTTATATTCATTAATTAGAAGATAGTTATAACCTTGTTAATAAATAATATTATTGTTTTTTAGTAAAATTTAAATAGTTGTAACGGTAACTCTTCAGCACGAGAGTTGGAAGACCGGACCAAGTTGTAGAGGGGGAATTTACTGCAACGTGATTGGTCGTATTAGTTTTTTAAAATAAGGGGCGTGGCGAAGTAGTTACCGGTTTATTCCTATATATTTGTTGTATTATGTTGTTTAAAGTTAGTTGTATTTTTTAAATACCTCTGAAGATGATTGCTGGGCAATCGAAATGTACATAAGGTTTAAATAAATGTTATTTGTGGTTTAGAGGTTTTATTTATTTAAAAATATTCATTTGATTACATTAACTCATAACAAGTATTTTTCAGAGTTAAAGTTAACTTTAATTTCAGTTTTTATTAAGGAAATTTGTTGAAACTATTATGAAATCATTGAACGCTGACCATATGTCAAACGTTTGGTTTAAATATTGTTATTTACAAATACTGTTCTTTCAAAGTTGGCTTTAGTTCCATAATTTCCAAAGGTTGTTTTGTAACCTCTAACAGCTGATAAATTTTAAAAGTAAATAAAAAAAATATTTTTCTTGTAGAAGTTACATACACTTATAGTTACTTTAGACATAAATAACCTTAACAATCAGACATTAGTTGTACATGTGTACAAACTTTCCAATTCCATCTTTGTAACATGTTAACTGTTGCCAGTATATTTAAATGAGTGATGACATTTTTTTAAGCAACTCATCCTAGCCACTTCTTCAGTTTAGATAAAACGTGGAAGTAACTTGATATTAGGTCAAGACTGTATGGCAGCGGTTTCCAACCTTTTTTATCATGCGGCACACTAACTAAAATCCACATTTTGTCACGGCACACTAAATTAACTAATTTCTGGAACAAACTTCTATTAGAGACGTACCAACAACGATTACTATTTTTGTTATTTTCCGATTATAAACATCAAGAAATAATTGTTAAATAATTTTAAACAACGAGTATTCGACAAGAAATAACAGGGGGATAATAATAATAATAATACATTTCAATACAACAAATGTATATATTTTAACTTTGACAAAAGATTTAGTCTTAGTGGGAGATTTGTGATTGGTGGTCCTTCATTATGTGTTCCTTTCTGGGTCGGATGGTTGACAAACAAACCCGCAAGTCGTCTTCCAAAGTTTTTAGTTGGGAACGATTTTTTGTCTTGATGGCGTTCATTGAGGAAAAAGCCGCTTCACAGAGGTATGAGGTCGAAAAGGGAAGTATTGCTTTCATGGCTTTCTTTGAAATCAAAGGGTACTCGTTTATGAGAGGAACCCAAAAGGATGAAATGTCTACATTTGTCTTTGTTTTCGTTAGTTTTGACTCCACCTCTGCTTCAACTAATTTACTATACTGTAATTTGAGCCCACGGTCATTCTTGATGTCAATCAACTCACTTTCGAGGTTTAGGCTGTTCACCACCAGATGATGTGAAACCGAATGACAAGTAGCTTTCATGATATTGACGAAACTTGCCAACGTCACCACCGTCATTATTGTCACTACGTTTGCGTTTCATCGATCCACCTGACAAAACATTTGTCTTAATATTAACATCATTACTACGTTCATTTGAACTCGAACTCGCACCAGTATTAATACTGACATCGACACTACTTTCATATGAACTTGAACTCGCACTAGTGCTAGGTAAATCATTACACTTAGACCTAATCACAAAACGATCCATTTCAACTCGGAACCAAACAGCACTGAGAACTAACACATACTAACTGAGCGAGGAGGCGGTCTCGTGTTGTGTGGAGGGGCGATGACCTCCCCCCCCCTTCCACTTCCGCGGCAACAGTTACAGAGACAATACTGTCGATCGGTTGACGATACCATCGATGTCAAAATTGGTAGATTGACTTCTTACCATGCATATTTTAATCTAAAAACATTGGTTATTTTTCCAACGGTTGTATTTAACCACGACGAAATAAATACATAATTACAACCCCTAATTTCGCGGCACACCTACCACGATCTCACGGCACACTGGTTGGGAGTCGCTGCTGTATGGTGTGTGATCACAAATTTTATACTAAAATAATTCAGGTAGCTTATTGTTTTCTGAAGTGAAAAATTTAGTAAAAAATTGATTGAAATCATTAGTTTTAATTTATACTTCAGGTTCTGTATTGTAAATAAAAGCAATAAATAATTTTAACACATATGTTTAAAAGGCCAAGACCTCGCCAAATAAGAGGTCCTCAATGGTTGCAATCAGAGTCCCGTTGTCTCCAAGACTTCATTCTAGATCAAGACAACGTTACTCCAGTGGCTCTGATGACTCTATTCATCTTTCACAAACTGGTTAGTATTAGTATTTAGTTATTTTACATATTTTCTTGTATTTTTATTTCTTCTGCTTGTATTTGTGTTATTGATTCAGACTAATGTTAACTGTTCAAACTAGTATTTAACTCTTTAACTGTTAAATCCGTTTATAAGTAGTTACATGATGAGTGCCAACCCGTATATATACTTTTTCAAATTCATTCACTCTGTGCTGTTCTGGTAAATACACAAGTTATTTTAAATACATACTCTGTTTTGCCGCCAACATAACTTTGAAGTTAAATTGTTTAAATCATCCTATAATGACACAAAATCATGTACATTTGGAACAGATTTTATAACACTTAGTGTCAGCTACAGTTTCAACGTCTACTTTGTACTTACAAAGTATTGACAGTGTATGCAATGGATCGCAGTCATCCTAGTTGTTCTGTTTCACTCATTAAAACAATTGTTATATTATTTAAAAAAATATACAAGATGGGTGAGAAATCCAAGTTAGAAAAAAATATTTTAAAAAAGGACAGCAACATAACTTTATTAAAAAATGCAGCAGTTATTGGGTTAAGTAACTTACTATGTCCAAGTAGTAGTACTGAAACGGTTCTACCTTTACTTTTTTTGATACGTTTGTGTGCTAAAATTATGAATTTAAAAAATTAATGAATTTTTTAGGTAACACTAAGTACAGTGCATTAGGTTTAACTGAGTCTCTGACCTTGAGATCGCTAGGGTGGACTCGGTTGCAGTGCAGGGTAAATATCCATCACTTCTGAAAACATCAGTGTCGTGTTTAAAGTGTAAACTGTATGATTTAAGGTTAACCAGATTTTTAGGCTAGTTGTATTAAAGTTCTTGCTAGTGTAGGGCCAGTGTTTCAGAGTTTAGTTCTACATAGTTTGTATGATAAAATACATAAAAGTAATTTGATTTTTTTTACAAAATGGAAAATAGAACCTAAGTTACAAAAAATAAACTTCACAGTCAAGCACACGTAATTATTTTAAGTGGTAACGATTTTATGATTAGTGAATCAAAGTATTTTTGTGAACATAAAACATTTTTAATGCCATTACATCAATATGGTAAACACACATCTTAAGAGTGTCGTGTATCTGTAAGCACAGTTAAAAACATTAGGAAAAAAGCACAGCTGTCATTAGAAGGTGAATGTTCTTTTCAAACTCCAACAAAAAAAAGAAGTAAATGCACAATCACAGACATCAACGATTTCAATGGATTTGTAATTAGAAAGACTGTCCGTGCCTTCTATAAGACAGAAAGGGAATTGCCAATATTGAAGACAATTTCATTGAATTTAGAGGACTCGGTAAGTTTTAAAGGAAGCACTTGGAGTCTAAAAAAATACTCAAGTCATTGGGTTTTTCATGGAAAAAAAATTGAAAATGACAGGAAAGTGATGATTAAATAACCTGATATTAGAGAAAAGAGAATATTCTATCTGAAGCAGATTGAAAGATACCGGCAAGAAAAGAGAGTAATTGTTTACCTTGATGAATCATACATCCTTTCATCTTACGTAGTAGAAATAACTTGGGACTGACCTCTCAGGAAGGACTCAGAACTCCAATCTCTATAGGGCAAAGATTAATATTAGTCCACGCTGGTTACGCAAACGGGTTCATTTCAAACCCGTTTTTTATGTGGAAACCAGGAACATCAACTGGCAATTATCAAGATCAGATAAATTCTACGAAAATTCTTAAATGGGCTAAAGAACAGTTGCTATTAAATCTTCCACCAAATTCTGTGATAGTTTTCGATAACGCGTCGTACCATAATGTTGAATTGAACAAGGCTCCTGTCTCTGTTTCAAAAAAAATCTTATAACTTATGTATTTAAAACACTTTATTAACATCAATTGCCATCTACTATAGGTTAAAATAAATGTACTTGAACTTAAATGGATGAATAAAAACGAATTTGTTTAACAATTGAAAATTTGTACAAGATATAGATCAGGAGAGTGTGAGCTAATAGAAGGAGTTTAATAAATATGATAATAATAGTTTGATGCAGACATGATCTTTAAATGTGTTGCTCTGCTTCTGCAAAGAAAGAGACAAAGTATATATTCTATGTTTTTAGTTAGGCTAGTATTCGAATGCTAGAGCAGAACGAGAGGTGCTGTTAAACCTCATGCCCTGTACACATTACCCTTTTACAATAATACACAAAAACAAAAATACATCTCTAAATTAAATATGATCACTAATAAAATAATTCTTTTCGCTGACTGTTGGTTTTATAATGCGTATAAAGTGCACATTTGTTATTTTCCTAGTTTCACTTATTTCAGAATTATCATTCTCAGATTCTTTATCATAACTAACAGCATTATTAATATACTCCCTTAAGTCTGTAAGTTCTGCTAAATTTTTGTGATTTGATCAACACTTAAACAATATCCTGTAATTGGTTATGTCATTTAATAACCATAGAGAAAGTCATCTACAAAGATTCTATGAATCATGTATTATACAGTAATACCCCGTACTTACGCGATAGGTGGGACCGAGCGATAACCGTGTAAGTCGAATTTGCGTAAGTTGGGGTATAACTCTACATACAATCACTTAGGAATCATGTGTAATTGGGACCAAAGACTAAATAAACTAATAATTTAAAAGAAACATATGTATTTATTAAAATCTTAAATACATAATACAACAAAAAATTATATTGTATACATATATATTGCAAAGAAGAAGTTATTATGACGTAGAAGGCTTCATAAAATGTAGTAAATTCGTTTGAAGAATTGAAGTTGTTTTCTTCTCACTCAGAATTTCCTCATAACTTGCTATTTTTTTCCGCTCATCATTGGAGTCTATGATTTCCAAAATTTGTAAGCCTTGCTCAATTAAATTAATTCCTTTTCTCAAATTTCTAACCGTCATTTCATCTTCTACGTAAACTGGGTCTAAAGTATCTGCATTTTTAAGGCCTTGCTCTTGCTCACCCATTTCTATGAGCTTATCAATTAATTGTCAGCTCCTGGTTATGGTTAAATGGGCTAAAGAACAGTTGCTATTAAATCTTCCACCAAATTCTGTGATAGTTTTCGATAACGCGTCGTACCATAATGTTGAATTGAACAAGGCTCCTGTCTCTGTTTCAAAAAAAATCTTATAACGTAAGTATTTAAAACACTTTATTAACATCAATTGCCATCTACTATAGGTTAAAATAAATGTACTTGAACTTAAATGGATGAATAAAAACGAATTTGTTTAACAATTGAAAATTTGTACAAGATATAGATCAGGAGAGTGTGAGCTAATAGAAGGAGTTTAATAAATATGATAATAATAGTTTGATGCAGACATGATCTTTAAATGTGTTGCTCTGCTTCTGCAAAGAAAGAGACAAAGTATATATTCTATGTTTTTAGTTAGGCTAGTATTCGAATGCTAGAGCAGAACGAGAGGTGCCGTTAAACCTCATTCATGCCCTGTACACATTACCCTTTTACAATAATACACAAAAACAAAAATACATCTCTAAATTAAATATGATCACTAATAAAATAATTCTTTTCGCTGACTGTTGGTTTTATAATGCGTATAAAGTGCACATTTGTTATTTTCCTAGTTTCACTTATTTCAGAATTATCATTCTCAGATTCTTTGGGAGCCGCAAACTATAATTATAGAAAGCAAACTTCAAACCACAAGTAACTTTTAATTTGTTTTTTCTAATTATCATTACACATAATAGTCAAAATTTTAGTTTATTTAATATCAAACTCACTACAAAATAGTGAATAAGGTACAAAATAACGAATACAAAAATTGCACCTGTATAAAAATTACAATATTTAGTGTGTTATAAGTGAGAATATTTACATTTGTTGATACATTGGCTGAGAATATTTTTGTAGCAAATACAACTCAATTGATGTGAGGAATTAATTTGTACTCATTAGTGTCTGCAGTGCATATGTAATTAGATCAGCAATGGGTTGAATAGCATTTATTTAAAAAGATCATTTTTTAATTTTTGGGTCCCCCAAAAAAAAAGCTGTTACCAAAGGCTTTCAATTTGACTTCCAAATCACGGGCAAGTTAGCTTTAGAAATATATTTTAATGTCCTTGGATTTTCTGAGCGATAAACTATGTGAGATTGCAACTTATAGTCAACAGCTGTATTTGCGCCAAATATCACTGTCAATCAGTCATTGGTGGCCTTAAAACCTGAAAATATTTTCTCTTCATGAGCTATAAAAGTTCTCATAAACATTTTCTACCAGAACATGCCAGTTTCTGCATAACTCGGGCAGCGTGATTTAAAACCGCGTAATTTGGGAATTACGTGTAAGACGAGGTAGCGTAAGTCGAGGTAGCGTAAGTCGAGGTATTACTGTAATCCATGGCATGGATGAAGTCATAATTAAGAAACAAGTTTTTAGGCCTTGTCTGCAAATTATTTTCAAAAAAAATTCATTGGATCGAACATTCAAGGATGCTACAAGTGTAGGCATTTATACAACACCCCAGTTTGAGTTGATTTTATTTCATTAATATAAAAACATAAATTAAATCACTCTTGAAAATATCTGCTTTTATCTCATATTTATAACTAAATGTTCAAATTGAATTTACTACACCCATTAAGATATATAATGTTGTCCAATATGTATATTAATGACCATCAGTGTTTAATAAGGAAAGAATTTAAATTCGATCCTTATGTGAAATGAAGAATTTACCAGGTAATATATGTGTTTTTCTTTTTTAAAAAAAAAATACAGGATTGCTTTATTATTCCATAACTACCAAAACTTTAAAATCAAACCATGATCTCTTTTTTGAAATGTTAGAATGTAGAATCATAGAAAGTATTTATAAAAAATATTATTTTAAAATTTTAACTAGCAATATATATTTTTTTTAGTTTTTATAAATTATGCTCCTAAAACTTTTACTAAGTTGCTCTATCTATTACCTCACCTACGTTTTACTATTAAAAAGTTGTTTCTATGTTTAAAATAATTTTATTCTTTTAAATCTAGATGTTTTTTTTTAGAAACAATGTCAGAACAAAGTGATATGGAAGTAAGAATATCTGTTTTAAAAGAACAGCTTCGGCAACGAAAATTGGAAGCTGAAAAACTGCGCCGAGAACAAATGCGAGCTCAGCGGGAAAGGCTCAAAGCTAAAGAACAATCACTTCTGAAACAAATTCAGGTATAGTTCATGCTTATTGTAAGAAAAAATATTCTAGTTTTGGAAATATACATTTATCATAACCATTCAAAACTCATTTTTATAGAGTGAAACCTCTATTGGCAATGACCAGTACAACATACCAGCTGTAAAGGCAACAGATATTTCTAAAAATCGAAATAATTAAGGTCATTGCTTATAGTATTGTTTTTCCTAAACCTAGTTAATAAACAAACTAGAAATTTTTTAATGGTTGTACTATTAAAATCAGAAATATTATAACGGTGTTATACTATTTAACCATTATAATACATTCTAGTTCTATTTCAAATTTTTTTAAATCTGCATTACAAAATACCACTTTTTTATTATAAAATTTTCAATTTTGTTGAAATATAGTGTGATGAATTTTTTTCATTAAGCATATTACATGTTTAAGTGTGTTGTCAGTTTGTTGTATATGTCTGATTGTAAACAAACACTCCTGATAGGCTATGTGATTGATGTTATAGTACCCACTGCATATACTAATAAACAATAGAAACTAATTCACCTCATTGTGAAGTATATAAAACTTACACACTAATAGAAATAAAACAACTGACAATTAGTCGGAAAACGATGATGTTATGTTGCACTAACATGAACATAACAGTGTACTTATCAACTGACAAATGTTCAATCATTTCCAGTTGTCAGTCGATAGTTGGTTAATCCTAGATAATATTCTGCAGAGGTTACTTGAATATGCTATTACTTACATACTTTGATAGAAACTACACCTGGGAAAGCCTTTGGACAATCCACATTTCTGAAATGTGGTAAATGTACTTATGCCTTTAACATCAGAAATTAAATATTGATTCGATATTTTTATGTTTTCTTTTACAATAAATTATCTTTCAATTTTCCGTTTTGAATTTGGAATTATTATTAGACAAACTTTTTAGTAAGTCTATTATTTGTTGTTCTCAAATATGTCTATTATATTTCTATTATAACCCCCTTCCACTGACCATGATGAGTTAGTCAATTCCGCTGCTGTTGCAGCTTATTCAATCAATTTTTTTTAATCTTAGAAAAAATGCTAAATCTTATCTAAAGTTATAAACTTTTTATTTTAAATATTTGCCCATGCCCTCTAAAGTATCATGCAGTAATATCACTTAATATTTTAATTTTCTTATTTAACCAATCTATCACAGCCTTTGGGTTTCTGAATAGTTTAAACTGCAATCAGCATTGAATAATCAAATTTCATGGTACTTTTCATAGAAAACGTTGACAAAAATATATTTCATTAGCAGATGTAATTGAGAGTTTTAAATTTAAAATTATAAAAGTTCATTACTTTTTGTTGCACTTGAAAACGACACATACTACAGTAAAACTGCAAAAATTACATTACCATTCCATAAAGGAAAAAAATGCTACATTAGTGTTGAAAGTAATTACGTCTTAGCCTCCCGGGGTAATTGTCTGAGAGCTCTCACGGTTTGTTTTTATTGTAAATATGAAAATAAATGGGGTTTTATGAAGCATTATTGTAATCATTAAATTTTTAAAAACAAAACGGTCATTCAAATGTTCACTGGTTATAATAATGTTTGTTGTTTAGCATACAAGTGGTGAGTTAAATAATCACATTTAAAATACATTAAAATTTTATAACTATCCTGATATTTAAAGTTAGGCACATAGATTCTTAAGCTTATAGAGTGGCCACATTTTATATAACATTTGTACATAAATGTAAACAGTGATTATTGGCAGGCATTGAAATCACTAATTAAGAGATCAGGAGAATGTAAGGTTATAATGGCAGTTTTTATACTGTGGTTTGTTCATTGCTTAGCATTTCTATTTGTTCTAAATAGCATTGTGTTGCCGTTTGCTGACTAATGCATTCACTAAAAGTATCCGATAACAAGCTTTCAAAACAATGTTATATATTTTAAACTTTAATTGTACTTTTAATGATTTTTTTATTTAACTCTTTCACATACAAAATTTTTTATCTATTTATTCAGTTGGCCATATTTAAACTAATCTGTAGTATTTAAAACATTTGGAAAAATATTGAATTAATCGATTAGCTTTTAAACATTTTTGAAGAATCGCCTTGGTTGAATAACATCAGTTTGACTTTTAAGAATGTTAAAGTTTAAACTATAGTTTTGAACCAGTGTTGTCTATCAATTCAGCTACATATACAAATACTATTTTGCTTGATTATATGCTCATAATAATTTCTGATGTCTTTATTAATTACTTTTCTTTCAGGCTTATGAAACCTACATTAGTCAAGCCCACAAAGAATTGGACCGAGAGTCAGAATTATCTGTGGTGCCTATAACTCGACCTCAAATAAAACAGCCTAAAGTAGCTGAAAAGGTAACATTCAGACGTTCAGAAGCTCAACAAGTTTTACCATTCAATGAACTCAGAAAAAAACCAACTGTTTCTGACGAGGAATCAGTTAGTATTAAGTCAGTATCTGAAGCCTCAAGTTTAGAAACAACCATTCAAAGTCCAGGACAAGTTCAAGAACAAGATATAGCATCAACTAATGAAGAGAGGAATGACGTTTATTCAGGTGAAGACATTGATGAAGTGTTATCACAGACTAGTGAAGGAAGCAAGGAGGTGAAAACCATAGGCGATAGTTTAAGTAAATCAAATGAAGAATGGTTTGATGCAGAGTCTGTTTTTCAAGTCATTAAAGAAGACCCTGTATTAAATGGATTTCCCACTCCATTCCGAAATGTTACAGAGAGAAAATATCCCCGTTCTAAAGATAAAATGTCAACTCCGAATTCTAGTGTTGAAGACCAGAGTAATACCGCTTCTGCAAGTCGTCCAATTTCTGAGGCAGAACGTGAGTTTAAGGAATACACACAGTCTGGCCCATCTACAGTTAAAACAATTTCTGAAGCTGAAATTAGCCCTGGTGAACAGATTGATTCGGCTGAAAGTTCAGTTACGCATTCTCATGAAGAAGTGAGTACTGCTATCCAAAGTAATGAATTGCTTTTATCAGATCACATTCCTGAGTCGCAGTCTGAAAACATAACTGAAAATGTTATTCTTGAAGAAAACATTGAGGTTACAGGTTTGGATAAAAGTGTTCAGCCCTTTCATGAAGATACTTTAGGCTCAGAAAATTCTCTACATTCCTCTCCTTCTTGTAGTTTGAAGGATATATACACAGAAACAGACAACACATCAGACACTCAAATCTCAAACAGTAATATTTTAAACAATCAGGATTCAAAAATCCTAAATGATACAAAGGAACCATTTGAAAAATCATCATACTCATCTTCAGAATCATGTGATAGTAATTTCCAGGTTGATAATTTGAAAGATTTTGTTGATTCTCAAACTCATTTAGATGAAATAGATGTTCCTTTAGAGACTGACATTACAAATAGTTTAGTTGCATGTGAAGAAACAAAAAAAAATTCTGAAAAAAGTAAGTTATTAAATTTAGGACATTCAGACTCTGAAGAAAGGTCAGAACTGAGTAGAAATGAAAGTTCTATTTCAACAAATGAAGAAACTGAAAATAAAGTCCAAGATTTCATCAAAATAATTGTGACTGAAAAATCTGAACATTGTTACAAAAGTGAAGATAAAGACCAGAAAGTAATTTCACATTTGAATGAAGTAAATGAAAACATTACGAGCAGTAAACAAAATGAGCAAGCTGAGAGAATAACCGACAGTATCTTAAATCAACTATTAACTGAAGCTTTACATGTACAGAAGAAAGATAGTCATGTCGAATACTATGAAGATAATGAAAATGAAATTGTGGAAGATTTAACTAATAAAATACTTCACAGTTATCTTGAAGATGCTACAGAGAGTATGGTCTACTTATACCAGGAGAAAGTAAAACTTAAAATCGATGTTGATGTGAGACATAGAGTACAGGAAATTATGAATGAAAGTTTGAGCAGTCCACGCAGCACACTCAGAGCTCAAGACTTCATGGTTACAGCTTATGATGTTCTTTCTCCAGATAGTTCACACAGCCCTACCCTTTCTGAATCTGGTGAGTTGAAATATATATAATTTGGTTAAGTTTGGGTAAAGTTTAAAGCTTACTTAAGATATCTTGGATTAGATAGAAAACTAAAGACTTACATTGGTAATAATCCTATCTGACCCTTAAATATAGACATATTGAGACAGGAAAGAAACAGAATAAAACATTTATTATATTTCAGAGCAGAAACCTATGAATAATGAATTGATATCACTATACTGCATGTTTTTATCTGATTGACAAAGGAGACAGTACTTCTGACATATAAACTGTTTAGAACATATTTTATGACATCTGCAAATTTAGCTACTGTTATACTCTTAGACATATAATTATACATGACACACTTACTTATAGTACACTTACTTCGTCGTTTAATGAGGACTGCCTGTTTCGAATATATATCCCCCAAAAAGGTTATCTTTATTAACCCACAAAAAGTAATTGTTACTAGAAAAGTGTCGGATATTAATATATGGTCCAAGTGTTTAGTACTTGACAGTAAGACTGCATTATTACTAAGGTAAATAAATGAGTCTCTCATCTAGCACAAGAAATCTTGGTTATATTTATTTCTTGGATTATATGATATTACCTATATAATAGATATATTAATATATATATGTTAACTAATATATATACTTTAGTTTACTAAAATATATATACATCGTGTATGATATTTGACGTTGTCCATCTTACATAATCGCAAAAATACTAGACAAAATAATAAGATCTAAAATACATATCAACAACACATACAATATAAAAATTAACACTTACAGTAACATGATAAATAGAGCAATAAAATACACACAAGATAACAAACAAAATTAAATGAAGAATTAGATAACATTATAAAAATAGCAATAGAAAATGGATACAACAAACACCTTATAAAAAACATACAATAAATTAACAAAAAAACCTAACCTCAACACGACACTACAAGCTGAACACAAAAATAATAAAAATTAGAAAATCTACCTAAAATATAAATACACCAATAACAAAATAGAAAAGTTAACAAATATATACAACAAAGAATACTACATCCCAACATACAAACCAAACAACAAAATACAGAAAAACAAAAATTACATGTAATCAGGAATTTACAAAATTACATGTAACGACAGCAACGCATTTTACATAGGAAAACCAACAAGATCATTTAAAATAAAATTTGAAGAACATTACAGAGCATTCAAAATTAAAAATACAAAAGCATAATATCACTAAACTTGAAATTATTAGTAATAATAATAATATATATATATATATATATATATATATATATATATATATATATATATATGTGTGTGTGTGTGTGGTTGAAATATATCATTGGTTAAGTGCTTTTATGTGTTTCTATTTCAAGACTACAGAGTGGACTCTTACCAAGGTAAGTCTGTCAGTCTCCTAGTCCAAAAAATCTAAATAATCTATACCAACCAAAACTAACCTAAATATATATATATATATATATATATATATATATATATATATATGAAGTTAATATATTACTACTGTAAGTAATTTTTCCACCATTAAGTGCAATAATTTTACCTTGAGTGATGAGGCACCTTTCGGTCAATTGACCATTGTCGAATCACTGATCTTGACGTTACGCGCACTTTTTCTTGATCTGTGTGTATGATATTTCTATATAGTATGTCTTCTGTATATGTTGTTTGTAGATTCATTAAGTTGTTGTGTATGTTTTTATAAATGTGGTATTTTTCTAGTGAGTTTAGTTCTATTGGGTTGTTATTTATTTCAAGTATGGTTAGGTTATTTTCGTAATTTGTTATTTCGTGTTTATGGGATATTAGGTGTGCTGCAACATTTGATAGTTTAGAATTTTTGTTTTTGAATGCTCTATAATGTTCTTCAAATCTTATTTTAAATGTTCTGGTTGTTTTTCCTATGTAAAAAGCGTTACAGTTGTTGCATGTGATTTTGTAAATTCCTGATAGGTTATGTTTTTCTGAATTTGTTTTGTGGTTTGTGTTATTAAGATATTTTATTATTTTGTTGTTTGGTTTGTAAGTTGGAGTGTATTATTCTTTGTTGTATATATTTGTTATTTTTTCTATTTTGTTATTGGTGTATTTTATTTTAGGTAGATTTTTTTATTTTCATTATTTTCGTGTCACTCACCGAAACACCCTAAACTATAACAATAAATTAAAATACCACACAAGACTATACCCATTCAAACCATGCGCACCAGTATTATCAGGGATACCTAATATCCACAAACCCAACACACCATTTAGACCACTAATAAATTTCACAACAGCACCATCTTACATAATCGCAAAAATTCTAGACAAAATTATAAGATCTAAAATACATATCAACAACACATACAATATAAAAAATGGATACGAATTAATTAATAAAATAAAAATGATAAAAACAAACAGCAACACAAAAATAATAAGTTATGACATAACTAACATGTACCCTAGTATCCCAATAGAAGAACCCATAGAAATAATAAAAAACAAACTGATACACAATAACGAAAAAAGAAACATAATAGATAGTATCATTACGCTAACCAAACACATATGTAACCAAAATTACTTCCAATTTAACAATAAATATTATAAACAAACAACAGGACTCCCCATGGGTTCACCCATATCATCTGTCATGTCAGAAATATATTTACAACACTTTGAACAAATAATAATTAAACCTATAATAAACACACACAATATCTCACTATGGACAAGGTATGTAGACGATATACTTGAAATATACCAACCTACCATTCACAACGAACACATCATAATATTAAACAAACTAAATACATACAACGAAAACATGCAATTCACCGTTGAAACAGAAACAAATAGAACAATCACTAGAAATTATTATAATAAAATAAGAATCAGAATTCCACATTAATGTTTACTTGTTTTTTAGGAAAAGACTTATTAGATGCAGAATTTTTCTCATCGGTCAGTCCTTCTAAATCTGCAGAAAAGGTAAAAATCATTAACTATATTAAATTGTTGCTGGGCCAAATTAGTAAATTGTTTTGACAAAACTCTGTGTGTGTGTGTGTGTGTGTGTGTGTATAGCATGGACATGAGTTTGGAAAAATTAATGATCAATTTCCTTAATTTTGCATGGTTATAAGTCATTTTTATATCTATTTCTATTAAATGCTTAACTTAGTAACATTTTCAACAGAAATGTGAACACTTAGTTCAAAAATTTAAACTAAAAAACTAATTCTAGACAATTTATTATAGTATTTATAATAGTACAATTTATTAGTACAAAATAGATACAGTAAACTCCCGATTATCCGTGGAATAGGATGGCCCGGCAACGGCGGATAACAAATTCCCCGGCTATGAACAAAGAATACGCAAAACGATCGATAATCGATTATTATACCATAAGTTACACAAATAATGATCCCGGTTAATGCAATTCACAAATAATCTTCAGAGGACAAAATAAATACAGAAAATAATTTAAAATGTCGATGTTTTTGACGGATTATAACATGTTCATTTATATGTCTAACTATTTACAATACGTACATAAGTATATGTCAAAAGTAAGTATGTATGTACATATGTAATTTCCTTTACACATAATACTTTCACTTTTTAACAAAAAAATCTGTCACTTTCGTCTATTTTTTGTGAGCATTGATTTAGCTTTAATGTGCGATCTAAGTTTCTTTAGAACCATTTTGTCCCAGTGTCTACTTGTGTCACAAAGCCATAAAGATCGATAATGTATATGACAAACATGGATAATGCATATGTCACGTCCTAGACTATTTATAGCCGAGATTAGCTGACATTTGTTTACAGTCTTATGGTACACATTAGGTTTTCGGACGTCCAAGCATTTTTTCATTGTCTCTTATATACAGTAGTCTGCTCGCCCCTTTTATTTCGCTGGCCCGCGTCGGGGTGCTTCCCTTTCAATGTAAAAATTAGTACGTACATATTTACATATCTATTCCCTTCATCTTAACGTTTATTAAGCCTTATATGAATGTACATCGTAATTCACCGTTTGGAAATTTAAACACATGAATCTGATTGGAATAAAAATTGGATATTTGTAAAACAATGGCAGACCCCGGATAATCCGCAAACCGGTTAATCCGCCCACGGATAATCGGAAGTTTACTGTACTTAAAAATCACAAAACTATATAATTTATAGTTTAATTAATAAATGCGGTTGACTTGCCAGTCAGGTACAACTTTTTATTTACACAAACAACGTTTCAATAATGAGTATGCTACTGTCATCAGTAGACTGCGTTTATTATATAAACAATAATCTCTGCAAGTGTAAACATGATCAGTATATAATTTACAATCTTCGGTACATTAATTATCTTCAAAGGTTTCTAACTTAATATTTAATTGGTGCCAGTTAACCTTTTTTATCAGAACTGTATTGGGCTAAGAAATGTATTATATTTGGGAGTTATTGATTATAATTTTTGTGTGTCATGAAGATTAACACCCACACACGTGTTTTTCCTGCGTACAGTGATTAAAATCAAGTTGACAGATAATGTGTTTCATATTTTCTTACAATAGCTTTGCTTTGTAAGAACAGTTTGTTTCAGTTTTCATTTTATGTTTTGGGAGAGGAATTATTTGTAAACATTTATTAGTAAAACCATTTGATTAGATAATTTAATTGAAAACTGAATACATTAAATGGAAAAATAGTATTTTTTATTTAATGCAGTATCCATGTGTTTTGAAATGATTTATACCCCTTATTTAAAGCTCAAGGCTTTATCTAGAATTGCCTTTACTTTCATTTTTGAATATTATTACTTTTATTATAGTTGACGTCAGCCTTTGGTGTAGGTCGGATGGAATAATTCAAAACTTTTAATTTTGCCAAACAAAATCTGATCTATTTTTTGTGAGGTCAAAAAAGAGGCCTTTATTCATTTTTATCAATTGCAGATCTGAGAAATAATTAAAGTAGTCAATCACACAGCCTTTTCTTATCATTTGTTTAGTAAAATATCAGTAGATCTCGGCTCAAACTGATACATACTGAATATAACCTACAACTGGTAAATTTAACAAATTATGGGATCGGAAAATAACTCAGTACTCAAATTCTTTTTCTTTCATACTTCCTGTGTATGATAAAATTTATTTTGACACAAATTCCAAGTCAAAATCCATAGTGACCAGAAAGCACCAAAAACCATTTAGGATAACATCATTTAAACAGGAGATTTAAATCTTCTAAAATCTTTTGCTAGCAATAACTCATTAATGGAATATTCCCAAGGCTTTTTTGTTATGAAATAGTTTTAATTATTTTGATAAGAGAAATATTCCTGTAAAGTAAACTTACTCTATTTATTTCACCAAAATAATAAAAACTATTTCATATAAACAAAGCTCTGCAAGTATCTCATTACCAATTTATGAATTTCACAAAATTTAATCTTTTTTAATTTTAGACATTTAGACATTTGAAATTAATTTAAGCTCCACTGTTTGAACTCTGTTATCTTAAAATTTTTTAGTGTTAGTTTCATGGTCTCAATTCATTCTATCCTGAAATCTCTATTAAAAATGAGACTTAATTGAATCTCAAGTGATTTTCATAATATGCATTGTGAAACAGAAATATTATATTAAATATATATTATTTAGGCAAGTAAATTATTATCAGTAATTTAGTTATATTTTTGTTTGTGTTGATAGTAGTGTTTTGCGTTACTGATGCATGCTTTGTTTATTTGTCGTTTTGTCTATGCATGATTCAAGCTACTTCGTTTCATTATCATTGTTATGCTGTTAATAATGGCTGCTCCGCTTTATATGTCATTAATCCGATCTAGTAACATTCATTAATCCGATTTTTGTGGTCGGAAGGTGTATCAGGAACCGATTTTTATTGAAGACTCTTGGTACAGAATGAAAACAGTGTTTTGAAACAACAGAGTGTTTATAAATGGATTGAGAATTTCAAAAATTGTCACACATGTGATACCCACAAGGAAGGAGCCTGGCAACCATCTACCACCAACAATTGAGGAAAATATTGAGCGTTCACGTAAAATGGTTTGACGAGTAACTATTGACAAAGTGGCACATCGTCGGCAAATTAATCACGGTTCTAACTATGAAATCATTCACAACAGGATTAGTTTCATAAATTATGTGCAAGATGGTCCCAAAATAATTTTCACAGCTGCATAAACATACACGCTTGGACATCTGCCAAAACCTTTTGGATCACTATGGTAACAGACAGGACAACTTCAGGATCATCTCTGGTGTAAACGGCAGAGTATGGAATGAAAACATTCAATTTGCTTTGCAAGAAAAAGTTTAAGACCCAACCGTCCACAGGAGAACTGATGCTTATGGTTTTTTGGGACTGACAAGGTCCAGTACTGGAACATTATGAGGAAAGTAGCACAACAATAAACAGTGAATGTTTCTGTGAACATTATAGTGAGATGCTTACTGCCAAGCTAAACGCTTCAATTCAAAGCAAACACTGAGGACTGCTGTCATAAGGTGTTGTGTTGTTGCACGACAATGCCAATCCTCATACTGCTGAAACGCTCCAGACACAATTTTGAAGTACTGGTTGAGGCTCCATCTAGTTCTGATCTTTCACCTTCTGACTATCCTTTGTTTGGTCCATTGAAATAAGCGTTCCTGGCTCGCAGCTCAACGGAAAACCTTATTTAAACAGTTTGCTTTAAAATTATGAAATCAATTTTGTCTTCTATATGATAATGCAGTGGTCATACTGGCTGATCATTTACAAGCCACGTACAAAGAATACTAAGAAAATGTTTATGTATATGATGTCAATAAAACTAAAAACCTTTAAAATATAAAATTTTCTAAAGAACAAACTGGACAGAAATGGCTCAAAATATATTGAGAGTATAATGCTTAAAAGCTATGAGGACTCAGTTTATTGTTCATAACTAAATCAACAGTGTTAAAAGTATCCCCCCTTCATAGAATCATCGGAGAGACCTACTATCAATCTCTTCTCAATTTTCACAGAAGCAGCAATTTCATTTGCATTTAAATGGACAGTGGTCAACATTATCCATTTTCAAAGTTACATATTTCAATTCTGTTTCAAAGACTGTTAAAACGGTGATTTTATCTTGTTGTATATCATGTCCTCATGATACTCATGGTTACTCCATTAACATCTTAGCTTAGACATTTAACCCAACAGTTCAAAATTGATAACTCCAATGCCAGTAACTAAATTTTTAAGAATGACTCTTCAAGAAGTTGGTAACTACCCATGGACCTGAATTTTGAATATAAATGAACTAATGGTAAGATCAAAGCGCAGTAGTCTTCTTCGGTAAAACATAGCCTTGATTTTCCCATCCTTTGACTGCAAAGTATCATCATAAGTATAATGAGCACAATTATCATGAAGTGGACCCTTTTTTCCAAGATTTTTATTATGTAAGCGTTGTTTAACACAGGGCACAAATTCACTGCGAAACCACTGTAAAATATTTGACTAGTCATCTATGCACTAATACTGAATTCGTAAACCACTGAAAAAATTCATGTTTATTTTTTTAAAACATTAAAGACTTGGAATTTTGCAATCAACCATTGCCATCTTCTGACATCACAAAATTATGTAATTTTTCTTATTCTTTCCATCGATATATTGTAATTTTCTGGATTTCCAGTGTCACAAAATATACTGTAATCATCTTAGTTCACTTTTAACTCTCTCAATTATGTATGCATTTCTTTCTACGATATAATTTTATTCTTGAACTTTATAGTCCATTACATTCGGTTGAATCTTATTAATCACTTAAACAATAGTCTATGACTATCCGAACTTTGAATTTAGTAAATTTGTTAAAACTGTTCTATCTCAGTAAGTTTTAACAAATTTACTAAATTCAAAGTTCAGATAGTCATAAACTATTGTTTAAGTGATTAATAATTTTATTCTTATTGCTATCAGCTATTGTTATGATTGCCACTGCCTAGTAATGTTGCTGTGAAAGAAGGCAGGATCTGTTTTCACAAAGGATGTAATGGAATTGTACAATTTCTGAAAGTGAGGTTAAGAAGTTTTTGTTTCAGTAAAACTGGTCATCTAAGTACGACATGCCAAAAATAGACAAAATACACATGCCATTCACCACTGTTGCAAACAATGTACAGTATTCAAAATTGCATAGTTTAGAACTTTAAAACTACATATCAACCTCAAGTTAAAAGATGTTGGATATACAGCACAGACTGCGTGAAATTAAGACATTATAAAATACATGTTTTCAACATAGTAGGGAAATATGATTACCCATAGAGGTATTACTAATTACATAGTATAAAAGTGTGACTAACAACATATCTTTGCTGTGGTTTTTGAGTTCCTTCAACTTATTTGATTAAAAAAAACCAATAGCTGTAGAAATATTTGTAAAATAGCTGTTGACAATCTTGAAGATTGCTCAAACAAATTAACAGTTTATAGATAGACGTATTCTTAAAGGAAGGACTTGTATTATTGAAGATCAAAAAGATTTCTTATATGAAAAAAGAGACTTCCAAAATTCAGCAGTTAAAATTTCACCTGTCTGATTCAAAAATAATAACTAAAAGAAATTAGTGTTTTAGATATGAGAGCCTTGAAAACTTTATCTATTAAATAGATGATAAAATATTATAAATCCATATTCAACAGAAAGGTTAACTACTGTAAATTGTATTTAAGAAAGCAGACGTTTTTATCAAAGAAATTGAGATATTTATCTCATCAAGAACTCAGTAGCTGTTAGGACCTACCAAAGACCTGTCTGTTTGAATCAGATAAAAAATTTATCGTTTATACTGACAATAAAATGGTAAATAAATTAACACGATGGCAGACTTAATTCAGTAATGCATTTTGAGGTTTGAGAATAATAATGGAGTCAATGCCGGAGACACTTAAAGACATAATAAAAACAAAAAAAGACAAAGACATGCAAATTTCTCTTTTGTAATTATTGATTGTATTGAATAATTATTAGATAGTAACTGTAGGAAAACCTTGGAAGTAGGATAGGTTTTCAACTGTAACATGAAAACATTGATGACCTGTATGATTAAAATGGTTTCAATTATAACCTCAGTTTTCCATTTAACAATGATGAGCTTTTCAGAATTTTTTTGTAGTTATAAGGGAATCATCCGGTATGACTATTACTATCTTAAGGGACAGAAAAACATTGTCAATATAGTTAGGGGCATTAAATGCCTGTTAGAGAATATGGAGGTATCATGCCATGACATGTGTAGAGGGACATTAAGACGAACAACAAAATTACCATATTGCCGTGATTATGGCTCAGAATCTATTGGTGGCAATTCTCCGGAAATGTGATGCTGAGCAATATTGGTCAGAATGTGTGGCTGCATATTGCTGAGCAACTTTCTAGCATTATGCTAACCACATCTTGCTAGACCGTTTTGCATTTAGACAAGTAATAAGAATACCTAATAGTTCAATCACTAAGCAGAGATAATTGTGGATGAGGCCCCAGTTGTAAAAAAGGGGGATGTACACCGGTTGATAAAGGTGCTGCATCTGGACCGCAATTTATTCAAGAATTTTGTGTGAGTGTGAAAACAGATTTTGAGTGTCTTGTACAATAAAATAAGAGCATTAATTTTACAAAATAAAGCGGGCAATAATACTTTTGGACCTTGACCACAGGAGGCTCTTATAAGTCATTAATATGCCTGTTCAAAGGTCTCAACACATCTATATCCCTCGTAGTCGCAGAAGTGTGAGCTGTGCTTTTTCTAGTTGTGTGGTGTCTTCTTTGAATGTAGGATCACAGGCTTTACCTGTTTCACATCTTGTCTACTTTACTGCAAAAAACTGCATATTTATTTAAATTGTGCCAACCACCATTACTGTATTGTAGCATTTCTACATCTATTTAAGGACTGGAGGAATTTTTTTGTTAACCTCATTTATAGTAGCACTTGCAACACTTCTGCAAGTATAAAGGAGGTGGAAATAGTATATAACTGTATCTTATTTCTTTCTTCCACTGGGCCAGTGGACTCCCTCTATTCTAGGAATGTCATTACCTACTAAAAATTTACAAAAAAACTATCTATCTACTATACAAAACTATCTACATGACATTAAAATTAAATTCCTCATGCATTTAATATAGTGACAGATCTGTTCAACACGGGGCATAATGGGGAGCCACTATATTGACGGTTGATCCTAAGGGGGAGTAACCCAGTAATACATACATTATCTCTTGATCACATTGGTTCTCATTCTTGAGATTATTGCCTTTGCTACTCTTTACTTGTGTAAGCTTCTTATCTTGACACTTTTTCTCGCTGCCTTTTGGTGTTTATTTTCCAGCAGAAGCTGAAACCCTATTGTCATGCAGCAGACCTATACATCTTCCTCTTACTGTTGTCAAAGGAAAAATATTAATTTCATCTTAACAACATTGCTGTGATTTCAATCCCGGATTGATATCGGCAATGAGACAACAATGCCCTCAGCATTATGCTGGTTACTTGGATATTGACCAATATCCAGTAGCCGAGTCACCTCAATATGCCATCCCAGGAAAATGTTGATGGGAAACTATTTCTGGCATCATGCCAGCAACACATTTCTTGGGAAATGTTGCTTGTCTAAACGCCCACTAAGATTGTACATGTCAAGTACATCACAAAATTATTTCAGAACAGTTGGGTAATGATTACAAAGACTAGACTCTAAAAGGAATTCTTGAATTTTGTAGTCCATTACGTTCGGTGAATCTTATTAATCACTTAAAACAATAGTTTATGACTATCCGAACTTTAAATTTAGTAAATTTGTTAAAACTTACTGAGACAGAACGTTTTCGATCGCTATGTGTCGATCTTCATCAGTGTCTTCTGCTTGGAGTTTTTGGGTCAAGGTGTGGCGGTTTTAAAGGTAGGTTTTCGATAGTGTCAAATAGTATGTGTGATTTGTATTGTGCTTGTTCGTTAAGTATGTTTGTACTTTGTGTTTTTGTGTGTCTGTAAATTTCATATTGCTCTATTGTGTTAAGATGCGGTCCTTTTTTGTTGATGTGTAGGATTTCTAGGTTGTGGTAAATGGCTGTGTATTTGTGTCCTGTTTAAAAAGAAGCAGGAAATTATTTTTTTCATTGGAAATCTGACTTATGAGAAAATATTATTTGGTAATTAATTCAGTTTATAGCTTTCTTGTGAGATTTACTTTAGTACCAGTAGACACATAACACAACTCAATTCTTATAATATTCTACATTGTTATTCACATATATGTAGTTGTTATTGTATATAGTAACTGATAATGACAACATAGTTGCTGAAACATATTTCATATTTAAATCTTAAAAATAATATTGTTAGAGTTGAATGGTGTTATCTGTTTACTATATATAACACAGTATTTTTACCTGAAATCTAAAAAGTCCCAAATTTCACTTACCTAGAAAACATTTAAAACTCTATTATTGTGGTGATCTGTTTTCTAAAACACCTTTTTAATGTTTTCCTCTTAGATCAGGAGTAATAAGACACTATGTTATAGTACTTCTGTAGTTTAATTTATGGTAATATGTCATTGAGAAAAAGTTAGAGAAACATCCAGTAGACTTCTACACAAAGAAATCCTTCTCATACTTGTGTTAACCACATGCTCCACACCCACAGCTCAGTTAACACATACATTCACCGATAAATTATGTTGAGTAACTGCTTCACCCTCCTTACACTTTAAATCTCCCTCCATATAATTTCTACATGTCTAGTTAACCCAATATATAAGTTTTCTACAACAACATCTAGGTGTAATCTTGACATACTTTTAGTTATAGTTTAAGTATAGTTATCTACTCATTGGTAATGACTTTGTCTTTGAAACATGTTTGAAAAATTAATTATTGATTGTGAGTGAGTAGTTACTTGTTATTATTTAATTATGACAACAATGAGGTTAAAGAAAATGTTCTTAATTCGTTCAATATCAAACTTTTGTTAGCAAATCTTATAAATATTTTTTCTAAAAATACTCTAGTACTCAATTAGATTATTGTTTACAACTGTATAATTTTTGTATATTACTCAATTCCTTCTATTAACTCACACTCTCCTGATATATATCTTGTATAGATTTTCAATCGTTAATAAATTACCTTTTTTCATCCTATCAAGTTCAAATACATTTTTTATAACCTATAGTGGATGACAATTGATGTTGACACAGTTTTTTAAATAATTATGCAATAATTAAATTATAAAAATTTGGAGGGAAGGTCAGATTCGAAAGGCGTATCTTTATGTTAGAAGTCTAGCACTTTGGCACTGAGCTAACTTTCCCATAGCTAGAAATGTACTTCTCAAAGATGTATATGAATTTTTCTTTTACCTCCTCTTGTCGTGGAAACCTCCATTGCAAAACCTTAAATTGTTGCCATGGTTACCATACAATATCATGAATAATATAGAGTAAAAATGAATGAAAAGAATAAAATAAACAAACAGGATTAACAGTATCAGACCTTCCTTCACAAATGGACAATATGAAAGGAAAACCTAAAAAAACTACAACACAATGCTTACAACGAAAAAAAGACAGCGTATAAGTAGTAACAAACAAAAATAGGAATCCAACACCATACATCTTCTTAACTAGAATATCTTGCCACTTTGTCACAATTGGTCTGAGGATGTCTCTTGTAGGTAATGGGTAAGGGCAGTTCAGCAGGATGTGTTCAATTGTTTCGCTCTCCACACCGCAGAGTGCACACAACGGAGACTCTGTGAGATTAAAATGAAATAGGTACTCCTGTGTCACCAGATGGCCGGTTCTTGCTCTGGCAGCAAAAGATGCTGTTGATCGTGCTACTTCCCTATATTTGTCCTCGACTGGTGGTTTTGGTTGGAGCTGGTAAAGGTGTCGACCAGTAGACTCTTTTTCCCAATTTTCACACCAAAGTTTTCGGAAAACTTCCCTGCTTACACTTTTGCAATGTAGCAGGGAGTGTTTGCCTTCATCTGTAGGTCCCATGGTTGAGGCTATTTTTGCAATTTTGTCAGCCTTTTCGTTTCCAGGTACTCCGCAATGGGCAGGTACACATTGAAGAGTTAATTCCTTCCCGCAGTCCACTAGTTCTAGGATGGTTTTTCTTATTTCTGATATTCGAAACGAGTATGAACTTGTCGAATTACTTAACAATGACTGAAGGGCGGCTTTCGAATCTGATAGGATGCATATTTTTGAATTGCCCTTTAAATGCACACAGCTAGTCAGGGCTGCACTTATAGCCAAAAGCTCAGTATCCATGCTGGAATTGGAATTGGCTGGGATGTAAAAACAGTCTCTGTTCGATTCATTATAGTAGCCTGCCCCCGATAAGCTCATCTCCCGGTCGAGCGAGCCATCTGTGAATATTTTTATGTGGCTTTTGTATTGAGATTGAATCAGGTTTAATATTATTGTTTTTAATATTTGTACATGATCTTTCTTGCTCACCTCATGTGGCAGGTTAAGTGCAATGTTTATCTCGGGCCATCTACTTGGAGGCTCTATATAGTAAGTCAGAATTTTCACAGGGATAAAACAAAGCATTTTGATGGAAGCTGAATGACTGCTTTATGTTAGAATCATATGACACCATGTTACTTAATGGGTGGATTGGTGTAAGAGCCTTTATTGACAAGTACAGTATTTGGTCCATATTTTTTTATCGATATAGAGTCCAATAGGTTCAACTCCCAATTCAATCTCCATGGCTGCTATAGAGGTGGTTTTGGTGCACCCCAAGCAGATTATGTTAATAAAGTTGATAATTTGTTAAGAGAAAACATTTTTATAAAATTAAGAAAAAATCCATTAAACAAATTTGTTAAAGAAATGGCAAATATTATTAAAAGTTGCAATTCAGTTATTCCAAAAAATGAAATTTAATGTTTCAAACGCAGTTCTACCTAGATTATATTGCCTCCCAAAGATACATAAAGAAGGTAATTTGATGAGACCGATTGTATCGGGGATTGACTCACCAATTTATCTTTTGTCAAAATTGTTAAGTAAAGTTTTTGGAAATTTTAAAACTATAGAATCCAGCTCAATAAAAAATACAGGAGAGTTTATAACAAATTTTAAAAATATTGAATTAACAGATGATGAAATTCTTGTATCGTTTGACGTTGTTCACTATTTCCAACTATATCAATTGCTGAAACATTAATTTTATTATAAGAATTTCTAATTGAAAATAAAGTAGAGATTAATGAAGTTAACCAATATGTGAAATTAACTAAGTGTTGTATGACACAAAATTATTTTTCTTTTAACAACGAATTTTACCAACAAAAAGATGGAACAGCTATAGGGAATAGTTTATCACCTTTTATAGCGGAACGTTTTATGAAAAATTTTGAAAAGGAATTAGGAAATAAACTTTCGTTTTTCCTAGAGTATGAATTAGATATGTTGATGATGTTTTTGCAATTTTTATTATTAAAGAGTGCAACTTTGAAAATTTCTTACCCATTATTAACAATCAACATAAAAATATAAAATTTACTTATGAAATAGAAAATAATAAATGTTTCTGTTTCTTGATGTTTTATGTATTAGAAATAATAATAAAATTGAATTTGATATATATCGAAAAAATACAAGTAATGATAGATACGATTCCAGTAGATTCTAATCATTGTAAATCCCATAAATTAGCAGCGTTTAATACTATGGTGAATAGATTAATTACAATTCCTTTGAATAAGAATAGATTTGAATGTGAATTAGCCACAATTAAAGAAAGGGCAAAATTTAATGGATATGATCCTAAAATAATAAACAATATATTGAGAAAACAAAATTGAAATAGGTCTAGCAACGATTCCACTACCTTAATACCAGAAAAAGAAAATATTAAAAATAAATACATAAGCTTACCATTCTATAGGGATTTAACAAAGGGTTTAGAAAAAGTTTTTAAAGATGTAAATTTAAAAGTCGTTTACAAAAGCCTAAATAGCATAAAATATTTACTAGGTAATCCAAAAGATAAAATAAAGATGTCAGATAAATCTGGGATTTATAAAGTAAATTGTAATTCTTGTAATAAAATTTGCATAGGCCAAACAAAAAGAAAAATATTAACTAGGTTTAAAGAACATATTAGCCATATAAAATATCAAAGGCCTGAAAAATCAAGTATTGCAGAACACATAGTAAACACCAAACATTCTTTAGAAATAAACAATCTAAAATTAGTGAAAAATGTTAAATCAAAATGAGGATGATTGCTATGCAATTAAAATGTACATAAGGTTTTAAATAAAAGAAAAAAGTAATTTGTGGTATAGAGGTTTTATTTATTTATGTTAAATTATATGTTGATATTTTTTTTTTGTCTAAGACATGGTGAGATACAATTACTAGTGATGTGCAATGACTAGCGCTTTTGATAAATTCAATATTTATTCTAACTACTGTAACGTTTTGACAACTTATTGTTGCCCTTAACAAACCTTACTTACTTCTGCCAACGCCCGTCCTAGGCCTCTCAGCCATCCGACGCCGTGCCTCCCAGTATAATGTAGCGAGTCCTTCCCTGGACTCCTCCTGAAAGATATCCTTCAGGCCGTCAAAAGTGGTAAGATGCTCTGCCGTCCCTTCGTTGTCTGAGCAGAGTGGGAAGATTGGTGTGTCTACCACTTTCATGCGATGCAGGTGTCTATGCAGGTAGTCATGTCCAGTGGTCATCCTAAACAAAGCCACTGCTACGCCTCTCGGAAGATACAGTGGTATGCTTGATTGGATGATCATTTCCCATTGCTTTCCTGTAGCAGCTTGTTTTCTGTCCCGTTTCACGGAGTGCTGTTTATACTCCGACAGACATTGCTGTATGAGAGGGGGAGGATCGGCTGCGCCATTGAGCAGCCATGCTTGGCCAAACTATCTGCTTTTTCATTTCCTCTGATCTCACAGTGCCCAGGCGCCCATTGTACTGCAATCTGTGTTGTTTTTTGTAACATGCGGAGTGTTTTCTGGCAGCTGTTTATTTCCTTCCCTTCTTGTGGATTTGGAGAGGTGATCGCCTGAATCGAGGATGTTGAGTCCGAGAAGAAAACTACCTTCTTGGTGCTGGCCGACAGAAGAATCTCTCTGGCCGCTTCGCCGATGGTGGTCACTTCTCCTTCGAAGTTGGTTCCATTTTTCACCACTGCTATTGATTTTTGCCCAATTGAGGAGAAATATCCGGCTCCGCATGCGTCATGCATTGCCGATCCATCTGTGTACACACGCAGCCATTCGTCGGCCGGATACCTCTCATTGATCCGATGAACTCAGTGCTTTGAGTTCGCAGATTTGGATGTCGGCTTTTCTCAGGCTTATACCAGGTATTGATGTGCACGATGGTATTTCGGCCCTTTCCTTTATATATTTTGTTTTCTTGAAAGGTTGTCGTTCTGATTCTTCCAATCCATGTCTTCTTCTTATTTCTGCGGCTTTTGCCAGTGGTGTGACTTGGGTTTTAAGCATTTGGTTTGCGCTTCTGTGTTTCTTCCAGAAGTCATTGTTGGTTCTTAAGGCTCTTTCGAAGAATTTGATAGTAGCTTTGTCTCTGCGAGCGTTAAGGGGCTCAATATCTATTTGACTTTCTAACGCTGTAATTAGGGTAGACTTCGCAGCACCACATATCAGTATCAATGCATTGTTTTAAACTGTATTCAGGTCTTACTTTGCATTACCAGAAGCCGTGTTGTAAGCTTCTGAGTCGTATTCAAGGATTGGGCGGATGTAAGACTTGTATGTAGTAATCAGAACGTCCTGAGTAGCACCCCACTTAGTTCCAGTCAGTCTCTTCATCATATTCAGCCTTTTTGCAGCTTTTGTTGCAGCACCCTCTATATGTCCCGACCACTGGAGTTTGCTGTCCAGAGCGATACCCAAGTACCTGGTTGATCGCGTTATTGGCAGGTCAGTAGTCCCTATTACTATGTGTGGATCGTAAGTTTTAGTTGATAGCGTGAATAACTGTGCCGTGGTCTTGTTTTCGTTAATAATCATATCGTTTTCGGAGCACCATCTTTTGACTCCACCTAATGTCTCGTTTATTTTGGTTTCCAAGGAGTTGATGTTGCTGCTGGTCGCCCATATTATCACATCATCTGCGTAACAGAGTACTTCAACTCCCGGGTTATTTACCTTAATGTTGCAGATTACATCATTCATGTAAAGGTTGAAAAGAGTACAACTGCTAACCGCTCCCTGCGGGAGTCCCCTTATCTGTTGACGGAACTGAGAACTTCTGTTTCCATAAGCGGACCTTTATAAATCGTTGGCTCAAAAATTGATTTATCCAGTTCAACATGTTTCCTGCCACTCCGTAGTTGGCAATTTTGTTATAGAGGAGTTTTCTGCTAACTGTGTCGTAAGCTCCCCGGAAGTCAATAAAACACCCAAGGGTGGACATTTTTCGGTGAAAGCCATCCTTCACACACTGGGAGAGCTTATTGACTTGGTCAGTAGTGGATTTGTGTTTTCTAAAACCAGCCTGTTCTTCTCGAATTATATTAGTTCTCTCTATATAGGCCTCCAGTCTGTGGTTGACCATCCTTTCCATAACTTTGCAGGTAACAGAAGTAAGACTGATCGGTCTATAACTGCTTAATTTCTCGGGATCCTTTCCCTTCTTATACACAGGTACCACTACCACTTTCTTCCACGTGTCTGGGATACTGATGCGCCAGCCCTCATTCATAGCCATGAGTAAGGTTTTTTGTGCTTCTTTGCCCAGATGTACAATGAATTCGGGATAGACATCAATTCCACAGCTTCTTCCACACCTGATTTCACTTATAGCTAGCCTTAATTCCGACAAGTTAAAATCCGCCTGGAAAAGGTTTATGTCTTTCCTGTTCAGTGCGGTTGCTGGAGTTGCTATTTTTCGGTGGTTCTTAAAGTGCTGGCAGTCTGGTCGTGAGTAGAACAATTTACAGAAAAGGTTGGCAATGTCCTCCCTGTTGACAATGATTTCTTGTCCATGTTTGATCGGGTGGGCTTTGAAGCTCTTATTTTCGTTATTCAGCCTGGAGATGAATTTATGTGCTTTAGTTCCGTCCTTCCTGAAGTCGATTCCCGCGAGGAAATTTCTGAATTTACTTCTTTTGCTATTTACTATCATCCGTTGCAGTTTCGCCTGTGCCTTCCTAAGTTTGATGCAATCACCCAGGTTGTTGCTGTGTTCTGCCGTGTGCCTGGCAGCGTCTCTTTCTTTCTTGAGCTTTGTAAGTTCCTCACTCCAGAATGGTGAGTACTTTTTTACTTGGCCTCTGGGGATATGGAGTTCGGCGATCTCTAGTATAGCTTTCGTGATTTTCTTCATTGTGCTGTTCGGGTTTCCTGTTGGAAATATATTCTTCAGTCTTTCGTCAGTGTCTTCATCAAAGGCAGTCCAATTTGCCTTTTTGAAGTTCTACCTCGTTCGTCTTTTCCTGGGCTGGATGTTTTCCTTTGGTCTTGTTTTTAGTAGAATAATTTTGTGTCCACGCCCAGAGGGGTCCTCCAGCAGTTGGTGTTGGCAGCGGTCGGCGATACTTGCATGCGGCAAGATCAGGTCCAGTTTGCCGAGGTGGCCAGTACAGGAAAGAAAGGTATGATCGGTTGTCAGGAGAGAGAGCGGCACACTGTCGATGAAATCTTCCATGGCTCTTCCCACCGTTGTTATTCGCGAGCACCCCCATCTAACAGAAGGTGCGTTGAAATTGCCAATAATAATTGTATCATTGTCGATCGTCTGATCCAGTCTATCGTCATTAAAAATGTTGTTCGGTGGGTTGTAGGCTCCTACAACTCGAAAATGATTGTTGTCAATCTAGCAATCAACTTGTATTGCTTCCATTTTGTCGTCTTTGTCCATTTCATGTATGAATTTGAACTTAGATGGTAGGTCTTTCATAATCCCAACAATCATTCCCGATGCCACTTGTCTGCTTCTTTGCAATGTATGAATCATGTAGTTGTCAACCTGGTAAAATTGAGTTGTGTCGGTGACGGCTCCTGCTTCAGCCACTATAAAAAGGTCAATCTGATATTCATGCAAAATAGTCTTCAGCTCGCTGAATTTTGTGAGACTCAATCCGCCTGCGTTCCAAAAATATAATATTAAAACTACGCGATTTATGCCTCATAGAGGCACGACGCTGGCCTCGAAAAGGGCCAATTCGTCTTCTTCTTCTTTTAGGTTGTGGCATGGTTATAGACAAAGAGCTGTAGTTCATTTAGCATTACCCAGGGTACACCGCGTGGAGGCGAACTACTTTGTACCCCCCCCCCCTTAACAAACCTGAAACTGTCTTTCTATAAATGTAAGGACTTTGTTTTTTTTAGTAAAACCGTTTCAGGCTTGATAAGGGCAACAAATAAGTCGCTATAGTTAAAATAAATATTGAATTGACTTTTAATATATTCTACTTTTCTGTTTGTATCTCTTCTAGGAATATTTGAGTACATTTTTCTGTCTCTTATAACATTACAATAACATACTTGTTTCACGTGTTAGAATGAAACAAGTGCCTTTGTTTACACATTTCAGAATGACTCCATTTTCATAACGTAAATAGTACTGTTCACTCAGATCTTGAGTTCATGAGTATGGGAGTAGTTGAGAGTTGGTATGTACCAATAGAAAGGGAGGTTTTGCAAGTGGTGGGGGTATGGCTAACAGTATATAAAGACGAACTCAAGATTTGGGTGAACAATACCATTTAAGTTTTGAAAATGGAATCATTCTGAAGGCGTCAACAAAGGAAAATATTGTAATGTTTGGAAAGGCAGAAAAACTTATTCAAATATATTCAATTAACTCTTTAATCAACCATATTTTCCGTCATAAAAAATGTATGTAGCTACCTAAATAAACATAATTAAATGTATTACATTTTTGTAAAACAATCGCTCTGAAGAGCTAAAAAATTCTTAAATTGGGTTTATTTAATCTTAAAATGATTTACTTCTTGTTGATTTGTCTATCTTCTTATTACAAACTTCTAGTAAAACTTTATTATTTTGAGTAAAACCTGGCAGGAAAGCCACACAAATTTTAAATTTTGCAAAAACTACAGACTAACTTTACAGTACACACAAAACTTTAAAAGAACACGTTTTTATTATAAAACAAAGCATTTTGTTATAACTACTTTAGAATTCAGCTAGAGTATCCAGTTGGAATGAATTGTTTTTTTTTTAGTAAATTAAATCTGCTAAGAGGCAACTTGATAAGTGAAATTGTTTCCATTTTTATATACAATTTTGCATCATTATGCAAAGCGTCATGTTTACTTCTTACTTTATTTACATCATGCATTAGTAAACATTTTTTTTTTTTTTAATAAACCAAATATATCCTAACTGGATACTCTGTAGTTATATTCTTATATAGTATATCACAGTACTCTATTTTTTGATGATTTAAAAAAAAACATTGACTTTTAAAGTTTTGTGTGTATTGTGAAGCTATACACAAGACAAATGTCTTGCAGTTTTTGTGTTGTACGTCTTTAGGTTTTCCTTATGTATTACACTTTTGGTATCACTTGGCAATAAAACCACTACTTACTAATAATTGTCACCAGACGCGTTTCACACTAGGTCAGTGCATTGTTCAATTCTGACCTGAGCATTTGACACCTGAGCAACAGTCTTGTCTGACTCACAGCATTGAACAATAGACTGACCTAGTGTGAAACACGTCTGCTGAAAAATATCAGTAAGTAGTGGTTTTTTTGGCAAGTGATGCCAAAAGTGTAATATATTTTTCTGTTTTTTTCAAAATCTAAAATAGTTTGTTAGAAGTGTCACCAAGTTCTATTATATTTTCCATATTCCTTAAAATTTTTTGCATTTCCATGTACATTTTTTTGCCAGTATCGGTTACATACTGTATTGGTACTTTTATTGTATCAGTTTACTTTATTTTTATATTGACAATAATCTCCCCAATACTACAAAAATAACTAATACAAAAATTACCTAAGTTTAAACCCAATACTTCTAGTTTATAATTTTATTATTATTAGTTTTCTAGATTGTATTTTTGTAAAAACCCTCTGAGGATAACATGGTCAGCGAAATGTACATACAAGTTTTATTTAAGATAACTTTTGTACGAGTTACTTTTTATTATGTTTGTGTTGTTGATTATTGTCAATTTTTTTAATTAAAATATTGTGATAGTTTTCTTTATATTGTATTGTAATTTAATGTGTAATTCTTAACAGTTTTTTTAATGTACAGTATATGTTTTTGTAATGACAATACAGCGTGACGGTGTTTTTCCACTGTTTAGTTACACTCATAGTAAACAAGTCGCGTATGATCGGAATGTCATTGTTATTGACTGCTAACATAATCATACTACAAACAGGACTAGGCATTTCCTTTATCGGAAGTGGCTTAGAGTGAATCATCACTTCCTGCAAGTGCGGCCACTACAATAAACACAATTTTCCCCTAGAGATCAGATGCAGCCGGCTATGATCCAGTTTATTTTCAGTCTTTTGACCGACACAACGCCTTAATGCAACAGAGTATTTCTGCTTGCGTGTTTGTGTGTTGTTTTAATCGGTTTTTTAGTTCATGAAATTTAAATCACGGTCATTATCGATTAAGTGTCAGCTGTCAATTAAGTGATTTATTATTGAAATTTTCCTTCCCCTGTGGCAATTTGTGTTTGGAAAAGTTTATTTAATCGGATGGGACGATGTGCTCTTGCTATTTGGTTAGATTGTTGTCGCCAAGGGGTGAGTTATTAATATTTTTAGTTTTCTCTTGAACATTTTTTTAATACATAGAATAGGTTATTTATAATAGATTTTCTTAAATAATTTAGGAGTCTAGTTAAATATTTAACTTATTAATATGTTTGATGTTTAAACTAACAATATAGGTAAATTTTAAAATACAAGTGTCCTCATACAACCTAGATATAATTGTGGTCAGATAGGTCTAATTTCTAATTTTTAATTTAAAAAAATATTTGGTACTCAACCTAATACATTTTTTTAATATTGATTAAATAATTTTCGTGTGAAAATAATGTAAAATGTTTCGTTAAAGCTCCTGAACGTAACAATTTTAAAAGCGTTCATTGAAAAATTTAATCCGTTCGAGACGCAGTTATCACGGCTGTCGTAGTCGCGCACTAGTTTAAATTCTGAAGTCGCATTTTAATTTCAATTTACTTAAAATGTTTAATTTTTATAAACTCGTCTAGATTACGTAATTATACTTTAAACAAAGTTAAAGTATATTAGTTCATAAACTTCTGATATATATATATATATATATTATAAAAATTAAATATAAAAATGGGGGGGTCTAGTAGGATTCGAAGAGCGTATCTTCGTGTTAGAAGTCTAGCGCGTTAGCACTGAATCAACTTTCCGATAGCTTTAAATGTATTTTTCAAAGTTGTATATTAATTTTTTTTTTTTTTTTTGCTACCATCTGGTTGTCGTCGAAACCTCTATTGCACAACCTTAAATTGTTGCCATGGTTACCACACAATATCATAAAAAATGCTCTAGGATGAAAAATGAATGAAAAGAATAAAATAAACAACCAGGATAAACGGTATCAGACCTTCCTTCACAAACGGACAATGCGAAAGGAAAACCCAAAGAAACTGCAACACAATGCTAACAACGAAAAAAGAAAGCGTATAAGTAGTAACAACAAAAATATTACTCCAACACTTAAATAGAAAGAAAATGGAAAATTGTAGGGAAATTCGCTTTCTATTTTGCCACTTAATATTCTTATTCTGACATATTTAAATACACATTTATATTAATTGTAATTATATAATAAATAGAAACTAAAATAAACTTTTTTTTTTGTTGATTTAAGTAGGAATTGATTTTTTTTTAAATTTATATTACTATTGACTTATTTTCTGGGTCTTGATAATGCTTATGTCACATCCTAATCTATTTATAGCCGTGATTAGCGGACATTATTATGTTTACATTATTATGACAGACTACTCGTTCGGACATCCATCCATTTTGATCATTGTCTCTCATTTTTATTAGTCAGTTCATTCGTTTTTATTGACATTTATCGTTTATCCGTTTGTTAGTTATATAATATACACCCATTATTTATATAATACCATTATGTGTTTATATAATAAATTTCACATTTTATGTAAATTTATGTAGATATTTAATGGTGCAAGTGTATATATTTAGTTCGTATTTTAGTGTGCAAATAAATTAAATTTGTTTAAGAATTTGAAAGTAAAACACTCATCGTATTATTGTCAAACTAAATTTTTCTTTGTACAATCAATTCACACTTCTAAGCTACTGTATATCCATGAAGAATATTTTATTATATATAAGATAGTAATAAAATAATTGTTGCATGTTATATATTATTAATTACATACTTTTTTCAATTTCCGAATTAACTCGGAAATAATTAAGTGGTATTTATGAGAGATACTTCACGCCTCATTATACGAAAAAAGTTTTTCAATAATGAAGACAGTTCTAATATAGAGGATTAAATTCAGAATAAAAAATATGATTTCTTTGGGGAAAATGTGAAAAATCTGTAAGTTAGGATTGATTTTACCAACTAGTTACTCTTGACGGTATTAGCCGCTGGCAGTGGCGGGTTGACTGTCACGAATATACTTTTAAGCTAAAACAACATACGAAATTTAAATAGGATTTGATTAATGAGGTGTCTATAAAGTGTTTACCAACGAACTGCTCCGGGCTGCATAAACTAACAAATCAAAACATGTAATGAATAAACTGTGTTTAAGTAAATGTAAGGCTAAAGCCAATTCTGTCAGGGAGTTAAAGTGTTAGAGTGTCTGTTTAAATTTAATACGAACACCTTTCGTCGAATATAATTGTATTTTTGAACCAAAACGTTGGCTAGACTTTATATTTAAATCTGTTTCCTTCAATCACATTTATTCGACTCTTTTAAGCATTTTCAAATACACGCATTAGTAGAAAATTTTAAATGAATGAGAATGCTGTTGTTAATCCAGACAATGGTATTTATTTTAATAATGCAATATTTCGGCAACTAGGTCGTTGCCCTTATCAAGCCTGAAAACCATATTAAATTGATTTTAAATACATATCAAAATACGAGTACACTTGTAGCAATATTTTAAAACTTTATAAAACTCAATAAAATTTTGTGAAATTGTTGGTCAAAAAATTTTTTTATTAGTATTTGTTTTATGTACTTTTTGATGTATGCTTTAGTTTTATTTTGTTATTTTTATGTGTGTTTTATATGTAAATATTGTTATTATCTTAGTGTTGATACTGTTTTAAATTTTTTAGATGATTTTATGACTCACTACTTTGGGGGGTTATTGCATCCATTTTTTGACTAAATTCAATTGAGTTTTATAAAGTTATAAGTTATTGTGACAATGCTAATATTTTGTATCTGTAATTACAACCAATCTAGTATTGTTTTCGGATACAATTTAAATGCTGCCCACGGAGTCTGCGCCGGTATTCCAGTTCTAAAGTAGCCCATCTCAGTCTTCGCATATCTGCGACTTAACTAACCATGACATGGTCAAAATCTATTCAGTTCTCTTGTAACCTTTTTTGTTCCATTCTTGCCAGTGTTGAGCTTTATTTCCTTCTCTTTCGCATACTCTCGCACGCATAACCTATTTTGTAAAACGAAATTTTATTTAGATTTTTTATATTTAAAATATTGTTTGAGCTTGAGCTTCAAATGTAACAGCACAGTACAAATGTGACAGCAGTGCAATGCAAACTCGCTACGTTGAAGCTAGCGAAAAGTTCGTATTATCGACGGTTGCACGTTATGAACGGTGACTGAAGTCTATACGACTTTGGCAAGACGCTGTATTAATCGCTAGTTTTACTGAAAGATACTCTAAGCGTAAGATACGTACGAACAGTTCCGAATACTGTGTTTATTAAACGTAAATATTTAAATAGAATATTGAAAATAGGTTTAAACTGTAATGCATTACAGTGGCGGATCAAGAAAATATTTTTGGTGAGCTAGTTGGGGGGGGGGGGTGTCTCCCCGCCCCGGAAAATATTTTTAGGTAATATGGTGGCTATAGTGTAGCTATTGTAGTTAGAGCTAATACAGCAGCTATAGTGTAAACTCTAAGCTTCTTCGGGGGTCTGAGGGAAATAGTTATAGGCCTACTCTGTGACATTACACAATCATTTATTATACTCATTTACCATATATTTTTACAATACAAAACACCTGTTTATTACATTGTGGGCGGCCGTATTTATTAATGATTGCAGTATGGTATTATAGTGATTATTGTGGGTTTGTAAACATATTCTACTAATTAATAAATATATTTTAATCAGGAACGAACGGCCGAACGCTAACATTGAAAATGGCATTTTATTTTACATTTATAGTGTTATTTTATAGTTTAAAAACGTTTTCCATATTTTGGGGGGCTTGAGTCCCAAAGGCCCCCTTTAATCCGCCACTGCTGCATTATTGTATTGCAGTTCTGTTTGTTGTAAATCGTACGCCATTCACCGTTCCACTAGACTTATTGAGAGCCGTTCGAGTATATGAGGTTAACCTTATAGAAGTCCGCAAGTCAAAACTTCTGTTTACATATGGATTTTTTCACAATATTCAAGCTGTAAAGGCGAAATTAGTATTAAGCATTATGAGAGGAGCAAGGCTGCGCTTTAATTAGAAATTAACCCTGTGTATGTAATGTAAAACTTTCTATGCTATTTTTACGTTCTTACAATGGTTTAATCATTTTTAAGGCATTTTTAGACTAAATGATTACTGTATTTCTTAATTCTTACTGGTCATATAATAACTACTGAGCTCGCTAATAGTCTATTTACACTTAACTTGCTCTGTCAGTAATACTTTTACTCTCTTCACTGCATTACAAACACTCACTTTTCACGCTCTATATCGACTTACAGCTTCTAGTAACTTTTCGTAGTAAAAGGTTCTAGAATAATGTAACAGTTACGTCCGATCAAGCGTGATTTGCCGCTTCTAGTAATTTCTATCCGCAATTGTAGAAGATTCTAGCATTTACGAGATGACTTACTGTTGTGCCCACTCGAGCGCGAAAGAACTCGTACCTATCAAACTTTCAAGATAATTATTCTGTTGAAAATAAAATTCGTTAATTTGGCTTTTTATTTCTGAATCTTGGAAGGGTTTTCCCTTAAACAAAATTTACTAATTTAATGAATAACTATAAGGGGTTTTCCTTGATACAGACGAAATAGTGATACAATTCTTTCACAATATTATTATACTAATTAACTTCATGATGAACTTTAAGTAAAGTTATGAAAAACTTTTTGGGGCAAAACGTTTTTCCTCGCACTAGTGAAAATATACAAACCTCTATTCACGTGTTAATGGTGAATAATTAAATGAAGTAGTAACTAACCAGTATCGAATTTTTAATGTCAGAGAAACGTACTTTTCGTTAATCTGGCACTAGGAGGGGGTAATAAATGGGGGAGGGGTTGTTTAATGAACAGTTGTGAAATCTATGGTAATACGTTAAGTTATATTATGCAATATTGCACATGTTTACTGAGGGGGGAGCTCCTTCTACGCGTCGAATAGAGTCGAAATAATTTAAAATATGTAGAATTATAAATTCGAATATCTTTAAACTTCAAGAAGAACGGAGAAGATTTTCGTTTCTGAGTTAAACCGCCTCTGGCTGATTGTGTAGGCCTATGACTTCTATTGGCTGGCAGTATAGAATGACCCGGAGAGCCGCGTACGGCCCTCGTGTCGCCTGTTGGACAGTCCTGGCCAGTATATAAAAAACAACGCGTAAATATTAAAATATTTCACTCAAAATCTCACTACAGTCAGTCTAGTTTCGACGACGATGTCGCCTTCATCAATGTTAGGCTACTGCTCTTGGCTTGTCGGAACTAGTGTGTAGTGAGATTTTGAGTGATATATTTTAATATTTATCGTTGTGAATTGTTCTCACTCGCTAAGCTCTAATAAACTGAATACATCAAAAACGTTTTCTTCTGAAATTTGTTCATAAATTAACTCAAATTTTAGCTTCGACAAACCGTTAACTAGTTTAATAAATATATTTAACGTTCCGCCTTCGTCATGGACAATAAAAGCAACGCGACTTCACTGTCTATTGCTATCACTAAAGACGCTATCTGTTTTATAGAGAAGTAGCCACATTTTCGAAAAGTTACAACCTACTTTAAAAGAAACTCCAGCGAATTTAAAATATATACGCGTGGAATTCTTTTGAATTCAGTTTTACATTTATTTACATATTTGTTCAAAAAAGAATGCGCGTTCATTTATTGTTTTGTCAAGTGGTGTAAACTTGAACTTTTGAAGTTTGAACCTTGATTAGCCACTGTGCATTTAAATGTTTGAACTTGACACAGTAAAGTCGACGAATAGTCGCGTACAGCCGTATTTGTCTGTCAGTAGGCCAAATAGTGCGTTTAGAAGCAGCTGTCATGCTCCACATTGAATATGTTTTGTTACTGTCGATGTGCAAAGTGTTTTTGCTACTTGTAATCAACAGATTGTTGTTGATAATGTTTGCTTAATCAAACTCCCGGCCTTGACTGGAAATCACAAATGTTTGCAAATAATTGTTATATAGTGTTGGATTATTAAAAGATTTTTCGAGGCCGATATATTTGGTGATATAAGAAAACGCGATAAATCAGATGAAAGAATGTTAGCACTTTGTACATGTTTTACAAAGTGGTGTTGAACTAATTGTTTAAATTGTTACATCTGTCCTTTTGTAATTCGTTACGTCAAACTGCCGCAGTTAAGTAAATTTCAATTAAATCAAATTTTCAATTCATGTTTATTTGAACACTCGAATTAAGTATTAAATAAATGAGAAAATGGTTGAAAAACGAGCCAAATATAAATATATATTTATATATATATATATATATATATATATATATATATATATATATATAATACGTTTTCTTGTTTAATAATTTAAAACAACATAGGTTATTCAAATACAAGAATAATTTGTATTTGAATAACCTATGTTGTTTTAATATATATATATATATATATATATATATATATATATATATATATATATATGAATAATGCAACGTATCGGCGCAACTATTTGGTTGCCCTTATCAAACCTATTGTGCTATAAAAAACCCGCAGTCTTTACTTTTAACTTTCAAATGTGTAATGTGAGGAGGCAAAACATCAAACCCCTACACTTCAGTAAGAACTTCCTTTGAGCTATCATTCTATTAACTTTCCTTTCAGCATTACTTTCATTTCCTTTCTTTTCATTTCAGTAATGCTGAAAGGAAAGTTGGTAGAGCTATAGCTCAAAGGAAGAGTAGCTTTTTAGTGAAGTGTAGGAGGTTTGATGTTTTGCCTCCTCGCGTCACACATTTGAATTTTAAATGCTTTATAAGGAAAACGATCTAGTTGCCTAGTGTTGATTGTTAAAATAAATATATTTGTGTGGATTTTCAACAGTTTTCTCATTTATTTAAATCATTTTTTAATTTTTTATAGACTGTTTAACACTAAAAGAAATAAGGAACACGATGTATTTAGCACATACATACATACATACATACATACATACATACATACATACATACATACATATTTACATACATCATTACATACATACATACATACATATTTACATACATACATACTTACATACATACATACATACATACATACATTCATACATACATGCATACATATTTACATACATACATTCATACATACATACATACATTCATACATACATGCATACCTATTTACATACATGCATACATACATACATACATACATACATACATACATACATACATACATACATACATACATACATACATACATGCATACATATTTACATACATGCATACATACATACATACATACATACATACATTCATACATACATGCATACATACATACATACATACATACATACATACATACATACATACATACATACATTCATTCATACATACATACATACATACATACATACATACATACATACATACATATTTACATACATGCATACATAGATACATACATACATACATATTTACATACATACATACATATTTACATACATACATACATACATATTTACATACATACATACATACATACATACATATTTACATACATACATACATACATACATATTTACATACATACATACATACATATTTACATACATACATACATACATACATACATATTTACATACATGCATACATACATACTTACATTCATTGCCCTTATGAACTATTTTATTAATATTTCATATTTTTCCGGAAATACACTTTGGGAGTAACTTTTGTGGTTTTAGCCAACACGTCTGCCCTCCTATACCGGCGCTGCGCCGGACAAGCTAGTTCGCTCTTAACATCTCAATTTTATATTACATGCTTCCCTAAGCCCTATCTAATCTTTATCGTTCCCTTTGCACTGGGAGAGTAGGTCTACGCGATCTAGGGGCATCTAGAGTATCCTTAATTACGCGACCCTGGGCTTTTATTTCCTCCGCCTTAACCCCCCCCCCACCCCTACAAAACACACCTAGAAAACTAACACCGCTATACGCATGGCGGGTATTCCTTCACTCTAATTTGTATGGATTATTTTGCTTTAACTATAAACATAATTATTATTTTTTTAATCTGTAGACCCTTGATTACCATTTTGTTCAAAAATATTCTTTTGTTTATTACGTTGTGAATGCTACTTTGTATTTAAGTTTGCGGAACGTAGAAGCTATTTTTTGTGATATGTTATCGTGATATGTAAGTATATATTTTTGTGTTTGTATGTTATTGTTTTTTGTTGTTTTATGTGTACAAAGTAGCATTCACAACATCCAACACAATTAAAAAAGACCTTCACAGTTCAAAAACACACCCGGATAAACACGACAGTGCATGCGTATACAAGATTACATGAAACAACTGTCCCAGCGTTTACCTAGGACAAACACGGAGAACATTTACCACAAGATACGAACACGTAAAACAGATAAAAAAGACATAACCCACATTAAATTTCGCCATACACATACAAAAATCACTACGTCAATAAAAGCAAAAAACTTAACACAACTATGAGATATATAAACACCATAAATATTATCCACAACACATTCTAAATGACAAAACACTCCCAATCAAACACTATATTTGAGCACTTAATTAACAACTACTCTATAAACAATTACACACCACAAAACACCAATACACCACAGACTGACACCAACACATCACAACTGAGCAACAGTGCGATAATCGCCTGGTCACTAAATAAGCAGTGTTTATATGGGGTTTTGAAATACAACGCCGAGCCGTGCGATAATCGCTTGGTCACTAAATAAGCAGTGTTTATATGGGGGCTTTCAAATACAACGCCGGGCCGTGCCGAGCCGTGTGATAATCGCTTGGTCACTAAATAAGCAGTGTTTATATGGGGTTTTGAAATACAACGCCGGGCCGTGCCGAGTGATGCCGAGCCGTGCGATAATTGCTTGGTCACTAAATAAGCAGTGTTTATATTGGGGGCTTTCAAATACAACGCCGGGCCGTGCCAAGCCGTGCGATAATCGCCTGTTCACTAAATACGCAGTGTTTATATGGGAGTGTTCAAATACAACGCCGGGCCGGACCTGGCGATGCCGAGCCGTGCGATTTTGGCTGATCACTAAATAAGCAGTGTTTATATTGGGGGCTTTTAAATACAACGGGGAGCAATGCCGAACCTTTGTTCAGTCCTACCTTCCCCCAATTCAGCGGTTTCTGCCTTTGTTCAGTCCATTCTAGTGTTCCAACCCAGTGAGTTAAGAAACATTACGCAATATATTGTTTCAAGTTCTTTTTGTTCTTTATATTTTGTTAATTCAAAAATACTATTATAATGAGTATTGATATAAATTAGTTTGATTCAAGAAAGACCTCCTTTGTGGGACTAATTTAACAAGAGGTACATGGATAGAAATGTGTCGCTCGTTAATATATAATATAGTTTTATCTCTCTAATATCCACAATAATACAGTTGTTAACAATATTATTTTTCGTTTCTAGCAGCAACGAATTCAGATATTGTATAGTAAAGAAAAATGGAAACATTTGAGGGACAACTTTCGAAGTGAATTAAAAATTCGGAGTTTCTCGTATAGAGTTACCAACTATCCACTAGTCTCGTGATCTTTATTGATATTGTGTGTCCAGTATCGCCTTCTTTCTCCCACATTCATCATCAAGTGAGGAACTATCCAATAACATCATCAGCCTCATAGTTGATGACGTTATTATTACACTACGTTGCAACTGAGACTGACATGAAGGTAGCACTTCTCACTACAAGGCTAGGAAACCTACTCCGTACGAATCGGCTTCAGTGCGAACGCGTAGCAGATCTTGCCCAGCTTGGCATCGCATCGCATCAGCCCCCCATAAGCTTGCTTATAGAATGACTGTTAGACTTAATTGTAATCAACTTCGTTCAGCGATGGTCACTTGAGAAATACAAATAAATGAATTTGCAATGGCTTGTTATACATTAGAAATTTGCTGTAGACGTTTTTTATATAGGCCTACACGCACGCGTGCGTGAACTTTCAACAGTTCGTGAAAAGAGTGCAAAGTTCTCGAAGACTTTGTAGGATGTCTCGTATATTCATAATTTCTTTGTAGAATTACAATTTGTAAAAATAAATTTTAATTTTGCTTTCAAAGTTTTTAATTTTGTTCAGTCTTTATACTAAAATAATAATTCATCAGTACTATGTACTTAAATTTAATTAACGCATTTTGTCAACTTGAAACCAATTTTTAAAATTTTGCCCCGAATTAGCTCTCATTGCAACCCCCCCCCCCCCCTAGAATGTCTAGGAGGAACTTCTAGCCGCGCTACAGTGAGGGATTGAGTATATTTGTTATGTCAGAATGTAATGTTCATACAAACGTATAAAAGAAATTTGGAATATTCCACGTGTAGAGGAAGAATAGTGTTTGTAACCAAAGCCCGAGTTCCTGTTACGGTGCTTTTGTAAATCACGTGTAATTTTAAACACGTGAAGTTGAGCCGTTAGAAACGAACCCGGCCAGTGTTGAATATAGGGAATTTATTAAAGCTATATTTAGAAAGGCCTGCGCAAAGGTGTTTACATTTTAAACAATGAAAGACCTGCGAAGTTTTGCGTCTGTTATCGCAATTATGTGAGCCCGCTAATAAATAACTAATCAGAACAGACTTGCGCAATACTGACAATCAGTGAATCAGAATTAAAGAATGTCACAGTGACGAATATGGCAGCTGTTGTTTGTTACCCTAATGGCTTTTATCCACGGGCGGCGGTAAGTCAGATCTCACTAGTTCATTGCTGGCCTACGTCCAGTAGTTTTAGGTTAACTCAAAGTTTTTCATTGTTTCCTTCCTCACTAACACTGTCGCCTCATCTAAAATACAAAATGCCTGTATAACAATTATAAACAATGTTTATATATTACATGCCTGTTTATATTAAACGATGTCATTTTACAAATTTAAGAGAAACCTTGCCTTTGTTCTCCAAGACAATCATTTATAAATGATTAGATTTATTTAAAATAATCAGTATTTTTGTTTTATAATTATATCACAACTCCATGACTTAATATTATAAACCTTGATAAATAAAAGAAAAATATAAATTTTTATAATGTATAAATTCAGATATTTTCTGTTTAAAATATTCTATATTAAAACGTCTTTCCATAAAAATATTTTAAATTTCTAATATTATGTTACAGTAGTTAACTAATTAATTTTGAAAGATTATGTCACTTTATTGAATTTCACTTTGAAATGAAATTAAAATATTATAATAAAATACAAATATATTTCAGAAAAGAAGTAAAAACTTTCTGACCTCTGTTTACTAACTTTAAAAAAATTGTTTTGTTTAAAAAAGCATTATCAAACTACATTATTGACTTAAATAATTGTACCTTTTTTTATTAAAACGTATTTCCATAAAAATATATTAAATTTCTAATATTATGTTACAGTAGTTAACTAATTAATTTTGAAAGATTATGTCACTTTATTGAATTTCACTTTGAAATGAAATTAAAATATTATAATAAAATACAAATATATTTCAGAAAACAAGTAAAAACTTTCTGACTTCCCTTTACTAACTTTAAAAAAAATGTTTTGTTTAAAAAAGCATTATCAAACTACATTGTTGACTTAAATAGTTGTACTCGTAATTCATTCACTAAAAGAAATATGTTATAAATATAATAAACAATTGGATATCTTTTCAATATTGTCTTGAATGTTTTAATCGCTGTCAGAACTAAGTTCCATTTAATCGCTATGTTTAAAATAAAAGGAAACATTTGCAAGAGTTTTAAAAGTGATGGTTTGGAGAGAAGGAAGGGTGATTGGACAGATAAAATGTATAATAAAATTGAGTTAGAAAGAGTGAGTAAACATTTCTTATCCTGATTGAGAAGAAGAAAGATTTATATCATGAAGATATCTGATGTTGGCCATTTACAGCATTGGCCAATTATTAAGACAGAGAAAAGTAACACGGAGGTTAGAAGATTTTATTTTCAGTAAAGTGCCATTAGCAGAAAACATAAATTGAATGAATGATTTATTCAATTGAATTTTTTTTAATCCCTTGGATTTAATTTCTAAAAGCATGTGGTTTTCTTTTGCCAAAAGCTGTTATTTATGTTGATAATCTCAAAGTTTTTACAACTGTTGAATTTGGGTTTGAAGCTGAACAAATCCTTTGCTGAGCTGTGTAAACGAGAAGATACAAGACTCTGAATCTTCTTTCAAAATAACATTGCTCAATCAAATTGTTATTATGTGAATTGAAATTACAAAGTTAGTCACTAAAGATTTTGAGTTTTATAAAATAATTTAATCTGAATTTATTCCCAAATGAAAAAGTCTCCTTATGTGTCTCATCTGTTCTTTGAAGACTTCTTTTCACAACAAACTCATAAAGGTAATCTGCCTTGATGAGTTTTCAGTTGTGCTAATAGTTATAGCTCATCTCTGCATTTACCCTGTATACTTCATTGATCCTGTAGCTAAGACGAACAAGATGTTTTCTAAGTAGATACTGATTAAAATTCATCTTCGGAAGCAATAAGGCAAGACAGGTTCATCAACCTAATATTATTGATAGAATATCATCAACAAAAACAGATAAGAAAGACACAGCCCAAATCAAATATCGTCATACACATACAAAACATACTACACTCACAGACTGACATAGACACCAATCTAAAAATCCTACATTACATCAATAAAAGCAAAAAATTTAACACAGTAGGAAACTATGAGATATGTAAACACCATCAATACTATTCACAACACATTCTAAATGACAAAACACACTCCCAATCAAACACTATATTTGAACACCTAATTAACAACTATTCTATGAACAATAACACACCACAGACACGCCAACACAACACACCTGAGCAACAGTCTTGTCAGTAATTCACAGCATTGAAAAAGCGCTGACCTAAGCGCAAAACGCATTTGCTGAATAAATCCGTAAGTAGTGGTTTTTTTGCCAAGATAATACTACAAGTGTAATAAAAGTTTATTTTATCTCTAACGGTAAAAACAGAAACTTGAATATGTTTTTGTTTATACTGCATGGCATTGTTCACTCTCACTTCAATAGCAGTCGCTGTATATAACTACTGATAGGACTCGAAATCGTTTGTATATCACGATCTATAAAACTAGAACCGGACGGTATGAAGATCACTCAGTGACAGACATCGACATACAGTGGAAAATATACAAGTTATGTTTATATATTGATTATGTTTCATCATCCTCGACAAAAATGTTGGATTACTGAATGGGCCAGATAGGTGAAGGCCCAGATTATAGAGAGTTTACTGTGCTTTGAACATATGAAATGTAAATAATGTTACAACTGTTTAATATTTAACCCAGAGACAATTTTATGTTTACCTTGTATGAATAGGCGTATGGAACTTAAAAGGGCTCCCACCATCATTTTCTTGCCCCCACTATCTTAGGTTATCTAAATATGAATAATATATTTTTCCAAATTATCTCTTTGGTAAGACCTTGTAATAGCAGGTAAGAAATCACTTAAGCTAGATAAATACATTTGATTAGGTTAAAAAAAACATTCCCAATTAATCATTAGATGTTTGCATGTGATGAGGTCATTGTTTTATCTGCTGTAGATTATCATGATAAGTAGTGGTATTTGCTAATAACATTGAATTTTAGTGCTGGGCTCCATCCACTAAAAATAGCTCTAGCAGTTATATGATTCTTAAATAGCCTTGAAATCAAGTAGGGTTACCAGTAATTATTTTTTACTTGACTTTATTTTGCTTTGAAAAAGTGATTATGGTTTATTTTGTAAACAGTTGCTTTTCTCTTCTGATTTTCTTAATGAAAGCAGTAAAAACTAATTTAACAGATGCCATTGTACATTTAATCTGCCTGTAATGTATTAATTTTAAATAAATTATTTTCTAATATAATGTTGACATGTGTAAATAAGTTTAAAAATTGTTAATTTGATGTTTATGTAGGTAAATTCATTTATAAAAGTATATAAAGTGTGAATTTCATAATTTCAAAAATCTATAAATAATCCTCAGCTTGAGTGAAGATCGCTTATTTTTATGTAAAATTAGGTTTTGAAATTTAGTATAAAGATCTAGATAAAAATTACAAATATGAAATTCTGTATGAATAAAGAAAATTTTTAGTTACATTAATAATTAATCTATTCCTTAAACACTTTAAAAAGATTTTACAGAAAGTTGATATAAGGTTTGACATCTTTTCCTGATGGTTACTCTTTTCCATTTATTTAGGTTGAAATGACGATAAACTCTCTCCTAAAGTAGTTCTATATTTATAGAGCAAAGCAAATTAAATTTTAGTATTTTAGGAAAATTTGATTTAAATTTCGAGACTGATAAAACTTTTTGTTTACAATATAGAATAGGAATTGATAGTGTAAATAAATTTAAATGAGAATATTTGTGTTTAGAACTTATAATACATTTCCTATTCAACAGAATTTAATTTTATTTTAACTTCTTAAAATATTGTATAAGTAAAAACTAGAGGGCATCAGATGGTTATTTTAACTACAATTGTTTTGCAGATATAAAAAATAACATATGATTGACGATAATAATAAAACATTATAATATTAAATTTAAGTTTCTTAAGGCGGAAAATATTTTTTAATTACTATTTTCGCAGTATATGCATTTGAAAAAAGCATTTGCCTATATGTTTTGAGCATCAATATGGACAAATCGTATCAAGGCTAAAGATGATTTTAGAACAGAGATTCGTAACAGAAAGAAGTGTCATTGGTCTCCTGGCAGGCAAGATGTGTGTTTGGCACATGCTTCAACACTATTATTAAAACTGTTGGGTTTGTTTGAAGCAATGTCTATCATTATGGAACAGGTAGCAGGATGTGTTGCATATGTTTTTATATAGTTGTTTTTCGATTGAGTTTTATTTATAGATTAAATATATTTTACTCTTAATTTTTATTGTAATTTATGATCCATATTTATTTTGAAAGTTTTTCACCTGTGAATTTAAAAAATTTAATGTGTGGTATTTTAATTTCTTTTATTCTGCTTGGACCAATGTAACATGTGCTCCTTCAGTTTTGTTAAGTGATCAGAAACTAAACACTGTGGCACCTAAACATTCTCTCAAACATTTCTTACATTGTAAGAAATTATCATTTTATAAAAATTTCTATGGTATGGTATTCAAAAGAATGAACTGTTAACTGTTGGTATTTACAAAAATGAACTGTTAACCTTTTATGTTTACAAGAATGAACTGTTAACTTTGTAATCTTGCTGGGCAGGTGGATGCAAATGCAGGGATTGGAGTTGGAAGTGGGACAGATAATGAAGGGTTTTGGTTTGATGAAGACATTGGCCTTGGACGAACTCGAAGGGAGGCTGAAGAACTTAGACGCCAACAGCTACAGATAGAACAAGAGGTATAATTCTTTTTTTCTTATGTTAAAAAGTGAAATTTTAATTACAGCGTGAAAATATTACCTGTAAAAGAATAAACATGTCAATGCAAATAAGAAACATACACAAAACTAGCAAATTAATCATTTATTAACTCATGTGCGTTTCTATGACAAAGTCATCATCATCATTGAGTGTTGCTACTATAAACTCTAACTTACAACTGTTATGATTAATTTGTGTGTATCTCTTATTTGTATTAATATAACCTCACAAGCTAAGCTCAAAGAATAGTTGAAGAAACTTGTTAAAAATAAATCCAGGAAATATTACATATAATAAATTGTTTTAAAAAAAATTTGCAGTTATTTAAACTGTTTTCAGCTAACATAATTATCAATGTTAAAGTCAGTGTTAATGCTAGGATGTTATTTCTGATATATATTATATATATATAAAGATTATCAAACCTCTAAAAATGGGTTTTTAAGAAAGGATTGGATGGATGTGCAATGTTACTCGATAGTTTACAGTTTGAATTATGTAACTGTTGAATTATGTAACATAATAAGGCAACATTTATATATAAATATATGAGGTGCCTTATGCGAGTTTTTAATATACTCATATAATCATTTAAAAACAATATATTTTTAGAACTTAATATTAGTCATAGTAAAAAGAAATACTGTGCTAAAAGTGACAGATAGTCTATAAACACGCTTCTGGCTAATTCGATTTTTCTGCTCCTTCTATCTAATTAATTTTATTTTTGATTTTCTCTCTTTGTTTACATATTTGTCAAAATGAGTTTGTTTACTAGATATGTAATGCTACTAAGCACATATTGATTTAGTTGTAAAGCAAAAATGTATTGTGTGATTAACTGCTTGAACAGTATGTCCAAAACATTTAGTATAGTAATAGTCATTCTATATCATCTCAATTATTTAAAAATATATTTCTTAAATTTTAATTTCTCATTTTTTTATGATTTTTTCAAGTTTTACAATATTTTTTAAATGTTTATGTAAATACTTTAACAAAGTTTGTCCCTGAATTCAAACTATAAAAAATATCTGTCATAAATAATCAATTAGCTATATCTATAAACAAACAACTACTCAATATTCTTAACACATTCACTATGGATATCAGAAGGTGAAACTTCCTATGATGTATAAAGTACAAAATTTGAATGTCAGGAAAAATTGTCATTGCAAAACAGCAATGTAAGGAATGTAGACACTTTTTATCTGTAGGGAAAAATCATACCAATATCAAGAGAGATGTTTCTGAAATCGTTATTCCAAATAAGGTGCATAATTTTTAGTGACACAGATTTATATGTAAGACTTCTTGATACACCAGAAATGATACAAAGACCTACTTCACATAGCAAAGCAATAATAAATGTAAAAATTGCTGCTTTTTCTTGACATTGATTCCTTATATAGTTGTAAGCAGTCGTGCGATCGGACGATAGAAAACAAAAAGCTAGCCCCATTCTAAAACATTGGTTTTTGTAGTGTGTGCTTCATCAAAGGCCATTGCTATGAAATTGCAGGTGTTGCGGTCGTTTAGAAAACTGATGTAAGTAAATTTGTTCAAAACTTTATGTAAATGAACTGGTTAATATGACAAATCAAATAGAAAAATATTTATAGCGACCTTTCGGCCTTGTCAAATCTACATTATTGTAATATAAATACTATACCTCATATTATGTCTGTGGAACGGTCTCTTGCTCCCTCTACCCCCCCCCCCCTTCCCAATGCTTGCCCTTCGAGGTCACGTACCAGCTTTACGTTAGAGCAGATATACCTCATATTATGTCTGTGAAACGGTCTTTTGCTTCCTCTACCCTCCCCGTTCCCAATGCTTGCCCTTCGAGGTCATGCACCAGCTTTACGTTAGAGCAGCTATACCTCATATTATGTCTGTGGAACGATCTTTTGCTTCCTCTACCCTCCCCGTTCCCAATGTTTGCCCTTCGAGGTCACGCACCAGCTTTACGTTAGATCAGCTATACCTGAGATTATTATTTTCTAAATCAGAATCGACATCAGATTCATTAAATAAACTCCTCTTCAGGTGTAGTTGTGACTCATCACATTCAGCAGATGACTTATTGATAAAATCAAAACAGAAATGCAAGCCTAAAGCTTGTATTTTGTAAATGAGCCATAATGATACCGTATTGAATTGTAATACTAAGACCTCTTATAGATTTCACTAGACCACACAAACACTCTTCCTGAATGCACTCACCTTCAGCTATAGGCTTCTTAACCAAATTACACTGAAAATATTAACCATGTTCTACAGTAAATCCACACTCAAATTGTTAGGCTATTTATTTTAAAATAAATACAATTCTCATAACTATAGATGTTGACACAAATAGTTATAGAATTGTTATAGACTGATAAAAGTAATGGGAAACATTCTATGCCATCCAATTAATTTGAAGTGTCTTGTAACCTGAATTAATAACCTTCGTATTTAATGATCTTTAAACATCCTATAAGTTTAAAGATGTTTAAATTTATATCTCTTTTTATATGTATATATTATTTTATTAACATCTTGTTGAAATTGCACCTAACCAGAAGAAGCCAACACTTATGCCAATTAGTTGGGGAAAATATTCGTAAATTTGTTATTTAAAATAGACCTATATAAATTATACTAACATTAAACTTTTTATTTCTAGATTCAACAGTTAGAGCAAGCTCAGGAACAAATACCTTCTTACTACTATGTTAGGGAAATACCAAACAAACCTCCACCTCCATACACACCACCAGGACAAGCTTCACGCAGCCGTCGGAGTATTTGTCAGGCAGATAACATACCCACACATCAAAATAAAATAGAGGTGCTAGTAACTGAAGTAGTTGAATTCCTTTGTGAAATGATATCTGAAAACAAGGATCTCGCCTTAGTTCAACCACCAGAAGATTTTCTCACTGATGATAAAAGTGTGTGTGTATATAGAAAGTTCCTATTTGACCTTACCAGACAGTTGTTTTGTGAAGTGACATCAAGTGAACACGACGAAGATATACTGCCATGGAATAAAACTAACTACAGAAGAAGAAGAACAATTTCTTCAGAAAACAAAGAAGCTATCTGTTACTTTATAAATAAACAGGTAAGTATATTGTTTGAATTTGAATCCACAGCAGTAAAAGAAAATCTTGTTATTAGATGGTCAAGGAAAAAACGAGATCGCGTTGATGAGTTGTTAGTGCGAGAAACACAAGAAGAAGAAAGAGATTGGACAGACTACTCAGAAGATGAAATGAATGTAAAAAACCAAGTTTCGTTGAGTATTTGGGACCAGTTATTAACAGATACAGCCAGTGCTTTATCAATTGCTTTACAGAAAAAGATAAAATATTGCCAGCAGTCATGATACTAATTTAATCAGTTCAATATTATCCTTGATTTTATCTTATATTACAGTTTTAGAATGTTTTAACTGCCTTCTGTTAAATGTGTTTAACACTTTAAAGTCATTATCTGTTTCTTACTATACTCCAGAATGTAAATTTACTAAAAACTTTCTTGGTATAAAATATTTTTTTCTACAAATGCTCAAGTAATTCTATTCTCACAACAGTTTATTCTGATTAGTGGTAGAATCATTAATTTTAAATGATTTAAAAAAAAATGCAAACATGTTTTTTTCATATCTACATAGTACATGCCAATAAAAATATTTGCTTTTGTTGTTTATATCAACAAAAACATTTCCTATAACCACATTCCAATCCAGAATTTTATTTTAAAAGTACCTATTTACAACTGGATATTTTTACATTTAGTTTCTGTATAAATGAGTTACTTTTCCGATAATCATAATGCATTTATTTATTACAGTTCCTGATTAAATAATTACTTTAATAGTTTTAAGTTACTGACCACTGATTTATAATAAATTCCAGATTAATAAGTACAAGTTAAATCTACTATCTATATTTTATTTGTACATTTTTTATACACTTTCATAGTTTAGAAATATGGGCAAATACTGTTTTTTATACTATTTGCTAACAATACGCCTTACATATTCAACTTCATGTAACTTTAATACTTCTAATTCATTTTTGTAAATTGTTAGATCTGTGTTTCATATGACTATGTAATTACTGTTTTTATAATGTTTACTATTAATACTTCTTACTTATTCAACTTCATGTTACTATAATTACTATTTATAAATTGATAGATCTGTGTTTCATGAGACAATATATCAGCACAAGAAATTGTATTTTCTGTTTTGTTGACTAAACTTGTTTTGATCAAGCCTTAGGTTTTTTAATAAGTAGAGTATTTTAATTTTCTTGAGAAACAAATTCAATGTATTATCTTACTTTTACTGATAAACAAGAGAAACTCTAAGATTGTGCTTAGTTTATTTATATTAAGTGCCTTCTATTTCAAGAAATATAATGTTTTGTAAATTATTTTAACTATAATAAAAAATATTCTTATTTTTAAAATTTATTTTAATTTCCTTAGAAGGTATGTCCTTATGAGAAGTCCAAAGTTCGTTGGAGTAATGGATTTTCAGGTGAAATTGTGTTTAATATATATTATGGTTTTATAGAACTTACTTTAGAATACATAACCATCTAGACATTCCTCTAGAATGCTTTTTGTTTCTGACATTGAAGATTGCCTTATATTAGTGCACAAGTTCTTGGCTCAATATTTTTTACATGACAATAATAACTTTTATATTGAATACAGTTGAAACTGACCAATTCAAAACCTGTGATAATTTGTTATATTTTTAAAAGTAGGTCACATCTAGTAGAGGCAGCACATTTTTACAGACTACATGATAACAAAAACGCCCAAGATTGATGGAATTGACCTGAAGCAGACTATCTAAACTAATGATATAAGTTAGTTCTAGTAGAGCTTAAAGCTTATTTAGGAATTTTTGGACTAGATAGGAGACTGACAGACTTACCTAATGGCAATAGTCCAAAACTGCAATCTCTTGGAAATAAAAAATAGACATATATAAAAACTTATCACACTATTGAAATATTTCGATCAAAAATGATCTTTGTCAATCAAAAAAAAAGAAAAAGAAAAGACACACACACACTTTTTGACATCATAACTCCTATTACTCACAAAGTACACCCACAACCCCACCATAATATCCCACCCGCACCCTAACCTACGAAAACCTTAAAATCAGTTAAGGTCTGAGTTGACTGATCTCCCGAAACGGCCATCCTCAACAAATATAAGTAAGTGCTACTATAGGCAACTTTTGTGAAATATTTACAAGTGTTTTAGTGAAAACTAGTAGTTCACGTGAATATGGAATCAACAAATAGGAAACTATTTGTTGGGATGTGTTCTTTAAATGAAGAATTAGATAACATTACAAAAATAACAATAGTAAATGGATACACCAAACACCTAATAAAAAACATATACAATAAATTTACAAAAAACCCTAACCTCAACACAACACTACAACCTGAACTCAAAAATAAAAAAAATCTTCCTAAAATATAAATACACCAATAACAAAATAGAAAAAATAAATATATACAACAAAGAATACTTCACACCAACATACAAACCAAACATCAAAATAATAAAATATCTTAATAACACAAACCACAAAACAAATACAGAAAAACATAACCTATCAGGAATTTACAAAATTACATGTAACGACTACAATGCATTTTACATAGGAAAAACAACCAGATCATTTAAAATAAGAATTGAACAACATTACAGAGCATTCAAAAATAAAAATACAAAAGCATCAAATGTTGCAGCACATTTAACATCACATAAACATGAAATAACATATTTCGAAAATAAACTAACCATACTTGAAATACATAATATCCCAAAAGAACTAAACTCACTAGAAAAATAGCACATTTATAAAAACATACACAACAATTTAATGAACCTACAGACAACATTTGCAGACGATATACTATTCAAAAACACTATACACTCGGCTTAAGAAGAAAAATGTATGACGCCAAAAAATACCAACATCACGGACCAAACATACACACCAGAAAAATAGAGAAAATTAATTCAGTGATTCGACAACGGTCAAGTGATCGAAAGGTGCCTCATCACATAAGATAGAATTATTGTTGTTGGTGGTGGAAAAAATTATTTACAAGTGATAATAATAACTTCATATATATATATATATATAACACATGCATTTCTATTTATTTTCTATTTCTATAAATATATATATATATATATATATATATATATATAGGAATTTTTGGACTAGATAGCAGACTGACAGATTTACCTAGTGGCAATAGTCCAAAACTGCAATCTCTTGGAAATAAATAATAAATAGACACATAAAAACATATTACACTATTGTAATATTTCGATCACACAATGATCTTTATCAATCAAAAAAAGAGATTGAAGTGAACCACAGATATGTATAAATATCCGTGTGTCACAGTTTTATAGTTTATAATGTAGTACTATATGTTATTTGTATAAATATTAAATAATTGAAACCAGATATTAATAGTCTGTCAGAAGGAAGGTAAATGGAGTTGTTAAAAATGGTATAAGTTAGGGGGAAGGTAAAAGGAGTTTTATCTGATGTTGAGGTTAGGAGGCTCTCTAGATTTCATGTACCACTGGTATGACAACTCCCATCTTCTCAATTCTGAAGGGCTGAAATCAGGGGGAGGGTCTTAATTTTTTTGGTGGTATAAATCATTGGAAAATATGATGTGACAAGCAGCGTATTGAGCAGCTGGCCTGTGTATGTTCATGGTTCCAGCGTCAATTCATATATATCTGGTATGAAAATGGTGTTAGATAATTTGAAGAAAGAGTTGTGTCAGTACTTCTCAGTGCAAGAGATATCGGATAACACTGGGCAAAGATGGATCTTAAATCCGTTTTTAAATGCAGTTATAAATGAGGCAAATTTAGCAACTCAGCTCAAAGAAAATCTGCTGGAATTATTTGCCGATGGGATGTTACACTTGGAATTCAAGTCTCAAAGTTTGGATACCTTTTGGTTAAAAAGAAAAACAGAATACCCTGAATTAACAATCAAGGCTTTGAAGTGTCTGATTCCATTTTCTACCTACTACTTGTGGGAGTTGACATTTTCATCAATGGCCCACGTAAAAAGTAAAGCAAGAAATCGCTTAAATTTGGAAATCGATTTAATACTTAAAGTTGCAAAAACGGATCCACGATGGGAGAAATTGATTAAACAAAATCAAGCGCAACCTTCACATTAAAATATACGAGTAGTCGAAGAATTGTTTTTTAAAATTTGTTTGTATAAATAAAAATAAACATAAACTTTATAAAGTAAAATAGTATAATGGGTATCATTTTGTCAACTTTTTCTTAATATATCGATCTTGTTAAAATTTATTGATTTTTTGTTACTGAAATACCTAGTTCTCACGACTTCCTGGCGGCCTCCTTACAGAGGCGTAGAGCCCCCCCCCCCAGGGGGGGGTCACGACCCACAGGTTGAAAAACACTGGTTTAAACCAAAATAAGAAATTTTCAATGATGCCCTGATTTTCATGAATATTTAAGAACAGAAAGTTGCTCATTGAATGTTATTAATCTATTTGTCTAAAAATATATCTTTACCTCTCATACATTTTAAAAAATAATCCAGTATTCAGGGAGGGGGGCATGCGTTTTCCGTAGGAATTAAATATGTTATTATTCTCCTTTTGCTAGTGTGTTGCAATACTATAAATGTATTTATTAGAAGCTCTTTCCTTAATTTACCTAAATTTATAAGGTGTGTTCAAAAAAATACCAGGAATGTTTAAATTTCGCGTGTTTGGAGAGTCCGATTTTCAAAATTTTTTTTATTGTGTTGGTATACATACCCCTGAAGTATGACACAATTTTCAGCTGTGTTCATTGTTTACTTTATCTGTGGCAGCCGCTAAGGTTAGACTCAGGTTCATGAGCTCGGCGATTTTCGATTGTTAAAAAAAATGGATCAAAGAATTTGTATTAAATTTTGTGTAAAAAATGAAATAGTGTAACAAAGTGTGCGAAATGTTAACAAAGGCCTATGGTGAGTCTGCTATGAAAAAAACAAGTATTTACGAATGGTATAAGCGTTTCCAAGATGGCCGCGAAAATGTTGACGAACGCCCCAACACATCAACAACTGAAAAAAACATGGAAAAAGTGGAAGCAATGGTTATGAATGATTGCCGATTCACAATCAGAGAAGTCGCTGATGATGTTGGCATATCGATTGGTTTATGCCATGACATTTTTGCAAACATTTTGGGTATGAAACGTGTGGCAGCAAACTTTGTCCCAAAATTGTTGAATTTTGAACAAATAATGGAAAAAAACAGCGGCAAATGGAAGTTGCTCAGGAATCACTAAATGAAGTTAGCGACGATGCAGAATTACTGAAACGTATTATAACAGGCGATGAAACATGGGTTCACGGATATGTCGAAACGAAGGCTCAATCATCCCAGTGGAAGCATTCTGCTCTCCAAAACCGAAAAAGGCTCGGCAAGTGCGGTCGAACGTCAAGGTTATGCTTACTGTGTTCTTTGATTTTAATGGGATAGTGCATCATGAATTCTTGCCACAAGGTCAATCGATCAATAAAGTGTACTATCTACAAGTTCAACGCCATTTGCTTGAAGCAGTGTGAAGAAAACGTCTGGATTTTTGGCAAAATAATTCATGGCTTTTGCATCACGATAATGCACCGGCTCACACATTGTTGCTTGTTTGTGATTTTTTGGCAAAAATTAACACTATAATGATGCCCCAATCTCTATATTCGCCAGACACGGCCCCTTGTGACATTTCCTTTTTCCAAAAATTAAAAAAAAAACCTTAAAGGGTCATCATTTTACAAGCATAGATAACATTAAAAGTTCATCGCTGAAAGAGCTCAAAACTATCCCAAAGATCGAGTTTCAAAAGTGTTTTGAGAATTGGAAAAAAGTGTGGCATAAGTGCATAATATCTAGTGGGGACTACTTTGAAGATGACAATATCAATGTAAATGAATAAATAAATATTTTTTTCAAAAAACGAAAATTCCAGGTATTTTTTAACACAGTGGTATGCATACAACTCTACATGTTATCACCCTATTTGATAAATTAAAATTTGAGAGATTACACAGATCTTCTGAACTCAAAAAAATATATAAAAGACATTCACAAAATAATAATTTATTACTCATACTCGTTTCAGTGACAACGTAATTATCATCAGTGAGTGTTGCTACTACAAACTTAACTTACAACTAAGGTGAAAATAAGATTTAATGGGTGCAGTAAAATGTTTATAGGTGAAATCTACAAAAAAAATTGAAAAAAACCATAAGAATGTAATTTTTGGAATTTTTTAATCATAAAAATAAAATTAAATCAAAAAATATAAATAAACTTGGCAAAACTACTTGAACATTCATTATTTTTGTACAAAACCAGGGACATTCAGCTTCAACCAAATGGACATGGTACTTACATTTCCTAAGAAAACGATGGATGACCTTTCAACTTTTGCTGTACAATATCTAGTTATGTGTACATGAGTATATGTACATTAAAAACTATAATTTTTAATATGTCACTATATTTTATACTGCTAATACAGTGAAACCTGTCTTAGACGGACCCTGTGTTAGGCGGAATCCCGTCTATCGTGGAAAACTTTAAAAGTCCCGACTGTCGCCTATTTAATTTAAGTGGTTAATAACTTCATAAGCCGAAAACTGTCTAATGTGGAAGCGGAATAAGCAAAAGGATGAGTGATGCGTATTTACTACGTCTTTGTTCTGCATAAGCCGGAAAATCTAATCATATACATGCTGTAAAATATAAAGTTACAATGACTTATGTTTGGATAAAATACAGTTTATAATATATTCTTTTACCATAACAAAATTCACAGATAGGTCTGCTTAATTGTAACAGATCGTATTTATTTCTGAGAATTCTGTAACAACGTTAAGGATTGCTGATATGCACAAGATAACGCAATGGTATACAAACATCCATAATTTACGATAGGCTATGTGTCAGCACTCGTTTCCTTCAAGATAACGCAATGAATGGTTTACTTTATGCTACTTACTTACTTTATGGACAATGCAACGTGTCATCCTCGTGAAGTTACTCTCACATCAAATTAGTGTTTTTTCCGCCCAATACTACTAGTGTTACTCAACCGATGGATCAGGGCGTTATTAAAAATCTTAAAGTCCACTATAGAAAACGTGTTTTACAATCTCTTATTGCTAACATAAATTCATGCTCATCAGTACAGGAATTGACCAGTAATATCACTGTTTTGGATGCTATAAGATGGATATCGGGTTCCTATGAGAAAATATCAAAATCGTGTGTTCAAAATGGATTTAAAGAAGCTGATTTTATTCTACAAGAACTCAATAATGCTATTGAAATGGGAACGCAAGACATAATCACTTTATGCACACGATGAAAGATTAGCTGACAGAAACAGGACATTCTACTTTATCTGCTGAAGAATACGTAAGTTTTGACAATGAACTGGCAACAAAAGAAGGTCCAAAATCTCTGGACGAAATTATTGAAATGGAGACTAATGAGATTATAGAAAGTGAAGAAGAAATTGGAGACGGGCCAGTCGTAGAAAACAAATTTAAAACATTTGGCGAGGCTTTAATGAAAATTTGTGAGTTAAAAGATTTCGCGGTACGTATTAACAACCCGAAAATGAGTCACCATTTGTTACAACTATAAAAACAATAACTGAAACAAAAGCAAGTAAAACTAACCTTTTAAAACAAAAGTCAATGCTAGATTTTTTCAAGCCTACTTGATTTTCTTTTATTTTTACATAAGCCTACTATGTACAGTATTTAACCTAAATACAGTAAGAGGAAAAATAGAGTTTTTAATAAATTTCATCATTAATTCATAAATTTTGTTGACAAGTGTATAAGTGTTTTAGTTTTATAGTTTTAGTGTTTTCTAAAAATGTTTTGTGGAGAAGGATAAAAGGATGCTGCATTAAAAGGTAAGATTTTTATTATGTAATGTAGGTTTTAACATTTTCTGTAGTGTGCATAGCCAATACCACCTAGGCTACGGGCTGTCATTAAGCAATCAAGATAACCGATATTACTGTTGAATGACGTTTATTTAGACATTAAAATGTTGCTTTATATGTTGAAGTGTTATCTCTGTAGGAAATAAACAGTCAGTACTTTATCGGAAATAAATAATTAAATTAAACAATTGTATTAGAACAAATGTAGACACGATGACAATTATCCGTTATCTATGTGGTGTTGGTACAGCGCCATACAGCTGATCAGTAGAAATAATAGTCTTATAGCTAAGAATTCCCACGGCCTACCCTCACCCCAACGCTAAAAATAGGCTGGACAAACATTTCGTGATGTTACCATCATACAGTACACTACTACTGTATAAGACGGAAAAAATTCCGGTCCCAATGGATTCCGGCTTAAACAGGTTTCATTGTATTTTGTTCAGAATTTTATGGTTCATAGTTAAGCTTTTAAATCAATTTTTATTGAATACTGAAAATTTTCATTCATGTCACTTACAATCTTTTCCTTTTCCACTACACAATTTTATCTACAGACAATATATTTTAGTTGTGTGACACGCATTTTGAGATGTAACACTGTGTTGTTAGTTTTATGAATGTAGTAGCAAGTTTAATTCTCCTGTACAATTATGGAATGTTAGCTAATTGGGCCAAGAGGCAAGCAATTCCTTCCTTTATTCACAAACCAATAAGAAAGCCATCTTGGTCAATTAAACCTTTAACTGGCAATATGTTAACATAGTGGTGCATGTGGAGATACATAGGCTGTCGTTCTGTTTAATAAAAAAAAAGTTTATATGGAAAGAGGGGTAAACACTTCTATATCTTTTTAACCCATTGGCAAGCCAGTTTTCCAGAGTCTGGTTTAACCTGAGAATTCCTATTAATTCTCATTCTTGAAGACTTTTATAAAAACAACTATAACTTTTTTGTTAATCATAACATTTTCTTGAAATTTTTAGGACTGAATACTTGAAATGTATACTTCATAAAACTACAATTATAATTTTATTAATTTAATTCATTAATTATTTAATTACTTAATTGTATTATAATTAATTTAGCCTGTAAATAATACATAGCAGTAGTACACCTGGCTTTATCTATTTACTAATAATTTATTTACATAAAAAAATTATTAACTTTGTGAAAAACGTGTAACTACTAGGAGCTACACTCGACAGACCAGTTCCGTCCATGAATGTCACAGCGCCGCAGCAGTACAATGGAAATGTTCTGTCCAAGTATGCCAATGAGTTAAAGACAAGAGAAGCCTAAAAGTAAATGTACTTGTATGATGCCAATAGTGTTCCGTTTGACTAAAGGAAAGGGCAAACCTCAATAAGTATCTGAGAAGAGTAGAAAAGAAAAAAAGATGAAAAGAAGTAATATTTAATTCCCCTTGGCTAAATTCAATAAATCATTGTGAAAATATATTTGTTTATTTACTTAAATAATAATAAGGTTTGCTGCATATTATTCTGAAATACAAAATTATAAAATTATTGAATTTATTTTTTAAAAAATAAGTATATACACACTAAAAAGTGATAAAAACAATTTTTATATAAACAAATATAATTACTGTATGTTACATTATAAATAAAAACCTGTTACAATTATTTAAATTTTTACACTATCGGTTTCTTATCAGTTAAGGCAGTCAATACAGAAGATGGGTTGAAGTAGAGGAGAATTATCAGCAACAGGTTCAATGAGAGAAACATCGGGAGTCGCTTGATGTGTTGAATACTTCTATGTTTTGGTACTTTAATTAAATGTCCGACTTCTGGTGTGTATTTATAGGATACAGCTGAGCTACCTTTGATTGTACTTTGTTGATAAACAAAAATTTTCCAACAAATTTATTTAACACATGTGAATGAGAAATAAGATTCATTGGTCAACACGACGCCATTTGAAATAGACATAAAACGTCCAACTGGTAGAATAAATGGGCACAACCAGTTATTTAAAATAAAATCAACTATTCATACACGGAGAAGTAGTAAAAACAGTCATTATACAAACACATATAATTACTGTATATGTTACATTGTAAATAAAACATGTTACAATGGATTAAATTTGTACACTATCAGTTTCTTATCACTTAAGGCAGTCAATACAGAAGATGGGTTGAAGTAGAGGAGAATTATCAGCAACAGGTTCAATGAGAGAAACATCGGGAGTCGCTTGATGTGTTGAATACTTCTATGTTTTGGTACTTTAATTAAATGTCCGACTTCTGGTGTGTATTTATAGGATACAGCTGAGCTACCTTTGATTGTACTTTGTTGATAAACAAAAATTTTCCAACAAATTTATTTAACACATGTGAATGAGAAATAAGATTCATTGGTCAACACGACGCCATTTGAAATAGACATAAAACGTCCAACTGGTAGAATAAATGGGCACAACCAGTTATTTAAAATAAAATCAACTATTCATACACGGAGAAGTAGTAAAAACAGTCATTATACAAACACATATAATTACTGTATATGTTACATTGTAAATAAAACATGTTACAATGGATTAAATTTGTACACTATCAGTTTCTTATCACTTAAGGCAGTCAAAACAGAAGATTGGTTGAAGTAGATGGGACAAATATCAATAACAAGTTCAGTGACAGGAACACTGCATGTCAATTCTCCTGATGATGTATTAAAAACTTCTAATTTCTTAGCACTTTGATTAAATGCTGACACATGGTGTGTAGCTGTAGGAGGATGATTCACAAAACAAGACCGAGATAGGACGGATGCAGCTGAGCTCCCTTTAATTGAGTGTATTTCATTGATAAAAGAAAAGTTTCCATCAAATTGATTTAACACATGTTGTGAATAAGGAAATCGATTTGTTGGTCGAGAAGATGTCAGAATTAACTGAGTTTCTTCATTATATGACATAGACATAAAAGGTCCCATAACTGGTAGAACAAATGGCCGCAACCAGTTATCATGAGTGCTTTGCTCATAGCCATAGAATGAATTCAATCTGAAATATTACAAAAAATTGAATCAGTATAAACTAAACTCAATTAGAAAAATGTTTTAAAACCAAAATGAAAAAAATTATATTTTTATTAAAGTTAGGTTTAAAACATTAATTGTATACAGAAAATGAATTTCTAGCTCCCTCATAGCAGGATCATAAAATTATGTATCATTTTTTTTATTACTATGTTTTATATGAAACATTGCTTCATTGCTTTCCTGTGTATTTTTTATAACTATTGAGATTTATATAATCTAATACGAACTCTAAAACGAACTTGACAATCTCTTCATAAGTTCAAAAAACATACTGGCAAAAATTGTTTTCTAATTAAAAAAACCATAAAAATTCAGATTTCATTAAATTTAATTAAAAAAATTATATTAAATTTATTTATAAAAAATATTAGTCACAACTATTGCTGCCCATAATTTTATGATGCGCACAGTCTCTATTTGCAAAATATATTTTTCAAGAAATTTTGCTATTATTATGAGGTGTATCCAGAAAGTTGAGCGTATTGAGGCTCTCCCTCCTGAGAGATATTTTTTTTTGACATGTTGGCTACATTTCTGTTTAGTCTGACTTCTCCCCTCCGCAACAAGACTGTTCGAGGTCAGTATGTTGAGAACTGTCAATGTGATAATGCGTTTTGTGGAAAATGTCTATCCAACTTCTGCTAATTGCAAAATACGTGGCATCATCCGTTATCTCATTTGGAACAGAAATCTCTGGTTGAGGTTTATAAAGAGGTGAAAACTGCATATAATGATAAAGCTATGATTCGAACGAGTATGTACAAGTGGTATCACGAGTTAAAAAATAGTAGTACATCTGTGCATTATGGTTAGAGGAGTGGAAAATCTTCAACTGTGACTCATGAAATTGATAATACGCTCTGTGATGATCGGCGATTGATTGTGGATGAACTTTTTGTGATGTTTCCACAAATTTCTAATACACAAAACCTTCACAGAAACATCTTGTTTAAATGGGTGCCCTGAACCACCCTCCACATTTACCAGACATAGAACCTTCAAGTTACTACCCCCTAGATGAATGTTAAAAGTTTCAGCCATTCTGTTATTGAAACTGAATTATTGGAATGAGGTAATAAATTTTAGAATCAGTAAACATCAAAACTAAAAGGTTTAAAAACAAAATATGCAAAAGTAATAAATAATGTGACAAATAAGTGTATTTTCAAGTATGAATTCAAAATAGAAACAAAATATGTACCTGCAGGCTAAGACACCAGTTTGATTATTAGAAGAACGAACTCCAGGTATAGATGCTAATGAGGCAACTGGTGTATTATCAGAATCTGCCCAGGTTTTGACATGTTGCTCTACATTACGAGTATCAAATTGTGAAATTGTACCTGCCTGTGTTCCAAGGTAAAACAAATTTGAATTTCCTGCATCCCAACAACAAGACCATAAAGAAGATCCTACTAAAATCAAACGAAAAAAATCAACATTTAAAACAAAATGTTATAAAAATTTGTTTATTAAAAAAATATTCCTTGTAATTATAAATTAAATAACATTAATTACTGTTTTAAACATTCAGTTTTGCAAAATAATTGCACTTAGTGGTGGAATAATTGTTTACAATTAACAATAATAACTTTATAAAGTCAGTACAAGGGAAAAATAATGGACGTGAAATATCATGATATATATATTTATATATATATATATATATATATATATATATATATATATATATATATATATTCTTGATATTTAACATTATCCATTGTTTTTCCGTTGCACTGACTTTATGAAGTTAATATATTACTATGTGAGTAATTTTATCCACCATTAAGTGCAATAATTTTACCTTGAGTGATGAGGCACCTTTCGGTCGTTGACCATTGTCGAATCACTCGTGTGATTCGACAATGGTCAACGACCGAAAGGTGCCTCATCACTCAAGGTAAAATTATTGCACTTAATGGTGGATAAAATTACTCACATAGTAATATATTAACTTCATATATATATATATATATATATATATATATTCTTGATATTTAATATTATCCATTGTTTTTCCGTTGCACTGACTTTATGAAGTTAATATATTACTATTTTTGAGTAATTTTATCCACCGTTAAGTGCAATAATTTTACCTTGAGTGATGAGGCACCTTTCGGTCTTTGACCATTGTCGAATCACTCCACCAGAGTGATTCGACAATGGTCAAAGACCGAAAGGTGCCTCATCACTCAAGGTAAAATTATTGCACTTAACGGTGGATAAAATTACTCAAAAATAGTAATATATTAACTTCATATATATATATATATATATATATATATATATATATATATATATATATATATATATATGTATATATATATATATATATATATATATATATATATATATATATATATATATATATATTTAGGTTAGTTTTGGTTGGTAAAGATTATTTAGATTTTTTGGACTAGGAGACTGACAGACTTACCTTGGTAAGAGTCCACTCTGTAGTCTTGAAATAGAAACACATAAAAGCACTTAAACAATGATATATTTTAACCACACAGTGGTCTTTGTCAATCGAAAACACAAAAAGAAACATGAGAGAAATATGTTTCTCTGGACTTGGTATACCACTGGTATGATAGTTCCCACCTTCTCAGTTCTGAGGGATTGCAATCAGGGGGGAGTGATTTAATTATTTTTGTGGTATAGCAGTCATCAAAAGTTGTGATGTGACTCGCAGCATGTTGAGCTGTTGGTCTATCCATATTCATAATTTTAACATCATGTCTGTGGCCATTCATTCTGATATTCAGACCATCCGTGGTCAGGCCTTATGTTGGTATAGATATATAGATGACATCTTCCTAATTTGGACACAGGGTGCTTCAACACTTGAGGCATTTTTAGACAACCTGACACAATTCTCCACACTTCAATTTACCTGGGAGAAATCTACATCAGCCATCACCTTTTTGGATGTAGAGGTAACACTCCAGAATGGAAATATCAACACAAGAATTCACATCAAACCGACAAACCACCTACAATATCTCCATTTCGACAGCAACCACCCAATAAACATAAAACGATCCATTCCATACAGTCAAGCAATCAGGGGTAAGAGAATCTGTTCGAATGATAGGGAATTGGAAGATTTTAATCGAAAGATATCAACAGCCTTCCAGAGAAGAGGATACCCAAAAAAACTCATTGAAAACCAAATTCATTTAGCACAATCCTCGGTTCACCATAAACCACAAACAGAACAAAATAAACTGTCTTTAATAACAGACTACCATCCTGGTCTACATAAACTCAACAAGATATTAAGAGATGGCTTCAAAATTCTTCAAGCTTCCGTCCACACCAAAAATCTTTTCACCGATCCACCGCAAATTTGATACAAGCAACCTCCCAACTTAAAAAACATCTTAGTATATCCTAAACTACCAGACCCTGATGCAGAGAAACCACACAAACCTCCTCATGACTCCTTCCCATGCAATAGACCTAGATGCAAGACGTGTCCAATACACCCCTCAGCAAATAGTTTCAACAGCCAAACAACAAAAATGGTCTTCAAAATACAGGGTCATCATAATTGTACATCGAAAAATGTCATATACCAGCTACAATGTAAACTTTGCTCAGCACAGTAGATAGGCCTGACCACGGATGGTCTGAATATCAGAATGAATGGCCACAGACATGATGTTAAAATTATGAATATGGATAGACCAACAGCTCAACATGCTGCGAGTCACAACAGCACAACTTTTGATGACTGCTATACCACAAAAATAATTAAATCACTCCCCCTTGATTGCAATCCCTCAGAACTGAGAAGGTGGGAACTATCATACCAGTGGTATACCAAGTCCAGAGAATCCCCTAACCTCAACATCAGATAAATTCATTCATTTTTTTTTTCCTAATAGCCTTAGACGTCTCCAATCTCTTTTCCTCTGACAGACTTATATAAACTATAATAACTCATATGCTCATGGAAACAATATATATATCTTTAATCTGTGCATCTGTGACATCTGATTTATACTCTACACAATCTGTGATTACAATTTATAATTACTTTATTTCATTCTCTCATATTTCTTTTTGTGTTTTCTCTTCGATTGACAAAGACCACTGTGTGGTTGAAATATATCATTGTTTAAGTGCTTTTATGTGTTTCTATTTCAAGACTACAGAGTGGACTCTTACCAAGGTAAGTCTGTCAGTCTCCTAGTCCAAAAAATCTATATATATATATATATATATATATATATATATATATATATATATATATATATATATATATATATATATATATATATATATATATCGCAATATGTATTCTTGTGTATTAATAAAGAACATAAGTCAAAATACAAATACAAGAATTATAATTGAATTTACAATTCAATTATATTCACTCTGATTCGACAATGATCAAGTGACCGAAAGGTGCCTCATCACACAAGGTAAAATCATTGCACTTAATGGTGGATAAAATTACTTACAATAGTAATATAATAACTTCATAAAGTCAGTGCAACGGAAAAACAATGGATAACGTAAAATATCAAGAATTTAACAACTACCAAGGTAAACAACTGTACCGGAAATATATTAACCTCAAAATCAAACTCCAGAATTGCATCAACAAAATAAATTTTAATAAAAAATGCCTAACACTTAATATAACACCAAAATATGCTAAATTACACTTAAAAAATAAACAAAATACAATTATCAATAAAGCAACAAAAATAGCCGAATTACACATAATTAAAGAAAACATTAAATCTGCCTACCATAAAAAAAGCCACATCAACTTACAACTTTACACAACCAATTTGGAAATAATAAAAACTGTAGATACTCTCACACCTATTATACACGAAAAAACACAACAAATTATAATAAAACATAAAACAAACGCAATAAATAGACAAAACAGAAAAATCGAAAATTTATCAAAACAACAACATAGCCTAGAACCAATCTACACCTCTAACAACAATAAATTCATAAACTTAACTAAAACACAGTTTACAGTGATTCGACAATGGTCAAGTGAACGAAAGGTGCCTCATCACATAAGGTAAAATTATTGCACTTAGTGGTGGATAAAAGTATGTACAATAGTAATTTATCAACTTCATAAAGACAGTGCAACAAAAAATAATGGACAACGTAAAATATATATATATATATATATATATATATATATATATATATATATATATATATATATATATATATATACATTAAACTCCCGATTATCCGTGGAATAGGGTGGCCCGGCAACGCCGGATAACGAATTCCCCGGATAATGCGCTATGAACAAAGAATACGCAAAACTATCAATAATCAATTGTTATACCATAAGTTACACAAATAATGACCCCGGTTAATGCAATTCACAAATAATCTTCAGAGGACAAAATAGATACAGAAAGTAATTTAAAATGTCGATGTATTTGACGGATTATAACATGTTCATTTATATGTCTAACTATTTACGATACGTACATAAGTATATGTCAAAAGTAAGTATGTATGTACATATGTAAATTCCTTTACACATAATACTTTCACTTTTTAACAAAAAAATCTGTCACGTTCGTCTGTTTTTTTGTGAGCATTGATTTAGCTTTAATGTGCGATCTAAGTTTCTTGAGAACCATTTTGTCGCACCGTGTCTACTTGTGTCACGTATGTTACAAAGCCATAAAGATCGATAATGTATATGACAGACATGGATAATGCATGTCACGTCCTAGACTATTTATAGCCGAGATTAGCTGACATTTGTTTACAATCTTATGATACACATTAGTTTTTCGGACGTCCAACCATTTTGTCATTGTCTCTTATATACAGTAGTCTGCTCGCCCCTTTCATTTCGCTGGCCCACGTCGGGATGCTTCCCTTTCAATGTAAAAATTAGTACGTATATATTTACATATCTACTCCCTTCATCTTAACTTCTATTAAACCTTTATGTTGGAATAAAAATTGGATATTTGTAAAACAATAGCAGACCCCGGATAATCCGCAGACGGTTAAACCGTCCACGGATAATCGGGAGTTTACTGTATATATATATATATATATATATATATATATATATATATATATATATTTGGACTAGGAGACTGACAGACTTACCTTAATAAGAGTCCACACCGTAGTCTTGAAATAGAAACACATAAAAGCACTTAAACAATGATATATTTCAACCACACAGTGGTCTTTGTCAATCGAAGAGAAAACACAAAAAGAAATATGAGAGAATGAAATAAAATAAATATAAGTTGTAATCACAGATTGTGTAGAGTAGAAATCAGATGTCACAGATGCACAGGTTAAAGATATCTGTGACATCTGATTTCTACTCTACACAATCTGTGATTACAACTTATATTTATTTTATTTCATTCTCTCATATTTCTTTTTGTGTTTTCTCTTCGATTGACAAAGACCACTGTGTGGTTGAAATATATCATTGTTTAAGTGCTTTTATGTGTTTCTATTTCAAGACTACAGTGTGGACTCTTACCAAGGTAAGTCTGTCAGTCTCCTAGTCCAAAAAATCTAAATAATCTTTACCAACCAAAACTAACCTAAATATATATATATATATATATATATATATATATATATATATATATATATATGTGTGTGTGTGTGTGTGTGTGTGTGTGTGTATATATGTGTGTGTGTGTGTGTGTGTGCGTATAAATTCAAGCTTGTGGAGGGTTGAATTAGCTTTATGATGCACCAATACTTCCCTTTGGTGTCCTCTAATAAGCAAATAAAGCCAGCCTCCATAATAGCATTGGCCATTCTTCCAAATAGTAGTCTCTGACCTTTCTGGGAAATTCTAAACTCTTCAAAAAATGTTGAACAGAATTCCCTTGCATCCACTTACACTCATTTCAATTATAAAAAAATTGGCACAAACTACTACAAAGGCTACAAAACCTTCATACTATTCATTTTATATGAATATTATACTCCCATGGCAGAGTTAGTTGAACCAGTAACATCTGTTTGGTGACAGTATAACTGAACAAAAAGTGATCCCGTTCTATTTCACAGTGAAAACCTAACAAAAGCTGTATTACAATAGCCTTCCTCGTTCCCATCTCTAACCAACCTTTAAAGAAGGAATGGAGGGATGTGCTCATGAACCCTAATTTAGTTGACTATGTCTAATCTGAGACAGCCCTTCCCTGAGCACACCTAGAAACTTATGATGATGGAAAGTGTACCTCTCATGTTCAATAGCTTTTTTACATCCTGTGAGAATATGGCTTATCATATAAGAGGACATTGTACCCAGTTTTGTATAAATTGTTATCAATTTCCACCAAATTCCCTCTCCTCAAATTCGGATCACACTTCACTAGAAGGAATCAAATAGAATTTAAACAAACTCTGGGACCATTCATACATTATAATCCTCCAAGCCACTTTCACATACATACAAAGTCATTGCGCATCTATTCTGAACTAAACTTTCAGACCAAATTGTGTCATTGAGTCAAATTCATTCTTTCCTCATAATTCTAAACCAACTTGTCCAGGATTTGTTCCAGCAATAAAACATTCATAGAATACTGATTTACCTTCAAGTTTTTTCTCATTTGTCAACATTAAAACTTTTGTCAATGTTTCAACACTTGTCAATATCTCATCAATTGCCAATGTTTTATCGTTTGTCAATGTTTCATCATTTGTCAATGTTTCATCAATTGCCAAAATTCCATCATTTGTTAATGTCTCGTTATTTGTCAATGTTTCATCATTCATCAATATTTCATCATTCGTTAATGCCTCATCATTTGTTAATTTCTCATTAGTGGTCAATGTTTTATCCTTTGTCAATGTTTCATCATTCATCAATGTTTCAACATTTGTTAATGTCTCATTATTTGTCAATGTTTCATCAACTGCCAATGTTTCATCAAAAGCCAAAGTTTCATCATTTGTCAATGTTTTATCATTCGTCAATGTTTCAACATTTGTTAATGTCTCATTATTTGTCAATGTTTCATCAACTGCCAATGTTTCATCAAAAGCCAAAGTTTCATCATTTGTCAATGTTTTATCATTCATCAATGTTTCATCATTTGTTAATGTTTTATCATTTCAATAGTGGATTGTGGTATGTAATATTCCATGATCAAATTTCTGCACTTGTCTAAATGTAATGTCGGATTGGCAGAGTAACTGAAAAAGAACTATCCACTTCTATTTCCCTCAATCCCTAAGTACGAAAATCATACAACATGAAAACCCACGTTATATAGCCCAGAAGCATGTGTTGGTAAAACCATGTCTTCGTCTAGTGCATAATAAGAAGCTAATCATCTCAGCTCAAGAATGGAAGAAGAAAGTCAGCGTATAATTTCATCTCTACCCTTGAAATGAAAATGCAAAAACAGAAATTTAATAGAGCACCATTATGTGTGATCTGATTCCTCAAGTGATGCACAGCCAAATCAATGAATATAATTGAATTGCCTCTAAAAAAAATTATACTGAAGATTCCAAAAGAAGGATGTGAGGTAGGAGTGTATTTCATTTGTGATACCACAGTCAAATAATGCAACACAGAACACTCATTACAAAATACACATCACAATAACCCTTTGACCATAGTAGAAAAACAGATCTAAATCTTTTACTTATTTCCATATGTGACAACATATGTAAACTTCATCAATTAAAAATACAATTAACATAAAATGATGCAGCTTTTCAAAACAAATTAAGAGCTAAAACAATTTGAGACAAAAATATTACTAAGATGAAAGAAGTTATTTTAAATGGTAATTGTTCGAGATAAATTTAGGAAGGTTATAATAAAATGTATATGCCTCTGATAAAATTTCATTCAAAAACAGGTATTTCTGATACAAGTGTGATTCAAAAGAACAGATATAATGGCTTAGATTCCTACAGAGCAAGTAGGTAATAGGTATGGCATCCACAGACAAGTGATAAAGATGTCATAATCTCCAAAGTAATCCAAAACAATAAAATGAATTATCTTCCTTCAACAATCAAGTCAGTTGGGAAAAATAAGGATTTACATCACTGATTTAAGATGAGAAGATATGAATGAACCCACATATCTGATGACTGTTTAAAAAAATGAGAATTAAAAGTCTGACTGCGAATAACAAGCCAATGGGCATAAATTAAAACAGAAGTCAATAAATAAGAATAGACATGATAACAAACAAAAAGATAGACATTTTATATTACAAATAACGCCATAAGGTGCCATTATAACGCTAGGATTATATTGTGATTGTCTTGTCAGACGAAATGATAAGGAATGGATCTAATGAAAACTGATAGTTGTAAAATAACTTGTAATCTCTATACGAAGTATGTTCTGAACTAGCTAATCCACAAGTGTCTAAATCAGAATAATAGTTGAAGGGCATGGTAAATGTAGTAAAGGCAAATACTGATATGGTAATTTATTCAATGATTGCTCTGGGGTTAGAAATAATTCAAGGACATTTTGTGTCCAAATTTCAAATAAATAGACACTTAAAGAAAAGGCGAAATTAGCTATACATTTTGAAATTGTTGATGTACAAAAATTCATTCTAGAAAACACTAAATCCAGTAAGATATAATCTGTAAGATTATAGGTCAATGGCTACAAAACAAAAATACATCTACCAACATCATGTCATTAGGTTGTTAGAAAATATAAGCATTAGGTAGAAATTTTGGTAATAGTGTCATGCTTTGTGTAATTGATGGGACATCTTATGTGTATAATGCCATCAACAGGCTTTAAACTTAATGTCAATCAAATACTTGATTTTCTTAAGCGGCAATCCCTACACGAGTTTTTAATCAACATCTGTTGGTTTTGTTGAATTTGGATACACACTATTTGTTTCTGAGAATGCATTACAAAATCAGCATCTACCATTTACACAAATACTGAAATAAATAATGCCAATGAATTCAATTAAACACTTGAAACTTTGTACACTGTCTCCATAAAAATACTATAGCACTAAAATCTAAGGATCTGTTAGACCTATAGATTATGTTATTATAATGGATGGCCGTCTAGAATCTGCAATATTCTGAGTACTACGTATTACCTTATATGAATACTCTGAAAAAACAAATTACTCAAAACAAAATCTTATAAACAAAAAATTGCCACTTTTTGATAATAAACACCTGTTAGGCAAACTCAATAAAAAGAGAATATTTTACATGTTCAAGGTGTCTGATTGTCAAAATTATAATTGATGATTTACCAAAACAGTTAGGTCTTATAAAACAAAACAAAAATTAATAATTAAATGTCCTACTACTGCTTTAGGTTTAAGAATTCCAATAAGTTTTCACTTTCTGTATTCATGCCACTTTTTGGCAAATCGCCATAATTTAAAAATCTATTTTAACTATCAGGTATTCTAATTCCCTGACTTTTGAGTATACAATTCATAACTGTAATGAGAATTTGACCACATTTTAATTTAAATTATGGTACTTTTTCTATAAAATATTAAATGTCATTACAATGTAATGTAAGCGATAAAATTTCTTCCATTTAATGCTAATGAAACAGTCCTAACTAAGGGAACAATTATTACCATGGAATGTGCTTAAGAAAGTATTGCAACGTAAATCGAATAACTTTGCTGAATTATCCAGGGAGGCAGTAAGTAAGATATCTTTGTCAGTTCTATGAAATGCCATATCACGAATTGCTTTGTAATGTAAAGGTATCATCTGACCTGGTCGAAATTCAAACACATCAAATTTTTTCAAACCATATCCAGGAAATAAACGATTTTTCGACTGAGTTGATACTACCTAAAACATAAAACATGGATCTTGAGTATAATTGAGTAAAATCGAATCACAGCACAAGCCAGATTATCTGAGTTTGTAGGGGATGAACATACCTGAAATAATCAAAAAATAAAATAAATTATGGACATGGTTTAATTTATAACATAGTAATACATAATTGTATATGACAATACACATTATCAATACCCAAAAAATTAAATTTTATAAACAAATTATTTAAAATAATCAGTAATAGTATATTTGTTTTTCTTACTGAATCACATTTTTGCTGCATTGCCGATGTACAACTGTTAAGAGGTCATGTCCGGTTGCTGAATGCTCCTCGGAGAATGTTAGTTCTGTTTCTAGTGCCTCATAAGCTTCTTTGTGATTTATTTTTTCTCTTTTAGTTCTTTTTCTGTGTCAAGGCTTTTTTCATCAATTTTTTAATATAACATTTGTTTTTTGACATATTCTAGAGTGTCTTTATTTATTTTTTCTTCTGATACTCCATCTAATAAAAGGATTTCTCTTGAAACAGCAATCAGGTCAATTGGTTTCGGTTGATTTCCCTAGTCATTCAAGGGTTTTATTCCACATTTTTCTTAGTTTCAGACTGAATTGAGTCCCAGGCTTCTGCTGATTAATACAGATTGCATTCTTGATATTGATACCTTTGATGCAAGTTCCAATGTTATGGTCATTGCTGTTGTGGAGGGATTTCTTATAATAATAATTTCCTCTAACATCATTTAAACTACTCAATTACTTCTTGATCCTTTAGCTGGATTAAAACGTCACATTCAGCAGTAATAATTTTTTTTAAAGCCAGAATCAACATTTAAAAAAATAACCTGAACACATAATTTTTATGTACTAAAATGTAAAAAAATAATTTTCTAATAACGTAATAAACATAATTTATCACAAGCTTACTACCTACAAAATTTTGAAGTCGACATCGAATTTCATAACTGGACTAATATTTAATATACACGGCAAATAAAGGGTTTTTACATGATAATGAAGCACCTTGGCATAACAAATTAAAATGTAAACACAGGTTATTTAATCTTTTCTTCCATACACTTATTTTACAGATACAAGAAATATTAAGTTTATGATATAAAAGGTTTAATGAGATATTATATCTTATATTTATAAACATCTACAGTAGTCAGATTCCATGTAAATCATTCAAAGAAGGTTCAATTGTCCGCAATCTGTATATCTGAACGAATAATATGCAATCACATATTTTATCAGACAACATCTGATATTGTATGGTCTTTGCCGAGAACAAAGACCCATTATAGTCCCGTATACTCCCATAATATCGAACACATAAAATTTTTGTATTGTGAGAAGGCTCTATAGTTTGCTATAATTAATCAAGCAATCAACAAGTTGAATGTTTCGGAAATTGTTTAGAATAGATTTGAAAAAATTTTGTGTTTAATAAGCTTATAATTAATTATGTTTTCGTTATTGGACTCCAAAATAAAATATCTATCTTGAAGAGTATAGCTATGACTAAAGAAAAATATGTTAGCTTATATCATCCCTTGAATTCAACCGGTCTTGGAAAAAAAATCAAATGAAATTTTGTCCTCTTTTTTCAAATGCTTGTGCAACACATGTACCTTTATTTTTTACAGAAAAACTGAGAAGCCTAGGCAAAAAAAAAAAAATTTTAACCTTATTGATTCTCATATTTAGTGTCGTATAAATAGAATTTACAAGGCTAAATGAATTCTAAGGAATACTTAAATCTGTTATAAAAGACCTATAATGAGTAATGATTTTTTTCGATCCTCATCATCTTGAATTTTTTTTTTCATTATAGGCGAAAAACCAGTTGTGGTTAAAACTAAATATCTATGCGCTAATACCTAAAACTAAACTACTAGACAAAATGAAGGACTAAACGCTTAACCTAGATTAGTTAAACTAATAAAAGATAAATACTATTATTAAAATTAAAGAACTGAATTAACACTTTAGCTACCACGTCAGGCCAATGGCTGGACGGCCTAGTAGGCTGAACCGAACATTGTTACCGAATACAACTCTTACCAAGACTACAGAGTGGACTCTTACCAAGGTAAGTCTGTCAGTCTCCTAGTCCAAAAAATCTATATATACATATTTTGTGATAAGAAACGTATATTCGCACTTAGATATAATAGGGGAACAAAAAATAAATACATATTATTCAAAAATAAGCTTCAAATATTTTGGCAATTCTCCGGGAAAACGCCGATAATGTGGTCAGCAGCTAAAGTGTTAAACTAACTAAAACTTTACAAAATATTAAATTTAATTAAATAAATAAGGAGCCGTAAGAAGGTCCATAGCCATGTGTAACAATACAAGAAATATGGTAATAGTACAGAATATGTAACCAGGCCAAAGTACCCCAAATATTCAAATTATTTAAAATCAATGATATAAAAAAATAGTAAACATAGGAAAAAGAAATATAAATAGATTTATTTAGCACTAAATTAGAGAAATTATGAGCATTGAAATATATTATAAACAAACATAACCCTAAATTGGCCAAAGCCTAATCGACCGGTGTAAATTGAACAGTAAAAGTGTAGTTTGTGGAACTAGGCCTAATTGCCTAATGGTAATTAAATTTGGACTAAATAAACTACAGAATAGTATATAATAAACTAAGGAAGAGTAGATAGATTAATTTAAACGTAGAAAGAACATAGTGAAATTCGTAAGATATATATGAAACAAAACTATAACTTAGAAGTGGATAGCCTAAATGATTGGAGCCAATAGGACGGTAATTATTTAGTTTATGGAACTGGGCCAAAATGCCTGAAATTACATAAATGTTAACCAAATATAATAAAGAATAGTTAATAGAAGAAAAAGAAATATAATGAGAGTAACTTAGGCCTAGCTAAGGAAAATTGTTATTATTAAAATGTACTAAAATTTATCATAATATAAAATTGTATAGCCTAGAACAAAATTATATTTGACACGGTTAGAAAACGCAGAAGATATTGTTTATAAGATCTTGCCACACGGAGTAAACAGTGCTGCCAACGTAATTTTATATGGGGAAAAGAGCAGTGAATTAAATAAACTGGAAGAAATATAGACAAATAAATTATTAAAACAAAAGTTAAAAAATTTCATTAATACGTTCATTGCCAATCACGCGATATCGCGTGATGTTAGATCTTACCGGGTGGCCAATCACGCGACATCGCGTGGCCGTTGCTATCCAAATTCTAAGTGAATTATTATAGCAGCCACCACACAAAATTCCAATTTTTAAGAAATAAGTTAAAAATACAAGCAGAATGGGTTTGAGATTATATATCAACAGGACGTTTACTATGACAACGGAGTTCCCATTGGTAAAAAATCCAAGATGGAAGTACGACATACAGAGTTTGGGTTTTGTACACAAGAAAGCGTGTCTTCGTCAGGGTACGCTGAATGTAGCGTCTCCACAGCTTCAACGAGCAGTCGTGTTTTACCATCAGGCAACGTTAAAGAGCAAATATGTTGTAATACAAAAGTAAATAGTGCTTTGATGTGACACAGGAGTGTAAAGATATTCCGGTGTAGGTGCCCAAATATCTAAATAACATCAGCTTGATAGACCAAGAAAATGCCTAAACGCCGGACTTAGAGAATTTCACAGAGGTCATGCAGTGTGAAGACATTAGAACTTCAAGAAAGTAATGGACAATGCGCAAGAACCAGCCAGTTTTGGAAGATACTTTACCTTTTTGCAGTACAAGGTTATATAAACAATCTATTTTTCTTTTTAATAAATCTTTATTTCAAAATATATTAGTCAAAATATATATAAGTCAAAGTTATATAAGTCAAAATTAAATAAAAATTGAATAGCCTGAGGGAGATAAACCTCCCTAAATTAACTTATAAATATTCTAAATTGATTTTCCATGCACCCGTTTATCTGAAATGGGAAGTAATGTTTTAAATTCACATGAAAGATCAGATATGGCTTTATTCTTGAGTAGCTAATAGAAATCATTTATTAACATAGCAGATAATTATTAAAATGAGTGAAATTAAATGAAGTTTGTATCAAAAAGCATAGCCTATTGTAACTAAATAGATTAACCTTAGGTCGGCCGCACACTGCTGCAAACAATCATGTTCAAACGAAACATTTTGTTTGCGGTAGGCTGAAAAGTTCGGGAATACGTGGAAGTGGCGCACACCTGGCCGAGCATCTGTTTATTATATAAATATTATATATTATATGAATTCTACTGAAATATTGATGATTTTAGTAGAATTCATGAATTATTAAGTTAATTATTACTCTCCTGAGATATAATATTAGAAAGGAGAAGTATTATCGAGTGTGCGGTCATAATAAAACCAATTTAATTACGTTAAAATTGAAGTATATTTTAATTATGAAAAACATAAATATTTAATTTAAATTCAAGTAGAAACATTGAAGTAAGAAACATTAAAATTAAAATATAATGAAATCAAAAAAACAAATTTGGAGTAAACTTTCAATAAACTTAAAACGTAAGTACAAAATAAACTTAAATAAACTTCTATAAACTTAAGTACAAAAACGAAATAATTCAAGAATTAACATTAGCATATAAACTCTGCCATGGCACTGCTCCATCTGGTGAATTAAAATACTCTACATATTTTTGGCGGACAAGGATGGCAGATGCTGAGGAGCCTGAATGATGCCATCGTTCTTCTCTTTCTGTATGTTGTTCAAGTTCTCCTAGCTCTGCATGCACGTCAGCAATATGGCCTTCTTTTTCCCTTAACATGTTGTGTAAAACACATGCAGCTGAAACCAACAATGATGCGCGGTCAGGGGGTAATAAAAGTTCAGTTTTTAAAACCGCGAATTTCTTTGTTAACATCCCAAAAGCGCATTCCACAACTCTTCGGGCTCGGGACAACCTGTAATTATAAATTTTTGTCTGTGGGGTGAGATTTTTACGGGCGTATGGCCTGAGCAGGTTTACTCGAAGAGGATACTCTTCATCACCAATGAAAACATACGGGAGATGTTGGGCTGGCAAGTCAAATTCCCTTCGAAGCACTTTCTGGCTGAAATTTGAATTGAATTGGCTTTCTCTTTACAATTCAAACAAATTGAAGACCTCTGGACAGATGACATTCTTATTTCCCTCACCCTCTTTCCATTCACAAATTCCCATTCATCATTCCATCAAAGGGAAAGCACATTCTTTACTTTGCATACAAAATTCAATGTGTCAATGCCATCATACTTATAGCCAATTTTTACCTTTCATCTCCCCTTGTGTTTATGTGACAAGTTTCAATGATTGAGAAACATACTAAAAAGCGATCATATGGCTGTAGTTTGAAGCCTGACTATCCCAGCGATCATATGGCTGTAGTTTGAAGTTTGACTATCCCACCGATCATATGGCTGTAGTTTGAAGCCTGACTATCCCAGCGATCATATGGCTGTAGTTTGAAGCCTGACTATCCCACCGATCATATGGCTGTAGTTTGAAGCATGACTATCCCAGCGATCATATGGCTGTAGTTTGAACCATGACTATCCCAGCGATCATATGGCTGTAGTTTGAAGCCTGACTATCCCATCAGGAAACTATGAAATAGTGTACAATGCTTTACAAAAAACAATAAACAAACTACTGTTGATCAAATAACCATTACGTAATACAGATACATGATTTCACAGCTAGAAAACTGCCAATCATAAGAAATTGAATCAGTTTTGCTTTGGTACCCTCAAACCCTGTAAATACATAGAAAGCCATTGCGCTACGTGATTTGGCTAACTTCTTATTATTTCAAATTTAAACAAAATAAGTATAAAAAGACTTAGTAGCTGAAAAAACCAGTGTAATTTTCAAGAAATTACTAGAATGTAGTACATGAGGGTTCTAGACAACTACAGGTAGATATAACAAGGCACTGATATATTTTTCTACTCTAAAATTGCCCGAAATATTAGATAGTTCAAAGTACATAAGTAAATACAGATGTTCAATATATAAGGATTTATTGGATAGCAATAAATGTAAAACTGTTAATGTTATGAAGCAATAAATCTGACAATATATCTAGGTTCTACTATATGTACTGTAACATCACTGCTGTCAGAGGATTTGATAAAACAGGAAATCATTGATATTAATTTTTTAATTTTAAAATAGCATTTAGCACAAATAATTGACATAAAATCCTCCACTGGCCATGGACAGTGTGTTCAAATAATTTTATTACAAACAAATATAAAAAGGAATATTAAATAAATCGTTTACCCATTGTGAATCATTATTAGACTTATGAGTTACCTCTCACGGGTTCCCTCAGGAAGCTAGCATGCTGCGGGATACACTATGTTGGTCTCCAGGAAGATGTGTTCTCTCTTGACTGCCTTGTTATAGACTCTGTCTACAACTCACTTACTTAATTTTAAAACTATATAAGCTTTAAATATCAAACTTTGCCTGCACAGCTGTTTTACTATAGGTTAGCTGTCGGTCTCTCGTGGCGACAATTAGAATTATTTACTATCGGGACTAGTTAGGCGGAAATACAAAAAATAACGTTACGGTACTTACAAGTGTTGTGTTACTGTCATAAGCCATGACTCTAGAACCTCCAATGTCAGAAATATCAATTAGTTTTTGCAAATCTAATGAAAATGATCCTTCTCTTGAACTTAGTGAGTTTGTTGTTTCATTTGATGTATCAGTTGCTCTATTTTTTGCAATTAACAATTCCTTCTTAAGACAATCAAGTTCCTTTTGTAGTATATCTTGATTTAATTTACACACTTGTATTTCTAGGTTAAGAACATCTTTACTTAGTAAGGCCTGAAACAGTTATAAATTATTGGTAAACTTGAGAAATATTTTAAAAATACTTAACCAAGTGAATAAGTAATTGCTTACTTGCTGACACATTTCAAAACATTTGTTCCTTTTACGAAGCTATAGGGAACATAAAGGAGCTTCGTAAAAGGAACGAATGTTTTGAAACGCGTCAGCAAGTAAGCAATTATGTATTCACTTAGTTAAGTATTTTTAAAATTAGTTTAATCAGTGAATTCAAGATGATTACATCAAGAAACTTAAAATAATATGTTTCAATAAATTAATCTTTGTACTTATATTCTCTGCATAAAACACTGCAGAGACAAAAACTGATATTAATAACTTTTTATTTTTCTGTAACAAAAGTGTGGATTATTTGTGTTATGTTTATTCAATTTTATGCTTTTTTCTATGTATTTTTATAAAAAATGTTAATTTACATGATAAACAGAAATATTTCTAGGGTTGTATAGGGACCAGGAAAAATTAATTGGCATAGAGTTTTGAATGATTCAAAAATATTACAATCTCATTGTTATTCTACGTATTCATACACTCAACATACAAAATGTAAGTTTTTTGCAGAAAGAAACCTAAACTATTGTATGACTAATTAGTGAAAATATGTATTATATTATCTTTTATTGTTTTTAAATACAGTAATACCTTGACTTACGCAATTCCCAAGTTACACGGTTTTAAATCACGCTGTCCGAGTTATGCAGAAACTGACCAGAAAATGGTTATGAGAAATTTTATACCTCATTAAGAGAAAATATTTTCAGGTTTTAAGGTCACTGATTAAAAACCGATTGACAGTGATATTTGGCACAAATACAGCTGTTGACTGTAAGTTGCAATCTCTTATAGTTTATCCCTCAGATAACTCAAGGGCATACAAAATATTTCTAAAGCTAGCTTGCCCGTGATTTGGAAGTCGAATCAGAAGGCTTTGGTAACAGCTTTTTTTGAGGACTGGTTTGGTCATCATTTCATACCTCAAAACTGACGTTATTGTCGGTCTAAACAAATTCTTTTAAAAGTAATTCCTATTAATTGACAATGCACCTGGCCATCCTCCTACTACTTTCGACATATGCGTGAAAGTGGTATTTTTACCACTAAACACAAATAATTTGCTTCAACTGATGGATCAAGGAATCATCAAACCATTTAAAGCTTATTACACAAGAAGATCATTTGCGCATCTGCATGGAGCTATGAGACAGAACAACAAGCTCTCTGTTGAAGGTTTTTGGAAACAATTCCATGTTTTAGATGCTCTGAGAATCATTGGACAATCTTGGAATGAAATTTCACAAAACAATTTGAATGGCATTTGGAAAAATGTGTGTCTATTTTTTCACCACTGAAACTCAAGCGGAATCAGTGCCAGAGTCTGATGAAATTGCTGATGTGATTGAAGAAGTTGTAGATTTTGCCAGACAACTAAATTTAGAAGTGGATAGTGATGACGTTCAAGAACTGCTGGATTTACACAACCAGGAGCTGACAATTAATTGATGAGCTCATAAAAATGCATGAGCAAGACCTTAAAAACGTGGATTCTTTAGACCCAGTTTACGTAGAAGATGAAATGACAATTAGAAACTTGACAAAAGGAATTAGTTTAGTTGAGCAAGGCTTACAAATTTTGGAAATCATAGACTACAACGATGAGCGTATTTCTGCCCCAAACCAAAAAAAGAAATAGTGAGTTAAGAGGAATTTCTGCGTGAGAAGAAAAAATCTTCAATTCTTCAAACGAATTTACTGGATTTTATGAAGCCTTTTATGTCAAAATAACTTCTGTTTACTTATATATAATATAATTTTTTTGTTGCATTATTAAGATTTTAATAAATACACATTTTTCTTATAAATTATTAGTTTATTTAGTCTTTGGTCCCAATTATACATGATTCCTATGTGATTGTATGTAAAATTATACCCCAACTTACGCGAATTCGATTTACACAGTTATCACACGGTTCAACCTATCGCTTAAGTACGGGGCATTACTGTAAACACTTTAAAACAAATAAAGTAAAATATTTATTTAGCTACACCCAAGGTGACAGAAAGAAAGTAAACATTTCTGTTATTGGAAATACTCTTTATGTAGTACCACATTAGGAAATACATTAATAAAATTTTTTTTTTTGCATTTATGTTTAACTTACTCCAGTCACAGATTTAAGGTGATATAAAAATAAAACTCTCTAATTTAACCAATTAATTATCAGCATTAATAATTGAGTAGTTTACATTATTAACAGTCTTTAAAAAAAAAAAAAAAAGTATACGAGTTCCAAAAAATATTCCTGGTAAGCCCAAGCCGTTCATTTAGTTCAAAAAAAATTAATTCATTTACACAGAAAAATACACACTAAATACATTTTCAATAAATATCACCATAAATGTACATAAAATATTTAAAAATGGTTTTATATATTTCCGAGAATATGGTATATTTTGAAACATAGTGTAACACAAAGTGCTATATCACAGTTTGGGCACAAGTTACACATTGTTTTGTTGGATTTGTTTATTTGGCAGTTTGTGGTAGTATTTCTGAAAAGTTATACCTTGTTAGCCTAGGGGATGTTGGGGTTGGGCTGTGATGTATAGGCTTGATGAAAACTAAGCATTAATTTGGAAACCCCCACAATATTCGGTAAAAACAATGAGCATAAAAATAAACCAAGTGTTGTGAACTAACGCATGGATAAATTATAACTGTCAATAAGAGCGAATGACCTGACTAGAGTAAATAAGAGTCAATGAGAAAATGCATTGATGTCCGAAAAAGTAGTGTCATAATATTGTAAACAATTGTCAGTTAATCACGGTTATAAATAGACTGGGAGGTAACAAAGCCTTCTCTATGTCTCCATTTACATTATCGACCTCTATCGCGCTGTGAAATACATCATACAAGAAGAAAATAAAATTTTCCTAGGTTAACTCGGGTTAGTAAGTTAAGTGATTAACCCATTTCTTCCCAATAGGACAACATCTATATTTTATATGATTTTTCCTTATTTAATCTACATTTCTACTATAGAATTATTAAAATAAAACCTGAATATGAATCTGATGGTTTTAGTTTTTGAGTAATGACCTGTTGAGTTCGCAACATTGGGAGTTCCCTGCATCTCGCGGCATTGCGTTAACCCAACATTGGGAAATGGCGTGTGCTGAAAAAACCCGACAATCATTACATGAAACGATTTATTGAAACACACAATTTACACATTTTTTACAATTTATTTCAATCTGAATTGTGAAATGTTTCAAAACATTCAACATGTAAAACACTTGACATTTCTTGCATGTGTAGACTGTTTCACTGTGGCACATTTTACATCTCCGCCTTGTATTACTTTTATTTTGGTCTACGATGTGGTCCGTTTTGTCTTTTCGTACGTCGTCTGGTAAAGTAATTTTACTGCAGTGACCTAATAGCAGATTTTTGCTGTACTTGTCAGGTTCTTCAATATTTGCTGATCGAAGTAAAGAGATAACGAGTTGCGATCTAAACTCTATGTGACTGATTTTATTTCCGGTTGATAAAATATAAAATTTCCATGCATTTACTACAGCACAATCAATACCATTTAAAAATAAGGTCCATCCCCATTTGTTACCTCTTATTCTAATTCTGTAATTGGCAATAGCATTATCATGAGAATCCATTCTGCCCATTCCTTCATTATAATCATTGATAACATTCGGCTGCTTTAAAAAGTCCTATTTCCTTTCTTTTCGATTGTAGCATTTTACATTTATGGTTGGTTTAACTGATCCGTAATTTGTTATGACTGAAACAACTGAATTATCCCGCCATCGAACAACAAAAATATTCTCTTTTTTATCAAAGGCAAATTCATAACTTCCTTTCGGACCTTTTAGAAATTTTTTCACTGATGTGAGCGGAATATTGTGCAACCTATTTTCCCTTCTTGTTCCTGCTACTAAACAATTCATCTTTGTCAGTTTACTTACTAAAGTGTAAGTACTGAAAAAATTATCAAAGAAAATTATGTGATTCTCTGTATTTTTAAATATTTTCAATAAATTATAAACGGCCTTCTCTCCTAAACCACAGCCGTTGTTTATTTCACCACTTTTCCCCCATATGGCTCAAAACTGTATACATAACCATCAATAGAAGCAATGCACCAAATTTTGAAACCGAATCTCACTGGTTTTCCTCTCATAAACATTTTTGCTGAATGTCAACCAAAATATGGCACCATTTGCTCATCAATTGATAATTTATGTGAAAACACTCACAAACTGACGAAATTTGGTATTTAATTCATCAAAATTGGGACAGACTTTTGAAATTCATCAAAATAGGGACGAACTTTTGAAAATTTATCGAGATTTATCTAGTCATCCAAAATATCGCACCATTTGCTCATCAATTGATAATTTATGTGAAAACACTCACAAACTGACGAAATTTGGTATTTAATTCATCAAAATTGGGACGGACTTTTGAAAATTTATCGAGATTTATCTAGTTTAGTGTTGTCTGATAAATGAATGTACTTCCTGATTTCTTCAAATTTATTGCTAGACATTGTATCTCGTACAATTGGTACACCTTTATCAAGATCTTTACTTCAATACATTTTGGATTGAGGTAGCCAATGATACCCGGTCAGAATGAGAATTCCAAAAAATGTTCTCGATTCTGGACAAGTTAAAGAAAAGCTATTGTGATTTTTTTCCTTAGCATAAGATACAGAAAAATCAACAATTTTGTCCAGGAACATATCATCAAAGAATAAATTGAATGTTTCAAAGAGTTGTTAGTCCACCATATTGGTTTTTTAGTTGTTTTAAAAGGTTTTTTATTATTTGGAAATTTCGATGTAGTTGGTAAAGAATTTTCCCAATCTGGACAAAATTTTTGTTTCTTCACTACTGTTTTTTTAATTTTTTCATTACTTGTCTCTGTACTTATGGAAAGGTGAACTTCAAAAGAACCAGCGATATCCAAAGGAACGCTATCACCACCGTGGTTTATGACAATTTGATTATCGTCGATATCTTCTTCGTCGGTATTTTCATCAACGTCAAGTGGTATGATAACTGCATCGACACCACGTGCTGCTTCCTCTTCCTCAATTTCATCAAGAACTGCAAGCAATTCTTCTGCTGTTTTATAACACTTACGTTTAAAACTCATAGCGGATCTACTGGTCAATTGCTTTCAACACGGCCGATATATCTCAACTGCCGGTAAACTCCCAACGTTGCGTCAACGCAACACATGCGAACTCTGTTGAATAAGGAGGAAATGGAGAGCTGTGGTTCAACGAACATGACTCAGCAGTAAAGTAAACATGATAAGAATAGCAAAAGGTTTTGTTCCAAGAATCAACAAAAGTTTATTTCTTACACCAAAAATGTTGATTTTTCATAAGGTAGGCTGAACGAGACTGTCTGCGACTGATCGAACAACTATACGGTTTAGTATTATTATTATTATTTATAATGATGGATCATGTTAAATAATGAATATTCACTTGTAACAATGTACACAATTTTTACATAATAAATAAATTCATTTTTTTTGTTTTTTGTATTGATCTCTGATTGTGCAACCTATCCACAAGCCGCCACTGATAGTTTTATAATATTCTGAAAAGAAGCATCTTATCTATGAAATATGATGTATAAAAATTAGTTTTATAAAACAAGTTTTTATTTTGAAAGACACTGTTTAGTGTATTAGGATGAAAAAAATGATGAAAAGTCTTTTAAAATGATGAAATTACAGATGAGAAAGAGATTGATCAGTAAAGGGTTTAACTCCTATAGATAAGAATTATTTTCCTTCTAAATATTTGTTTTAATTCTCAAGTTGCATAGTTTCTTTCCATCTTATAATTGTGCTACTAATTATTTCACTTTTACATTTTTTTAAATAAAAATTCCCTGACTTCAGCTACCGTCTCAATTCAAACTATAATAGATCTCCAACAAAAAAGTGGTTTCATAGAACCAACAAATTTGTGGTACATTTATGAAAGTTTAAATTTTAAAAAGTTTAAAAGTAAAATAATTAAAATCTATACAAATGTTTTATTAAAATAAAATGGAAAGATAGTAGCTGTTTATTACGTACTTGGTTCAGTTGCTCTTTGTACTTATCCATTTCTGAACTATCCACTGCCACAAGTTTCTTTGCATATAAAATGCGTATATCTCTAAGGGTAGCTTTCTTGTTACATGTAGGACATCGTTTTGAACCAGCACTGCAGCCAACCTATAATATAAACTAACAATGCTTACAGTTGATACTTCAGATAAAAACATTCATTGTCTCCTATTGCTTATATTGAATTTCAAACATACAAAAAAATATGTACAGTTAATATTTCAAATAGGATATGGATGACTTATAATAGCATTTTGTTTTTGCAAGGATCTAGATAAATTTGTTTTGCAGAATAATCTTCTGTCTTTCCTTGAGTTTCCCCTCCTTAGCAGTTGACACACTATAAATGTTTTAGATCTAGCAGACCATCTCCACATAGAAGTCATCTATAGCTTATTTCCTCTCCAATAAAACTAAAAAAAGAGGAGAAAAAATAGAATTTGGATTTTTCAGAAAAGAAACATACACTGATAATGTTATAACAATAAAAATTCGATTAACTGTCATCTAGTCACGACGGTTGAGCGAATAGACGAATAACAGAAACATTGTATTATTCCTCCAAAATTTAACCTCAATCAATTATATTATAGATGGATATCACTCTCACAGTAATATAATATATTTCGGACCCAAAAGAAATTAAACACGATTATAATAGCAAATAAAACTATTTATTACATGATAAAAAGATCCACACAGTAGCTACAAATGTGGCAAAATAATGTACAGTAATATAAACTTACAGGTGAACTTATAGTTCATGTAGCTCAACAAACAAAGCGGACATGTGCAGTTCAATACTTTAGCTGCCGGTCACAATATCGGTGTTTTTCCAGAGAATTTGCAAAATAGTTTTAGGCTTATTTTTAAATAATGTGTACTTATTCTTTGTTTTCTTATCATATCTAAGTAAGAAAATATGTTTGTTATAATATTTATAAAACGCGCGTCAGGCCAATTTGCCCGACCTAGTTTTTTATAGCGTAAATAAACTTCGTCGGACCAATTGGCCTGACGTTTTTGATTTAATTATATTTTCTTATCTGTGCAACACTGTCTTAATATTTTTTTGGGTTTTGTGTAAACAATAAACAACAAAACCACAATTTCATTTTCCGCTAACTCGCAATAAAAGTGGTGCTTATCACTAACGTGTCACATGTAGTTGATTTGTGAGTTTATAAATATTGTGTATATAGAATGGAAGTGTAAACATATTCTCGGTCTGATAAGTAATGCTTCAGATCCGATAAATATTATCCAACATCATAACAAGTAAAAGTTTTATTAAATAAATTACTTTAAACGAATTTAAATTATAATTTACTTCTGAGTAAGAATGAGTTTATCTAAGTGTATCAATGTTTGTACTTAACTTAAACCAAGTCTGTTTTTTAAGAATCATTTTACAACTACATATTTAGTCAATATTTCATACTAATTTTTTAGGTTTTAAAATTAAATATATGTCATTAAAAATAATTGATTTTATCATTAAAGTATATAAAGGTAAACTTCTTTCAATGAACCATTTCTTCGTTTGGAGTAATCAACTCTTCATTAAAATTGTTAATAAATAAGTGTGTCGGCCTATAACTCCTGACAAAAAGCTCCTAGAATAACATTATGTTTTTAATGCCGTCAACGTTTAACAACAATGGCAGGACTATTGGCACGACGGTATTCGGTTCAGCCTACTAGTTGTCGCCATCGGGTCTATTGGCACGACTGTATTCGGTACAGCCTACTGGTTGTCGCTGTCGGGTCAATTCGCCCGACATGGTAGCTAAAGTGTAACAGCATTTTGTTATTACGTATTATTGCTGCAATGACGGTTAACAGAAACTGACGGTTAAACGAAGATTTACTGTAACTCCTAATCGAACCGCCCACTAGAACATAAATTAGCGGCATTTAGAGATTTTTCTAACAAATTATAGATATACTGCTAAAGAAAAAATAAAATAAAGAACTGAATATTATATTTCAAACTGATGAGTATAATGGACACAATAAAGAAGCAATAAGAAAGTTATTTACGAAAACTATGGCAAGAAGAAAGTAAAAGCAAAAAGTAAGAGTAGGCGTGTATCTACATGGAACCGAGGTCTGGAAGTGGTGGGGGCGTGGCTAACAGTATATAAAGACGAACTCAAAGTTTGGGTGAAGAGTATGATTTAAGTTTTGAAAATGGAGTTACTCCAAAACGCATCAACAGAGGAGAATATTAAAAGGTTAGGAATGGCAGAAAACTGTACTAAAATTTATAGAAATATTCCTAACAGAAATGAAAATGAGGATATTAATAATTAAACCTGAACATTGTTTAGGAAAGTGTTTTGACACTCATCACAAAGGCTCAAACAGTGTCATAAGTGAGTGATAAACGGATGGGTTTATAAATATTTTGTAAATAAAATCAAATTATAAATATAATCTACTTATTATAAAAGAATATTTATAGTGTAGATATCCCTGTGCCTATAAATGAGATTTTCTCAATGTAGTGATGACTATAAACAATAAACAATAAATGGATGACAAGCATCAAACATTAAAGCCTTGAATCCAATACAACATTTATGACTTTATTAGTGTCACCCAATATGGACAGAAACTAACTTATTCATCACCACTTGGATTACCATTGATAATCTCAAGTAAATTTACAAATATTATAATTTAGTAATTGAACAGATTCAATCTATACCAATCGCAACTTGTTTAACATATATTAAGCAATTACAACTTTCTTCAAAATTAATAAAATAATAATACAAGTTATCATACATACAAAAGACGTTATTTCTAACAATAAAAACTGAATGGAATCTAAATAATCTAGGCGCATTTATATCTGTGTTTTCTAAAATATAATTTAATTTTAGAAAATTATTATCAAATTAAAAATAAACTAGCTACCTTTAGCCAACGCTCAACACAGCTATGACCAAATAAATGTCCGCAACGAAGGGACGAGAGCCTGTGAGGTCCAGAATTTGTAAAAACATCTAAACATATTGAACATGTGGTTCCATCATCAACTACTGACTCATCTAATGGACGTTTTTCTGAAACATCAATTAAACTGGTTTTAACCTTCTTCCAGTTACAATCTCTATTAATAACACTCAATAGTTTTACTGCTTTGAATATTAGACACTAGGTTAAATCTATGTACATTAAATACAAGACAATGCTCTGGACATTATATATATATATATATATATATATATATATATATATATATATATATATATATATATATATATATGCAATAATAGTCTCACATTTAGATCTGTAATAAAACATAAAAAAGATATTTATTTATTCCATATGAAAACAAGTTATTCACAAATAAATATTGGATATATTAGACATCGAAACCAGTAATAATAAAAAGCCCTTATCAAACATTTACTATAATTAAAAAATTATAAAGGTTATTTAATATATTTTTAAAATAATGAAAAATAAATGATTCTTCATTTGATTGCTACTTGGCGCTGCCCAGCATGCGCTTATGCTAATAAAATGCATTCAGAACTACTCTTATGTTCTTATTGTTAAAATTGTCAGACTATCTACAATATTATCCTAATTCATAGTTCAATGAGTAAAAAAAATTTTTGTATAAAAAATAAAAACTGCAACCACCAGTTTACAAAAGTTGTTATGTCTTAAGCATGATGCTGGATAAAGACAAAAGCAACTGTAATGTACCCTTAATGTTATCACCATTACCAAACAAAACTAATATTTATTAAAGTTGCTTGTTGTAATCATCTTGAATTCATGATACTTGACTAAATGAATACTTATGAGCTTACTTGCTGACTCCTTCTACGAAGCAAAGCCTCTATGGTTAGGTCATATATTAAATGACTACACACACTTTGAAGCCAATACCATGTTCCATTACATAGTAAACAACTAACTTAACCTACCCCCACTACACTCATAAATCTTATACCGATAACCTTTTATACCTTCCGTGATGCCATCAGTAGAGGCTTTACTTCGTAAAAGGAACGATTGTTTCAAAATGCGTCAGCAAGTAAGCTCTTAAATATTCACTTAGTTAAGAATTATTCAATTATAGTAATATTTATTGCTTATATCTTGAATCTAGCTTTACGTTATCACCTTTAGTGAACTGTCTAATTGTTTTTATTATGCTAACAATGTTTTCAATTAAAATAAAATCATATATCGACTTATTATTGCATCTAACTTTCTTTGAAACGTTAAAAATTTTTTAGCCAAGAGAAATATAACTTTTTGTAAAAATACTTTGAGTGAGTCCTTGGCTTACTCTTTTTGAGCTTTGGTACAATTCTATAACAAAAATAATATTTATTACAAGATACTTTTACTTTATCAATGATAAGATGATTTACTGGAAAAAATATTTCTTGTGAGTATGGGGGAAATGGATGTATAAGTTGGATTAAATTTGATAATTCTCATGAATTGGTTCTGTATTTCTTTTGAAGAATTAGTAACAAATGTTGCTCCTTTCCAATTTCTAATGCCATTAGTATTCTGGAGTGGGTTAGAGTGAAATATAGTTTTCAAAAGTATTTTGATCGGTAAATTTTTCATAAAATAAAAATGCTTCATTATTTTACGTAGCTCCATTTTCAGGTGCTCAACGTGAAATTTTCAAAATAATTTTTTGTTTAGGTTGTGTCTCACAGTTTAATAGTGGCTACTTGTATTGTCATACAATTACAGTGCAGCAAAGTAATATTGTAATAATTTAAATATGAAATTATAATACCTGATTGGAAAAAATTCTTTTAGATCAAAATTCTTTTATTCCATTTCAACATAGTCTTTTCCTACTTTTATGCATTTAGTCAATCTTCTAATGAATTCCTTTCTAATAGTTTCATTCTAGAGGTGAAGAAAGTTTTCTATTGCTTCAATGGGCCAAAATGATAAAAATAGCTTTAAGACATGTCCAGACTTCATGGCAGGTGATCGAATTAAGATAAAGCATTAAATATGTATTATTTGGTTACTATTGTAATAATAATAATAATAGGCCCCCTATTACTATTATTACTTTTATCAAATAATATTATAAAATTTTTTCATATAACTCGTAGAATATTTATTGCAATATATGCAGAAAATACCTAGCCTGATGGTAACAAAGCTATAAAATTTAATTTAAAAAATATAACTCCATGCTTTTACATAATAAATTCTTATTATTGCACCCACTCAAATTTTTGTGTTTATAACATTGATGAGTTCTATTTACTTATATGATTTAATATTTTAAATTTGGTTTTACCTTAAGGCAAAAAAACCTATGTTGTTATTGGTGCTTGTAGATTGAAAAGAAGATATGTAAAAAATGTATATTTGTTGTATTTAATATTCACCAATATACTGAAATATTAAACAAATCTAATAATTCAAGTGTAGTGGAAGGGGGATAATTAAACACTTAACCTAATAATCTGATTATATTGGAAAATGGGTTTGTTGTTTAAATTATCACCCCGAGTTAACTCGGAATGTATTTTTTTCTGGTGATACTGATCGATAATGTAAATGCAGACATCGAGAAGGCTTTATGTAACGTTGTAGCCTATTTTTAGCCATGATTAGTTGAGAGCTGTTTATAATATTATGACACATTACTTGTTCCAATGTCCATGCATTTTGTCTTAAACTCTTCTTCATAGAAGCCAGTTCATTCTCTCTTATTGACTGTTATCGTTTATCAGTGCATTAGTTCACTACCCTTTGTTCATTTCATAATGCTGTGTTTATTTTATGCTTGTTGTTTTTACTGGATAATCTAAAGTGTTTCCAAATTTGTTTCGTCTTCTTCAAGCTTATACATCCAAACACACCTTAGGCTAACAGAGCGTCACTTCCCAGACACTACCACAAACAGGCAAAAAAACGAATACAACTAAACTTTGCCCGTTTGAGCAACTAAACTTGCAACGATTTGTATTTGGGCCGTACATCTGATGGAAAGATTAAAAAAGGAGATAATGAAGATATATCTGCCCTGAGGGCACTTAAGTGCCATAAGGCACTTTGTGTAACACCATGTTCCAAAATTTACCACACTCTCGCCACTTTTACACATATTTTGCAAATTAATGTACATATTTATTGATGAAAGTGTATATATTTAGCGTGTACTTTATGTTAAATTAATTAATTTTTTCCCGAGCGTAGAAGTGAAACATTCAATTGTTACCAAACTACATTAAAAATAAAGCAATATTTGTGAAGGTGTGCTTAATTTTTCTTTGTACAATCACTTCAAAGTTCTAAACTATATGCATTAATAACATTTTATTATATAACACGGTAATTAAATGGCTGTTGCATGTTATATATGATTAATTAAGATACTTTTTTGATTTCTGAATTAACTAAGGTCATTAATTTAATAGTATTTATGAAAGATTTTTCATCCCATATTAGAAGGGGAAAACAGTTTTTCAATGAAGGCAGTTCTAAAGGCATAAAGAGAGGACTAGAAATTCACCAAAAAAAATTTGATTTTTTTGGAAAGAAATGTGAGAAAAATAGGTAAGTTAAGTTGTTAATAATACCAATTACACAAAACTGGTTTGGAGGAAACCCAGCAAGTGATACTAACCCTTTTGATCCAGGGATGTTTTGCATGAGTATCTGCTCCAGTCAGCCATGATTTATTAAAAGTGTAGTGCTTTGACAAAACTAGCACAAAATTTTTTTTTATCAATGAGTTTTCATGATTCTTTTTTTTAAATTACTTCTCTAAGACCCTTCTATAATATATACTTACCTAGAATTATAATAAACATGCACACAAAAAGAATTGTTACGCACTAAAAACACTTTTCTAAAACTTTCTGTTTTCATTTTATATAGAGTATATAAAATTAAAAATCAGTTCCTAAATAAAAGCATATTATCTTTGTATACGTAAAAATGGGTTGTTTTCAAATTATCACTTAGTTATATCCACAAACAACAGAGGTATAGATTTTTAACTAAAAACTAAAAAGTGCACATTTAGTTCCACAACACAACATCGCAAAAAACACATGAAAATGTATAATAATAAAATTAAAAGTCACTTGTAAAATTACAGAATAAACACTAATACTTCTATTTTAGCTTTAATCACGTTTTTTTGTTGTCTTATTGTCAGAAAAAAAAGGTTTTAATGTTATATACACTAACAAATACCACTACAAACAATAATAAACTTGTTGTAAATAATGTAAACACTAAACTTCCGAACAAAAAGATCAACTGCACAACAAGATTGTGAATAACAAACAGACCACTATCTCATTACTCACAACAATGATAGCTGACTCGCCACTTGACTCCGAACAGCTACATTCATCAAGTTTGAACTAAAACAGTGTTGCTAAGTTAAACTAGAAGTGCCTTTAAGTATTATAACTCTGTAAACAAGTTCATTACGAATACTTTAATATATGGAACAATTATTTTACCGATTATAATATATATTTTTTAAAATATTTTGTGAGCGTTTGAAAATTTGGAGATTGGGATCAAAAGGGTTAACTATTGGTAAATTGAAAACAATAGAATGTGGAGCCTTTGATGAGTTTAAATTAAAAACATTGTTATTGTAAATACTTTTTTACGTAAAATGTAAAAAAATATTTTTAATGTTAAACTTCCAATTGAATTTCTTTTATATATCTATATTAGATGTACTGTAAAAATAAAACTAAATCTTTCATACTAGTTGCAAAAATTGTTGGATAACTTATAATTTTACAACTATAATTTTTGTATTATCTGCAACGTGTTTACTTACCATTACCTAGAATAATCAAGCTTCTAGTGTATAACAACTTATGTTTTAATAAGTCATTTATCATAAAATTGTGTAGCAAGTGTAACAGAATAACTACAAAAATTGAAGTTAATTCCACAAATATTTATTCAAACGTTGTTTGAACTGGTTTGCTATGATTTATTAAAATAAATAATATAAATTTAAAATCCCTAAAAAGACAATACTTACCTCCCTGTGAAACTTTCGAAGGACAATTAGTCTTATCTTCAAGAACTTTATTTGTGTCATCATAGACAACAACATTGTTATCTCTTTCATTTTGTAAAGCTGAATTATCGTCATTTGTTTGGATTTCTTGAATTATTTCTGGAGTCTCTTCCTCGGAAGTATCTGACGGAGCTACTATATTAATCCTAATCACTTCTGCTGAAGTATCCTGTAAATAATAACACATACATAAGTTATAAATTGTAAAACACCGTGAGCGTATAGAAGTTAGGTGTTTGGTTGTACATAAACAAAGAAATAGGGACAAGGAAGAACTCATAATTGAAATTTACAAACTATTTAAATAATGTTTGAATTAAGATCAAAGCAGAAATGTAAATAAAATGCTTTAACATCTGGAAATGAGCAGTTAACCCACTGCATCCTAAAGAAAAGATGTTCATCACAACACATTTGGAGTACAGACGTCAGATTCTTTTGTCATGATTCTTTCATCCATAAAGGACAGAAACAAAATTGTAAATATAGGAAACATTACGCTAGGGAAGAAATAGAAAAGCTTATAAAATATATATTGTAATCCTTAGATGAATTACTTTTCCTTGTTGAATATGTATGGTGAAATAAAACAACTTTCATAAACTAGAATATATTACTTCTTTTTAATATTTATTGAAGCTTTTCGCTAATTTACATTATCAGCATTTTCAAAACTTATACACTACTGTCCAGTTATCTGACTAGAGTAAGATTGTTGAATATAATTGTACTATGTTCAGTCATAGTATACTAACTGATAATGTAAATTAGCGAAAAGCTTTAATATTAAAATGATGTAATATATTCTTGTTTATGAAAGTTGTTTCATTTCACCATATATAAATATTCCAAAACTGCAATCTCTTGGAAATAAATAAAGACACATAAAAAACTTATCACACTATTGACATATTTCGATCACACAATGATCTTTGTCAAACAAAAAAGAGAAAGTAAAAAGACTCAAGTCGAGTGTGTGTGTGTGTTGCAACAGGCTAAAATGTCACATTTTACCGTTGCAAGTGAAATTTTAAATTTCATTAATTTAAAAATGTTGTATAGTCAGAGTAGCGAAGCTAAAACAAAATAGAAATGCCATAGGCATAAAGTAGCATGATATAACGAGTTTAAGGTGTAGAAACAAAGCCATTAGGCAGGAGAAGGGTTGTTACATATTTGAGAGAGGGAAAAAGGTTAAAATCTACCTAGAAAGACCATCGACATTCGAGACAACGCTGAACAGAAAAAGGGAAATAAAGTGACGAGACAAAAAACACACGAAAAAGCAAATTGAAAGAGTGACAAGATAATAAAGAAATTTGTGGAAATAATCGAACAAAAGTGGATAGGGGAAGGGCAAGCACACTGGAAGTGACGCAATGCTAAGCGTTTGGAAGACATCATGTTAGAGACTGGCGATTGGTTGATAGAAGCCTGGAGGGGTGGAATATGCATGGGGTTGCACAAAATTCTTTAGCGTGAGTTAAGACAGCAAATGAGAAAGTTGTGTTTGGACGCGCTCCGTTTTGTTAACAGGGAAATAGTTACAAAAAGTAAAACTACCAGAATGCAGGGCTAAGAGCGGTAGTGCGTTCGCTGAGATGTAGTCTTGTGTGTTTTGAAAACCCTTTTTGGGAGGAATCTCTCCAGAAGTGGTTTTCGTTGACATAACATCTATGTCGTGGTGTAGTGGTCACAGAGAAGAAATTTAAAACAAAATTAAAGTCAGTGCGAAAATACAAAATGAACAATGCCTCAAATAAAGTGTTTCAACAGTTAGAGTCAAAGTTAACTAAATTCAATTATAAAATTTAATTTTGAACAGAGTACAGTCAACAGAAATTTAAACAAAGGATAGATTAAAACCAGGAGTGAAATTAGTTTAGAAACCGTGTTGAACAAGTTTTAAGGAACTAGATCCAGAATTTTAAAATTAAAAAAGAAATCAAGAAGCCTAATTTCGTGCGATAACGTATAACGCTTTGTTTCGGCAAGAAGACATCAAAGAAGCAGAATGTCGCCAATTTTGGACAAGTCCAAACCAAGATGGCCAGCCACGAGGGAAGGAGAAACAGTTTAAGGCAACATGGACTGGAAAGCGAAGGACCAGGAACAAGAATTAAGTCCAATAAGGTCAGATTTTAGCTTCTCTCTCTCAAATAGTTTAAAATTTTATGTTGACTAAAATATTTTGAGGAACGATGAAAATTTTAAAGTTTAAATTTAAATAAATTTGCAAAAGATGTAAATGCATTTGGAATAGTGGTTTTGTTTAGGAAGAATGTGGAGCAGATAGCATTAATCAGTGGTAGCTACCGGCCTCAAAATGGCGGACTTCCTCTTTTAGAGTTATCTAACAGATATTAATAAAAATATTTTGAAATAATTTTGAAAATTAAAAACAAAGTAAAGACAGTTTGAACATAAAACAAATAAGTCAAAATTAAAAATTAAATGTAGTTAAATGTGAATAACTAATTATTAGAAAAAAGAGATTTTAAATTTCTGTTAAAAAAATCAATTTGAATTATTTTAGAGCAGCCTTATGAAATGGCCGCTAACGTAACATTGTTTATAATAGATATTGACACGGGTAAGTGAAAGAAAATAAATAGTTTCAAAATTATTTAAGAACTTTATAAAAAGTTTTTAAAACAGAGAAAATGCATTAGAAAAATGACTCTGAAATTCCCGTTACATAAAGAAAATATGAAATTATGTTGAGTTTTGGCAGAGCGCTTTAAAATTAGAAAGTAAAATTTTGGAAAACAGATATGTGGGTCCTACGCATTAGTTTTGGTTACAAAAAGAGTTAAATAAATTTCATGTTTAGAGATAAGTTATGTTTGAGGAGTAAACTTCAATGAATTTTAGTTGTTCTCATGTTGTTTTAAACTGACTTTTTGTATAATTTTAGGAAAGATATAAAATCTTTAAAAATGGTTGTTGAAAAGAATTTTGTTTATTAAATGTATGTTCTTTATTTGGTTTAAGATACCAAAGTCAAATATTAAGAGCTTTCAAAGTCAAATAAAAGGATTGCTTAAATTTAAAAATTGAAATGAAATTTTTGAAAATCAATAAAGTAAATTTTTGCAATTATATTAGAGGTTTTGAATTGAAGAAAAAGTTAAATAATAAATTTTGAGTTTTTAAATATTAACAAAGAAAGTATTAATTTTGATTTTAAATTAAAATTAAATTTATAGTAATTTTTATAAAAGAATGAAGGTAAGAAAAAGTGATATAAAACTTGTTTGTTTACTAAAGGAGTTATAAAGTTGATAATGAAAGAAAAGAATTTTGTTTTGTAAATGTCTATCGTTTTCTTATATTCGGTTTAAGATACCAAAGTCAAATGAAAGGATTGTTTAAAGTAATAAATTGAATTGAAGTTTTAGAAAATCAATTAAAATCTTATAGAGAAAATTAAAGTAAACTTTTGCAATTAAATTAGAATTTTTGAATGGAAGAAAAAATTAAATAATAAATTTTGAATTGTTTAATATTAACAAAGAAAGTATTAATTTTGATTTTAAATTAAAATTGAATTATAGTAATTTTTGTAAAAGAATGAAGGTAAGAAAAAGTGATATAAAAAAATAATTTGTTTACAAATGAAGTTATAAGTTCATACTGAAAGGTTAAAGAATTGTCAAAAAATTAAGAAGAGATTAAAATATAAAATAATTACAAACTGCGCTGTAATAGAAATTGAAAACAAAATAAAAACTAAGTTTTTTTACTAACATGCAAACAAAACAGTGAGTATATTTATTTAAACAACTTTTTTACACAATCCTAAACCAAATGGACATTAAGTTTTAAAATGCCTTCAAATGAACTCGTCCCCTGGGAACAGATACCCAAAGGGTTAAATCTCAGCGAGTTAGGTTTTTTAAATAAAGTCCAATGGCTGGTTCTCTGGCAGATTTTGGCAAGCATTGCACAGGGGTTTGGCCGGACTGACTCGTTTCAAAATTTTTACTGAGCAGTGGACCGAAGGTGGTGCGTCGGTTGTGCGCGGCCGGCAAGCGTTGTAGGGTCAGTCCGTTGCAGTGTATGTGCAGGATTCCGACCGCCCTACTCTTTATCTGGATTAGATAAATTCTTCAATTAGATCTACTCTTTATCTGGATTATAAAAAGTGCCTTAATTTTAACACAGGTTTGAAATTCAGCTTCTTTAGCAAAATATTTTAGAATCACATGTTATCTAGATTGTTACTAGATAAAACCTAACAAATACTGTTATTAAACAACCAAAAAAGAAGTTGTATATTTTTTAAAACATTTTACAAGTTAAATAATATTCAAGCTGGCTTGTGAGTGAAAGTTATAATTAAAGAATAAATATGCTACAACTCACAAATATAAACATTTTTATTTCATACGCGTTTCAACGACTAATTTGTCGGCATCCTCAGTGAAGCTACACAAATCAAATTAACTAAAAAATATTAAACATAACCTATAAAGTTTTAATAAAAGTAAAAATCAGATCTGGGTTTTAAAATCAGATGTGGCTATAAATTTAACAATGCCCAGATCTGATTTTTACTTTTGTTAAAACTTTATAGGTTGTGTTTAATATTTTTTAGTTAATTTGATTTGTGTAGCTTCACCGAGGATGACAACAAATTAGTCGTTGAAACGCGTATGAAAAAGAAATTTTTATATTTGTGAGTTGTAGCATATTTATTCTTTAATTTTACAAGTTGATGAGTATTTAAACTGTTTCAAAATATTTTTGAAATTTTTTGTTCAAAAATTGTGTACATCAGTTGATTTTCTATGACCAGACTACTTTTGTTTTTAAAATAAAAAACAACCTTAATTCTATTTAAAATAAAAATTATTTCAGACTTTTCTTGTAAAATAAGTTGGTTTTTTTAGCAAATAAACATACTTTAATGTTAATATTTTTTTCTTCAAGATCTATTTTTTTCAAACTGTATAAGAATAATGAAAAGTCTTCATCCCCTTCCACAAATGAAATCATCAATATTTTTAAAAGTAAATAAAGGAAGTAAGGATTTTAAGCCCATAACTAAACATACCTGGTAGGGAAAGCAGTTGCAAATTAATTGCAGTAGAAAGGATTACTACATTACTGTTAATCCTAATTACGGACAATTTACATTGCTTTTATAGAAATTACTGTATAATCTCAGCGTTTTATTTTATGGATGCGCCAATACCTAAAATGTTCGATTCCAAGTCTTAAACTTTTCTTTTGATTCTCGATTCTGAAGTTGATTTATTGATTCTTTACGTAATAGCCATTTTAGTTTGTATAACTGGATAGATTGGAATTACCTTTAAACGATGGCGGAGTAGTGGCGATCAGGACCTGAAATGCTTCCAAACGTCTTTGTTGTTGCGTTATAAATAATAATATTTTCAAAATCTTGAACCGGCATTAGCTCTAATAGTTTAATTCAGCAGCTAATACGTAAAGAAGACACAGTCTATAATTAACTATATTTCCTATAATTTACACCGCACACGTATTTTTAGCAGTTAAAAAAATGAGTATCAAAATCGTCCTTTAAGCAGTGAAGAATTGAGTATCCCGATGCCTCGATACCATTAGAATTGACGATTCCTGAAATTGAGAATCGGAATCTAGCCCATCCCTAGTCTAAATATTTGCTGAGTTGAAATATGAACAGACAAGCTCCTCATATTTGTGTTTAACCCTAGAAGCGGCAGCTGTCGATTTTCCGACAGTTCGTGCGATCGCTAAACTGTAGATGTCGCTTTTACGACACTTGTACGTTGGCCCTTACTGTATCGTTTAAAAGTTCCGTATGAATCCAATAGATAGCATAGGCTGTTCTCTATTATTTTCTGAACAAACACGCGTTTTTGTTTTCGTTCTAGACTGAGGAATGGGTTTACTATTCCGTTTCCAAAAGTAGTCTGACCAATGCGTTCGGAGCCATTCCATTCGTTTCGGGTTACAAAGGCATACACTCCCTATATTGTTTTGTTTACAGTGGCATGTATTTTAGGAGTTTAGGTATTTCGTTTTATAATTAATAACTTTATAATAAATATTTGTGAGTGTATATATTATTTAAATTATTCAAAATGTGTGACCGAATGTATGATAGAAGCAGTGAAATAGATGCCGTACTTAGGGAATTAGAAGAAGAGAGTGTTTGTGGAAGTGATATTTCCAATTTCGACGTAAGTGGGGATGAAATTAGTGAAGTGTTTGATGAGTCAACTTTTCAATTACCATCCGTAAGTAACTTAGTAGAAGGTATTCAGAGTAATGACAGTGAAACAGATTCAGATAGTGATAGGCCTACCGAAGTTCAGCAACAAATAATTCCAAATCAACCTCTAGACAGTGATCCATTATTACCCGCATCTAATACATCTTCAACCTTTCAAAATTTACCTATTCTTTCATCTCCCATTCCAAGTACAAGTACATCCACTGATACACCTTGCGATTTATCCTGGAATAAAATTCAGCCCTCAGAAGTGCCTACAGAAAATATGTTCACTGCCAGAGGTGTAGGTCCTAAAAATATTCCATGTAGAAATTCAGAGCCCATAGAATATTTCTCTTTGTTTTTCACAGAAGATGTGTGGAATAATATATCGTGTGAAACAAATAAATATGCAGTAAAACTGCAAACTGAGAAGGCAGAATATTTACTCCGGCATCCACACAGCAGGCTGCACAACTGGTCGCCTGTAGACAACAAAATTATTCAGAAGTTTCTTGGTGTCTGCATAAATATGGGGTTAACTCCTAGGAAGGACCATACATCTTATTGGGATAGAAGGCCTTCTCAGTTCCTTCAGTTCTATCCCAGTGTAATGCCACTCCGCCAATGGGAGATTATAAGTAGGTGTTTGAATGTCAATGCATCACAGGCTTTACCAAGCAGTCATCCAAGATTTGATCCTTGGCACAAAGTAAGACTGTTTCTAGATGCACTCAATGCACATTTCAAGGACCACTACATTCCACAACAGAACATTTGTATTGATGAGTCACTTGTGGGTATGAAAAACCGCTGTGTATATTTACAATATATGGCTAATAAGAGACATGCACGGTTTGGAATTAAAAAGTTTGAACTCTGTGAAAGTTCAACAGGATATGTATTACACATATCATTGTATAGTGGGAAAAAATTCTTCCAGTATGGACCAGAGGGGATGGGCCATTCAGTAGTTGTATCCCTTTTGAATGAAGCGAGGCTGATGAATAAAGGTTATCATCTGTTCACAGACAACTTCTATACAAAGATACCTTTAGCCATAGAACTAAAATCGAAGAATGTGCATTTAACAGGGACAATAAAAATAAATAGTAAATTCATGCCTAAAGAATTGGTCAGTGAAAAATTAAAGGCTGGTGACACTTCCTACTACAGAAAGGGAGACCTATTACTTGTAGGGTACAAAGAAAAAGCTTCCAAGAAACCAGTCTATTGCTTCACTACTGGTGTGCATGCTGAAAATCGGCTAGTGAGAAGTAGTAGTGGAAGAGAGGCAATCAAACCACATATTATTGACCAGTATAATCATTTTATGGGTGGAATAGACTTGAAGGATAAGTCTATCTATCATGTATCCTGCAACCGCCCAACTATGAGATACTGGAAGAAGATTTTCTTCAATCTGGTGGACATGGCTCTTCTAAATTCATACATTATATATTCAAAAAATACAGACAAACCTGTCACTAGGCATAATTTTATTGTGTCTGTAGTGGAGTCCTTGTGCCAAGAGGACCCAGAATCTGCTCCCACCTCAGGCCCTTCAACGGATAGTGGTTCTTCACATGAACTTGCAAAATTGGATGGGAGGAAAGAGAGAACTTGTGAAGTTTGTGGTCATGACCCACTTAAACGAGGAAGGTCAACATATTGGTGTCCTGGTTGTAATGTGGGTGTACATCCAAAATGTTTTTCTAAATTGAAAATTTCTACCGCACCAATCCCAGAAAAAGGAGGATGGAAAATTAGGTTAATTAGGTATAATTATTCAATTAAATGTGTAAATATATCAAAAGTAGATATTTAGATATAGGTATAAAAATTTAAATAGGCATAACAGCGTATAATAAACAGTGCTTTAGGGAAAACGTTTTATAAATATAATATAGGCTAGGGAGTAGTGTATGACAATTTGCCCAACAAACAGTTTACGCGTATGTGATCAGCAAAAAAATCATAGAAAATTGGAAACTGCATCAAACTCTATGGAACAAAGGTAAGTGAAATCAGAAAATCTTTCTTTATTATTTGTATATTTCAGTTTTTCAGACAGTAATGCATATGGTTTTTTATTTTTCTTCAAAAATAAAAAAATGATAATTGTTTTTGGAAAAATTCTTATTTTCATAAAAATAACATTCAAAGTAATTAAAATATAAATTTTCTGATGCATAGAACAAAATCTTCAACATTTTTTCTTCAAATAAAATATTTAGATGTCAAACTTTGTGTGAAAAATGTAATTTATAGAATTGTTTCAAAATAAGATGTTTATGCGGGTCATTTTGTACTGCCAGTTAGGAAAATAACACTGCCGCTTCTAGGGTTAACCCATTGAGGTAGTTGTTACCTCTGGACACATGGGGTTGTTGGCAGCAGTTGATTTTAAGAATTTTAAAAACAATCGTTTAAAATTGTGTAAAATCATTATTTGTGAGATAAATTTATAATTTTGATTTGAAGATCAATGTTGTTAATACTCATGACTAATAAGGATTAATGGAAATTTAATTTGATTCCTTACTCTCAGAAGGTCAATGGAAAAAATCTTTTAATTAGTCTGCAACAGTTCTGAAAATATTCATGATTAGAGAGATATTTGCTAGCAACAATAAGAGGGATAACTAAATCTCATACTACTTTTGTAATGTGGAGTTTAAGAAGTATTTTATTATTATATCATCATCTTCAAAGTAATATTAATTCCCAATTTATTGTATTTATTTATATCCACAACCATAATATATAGGATATTTCACAAAACAAAACATTTATATGAAGCATAAAACTCTTCATTAAAAGCTATTACCCTATTGGCCAATTTATAATACAACGCTAAATATAATGCAATCAAAGATTTATAGTGTGAACTATTTTGAAAAATTAAATTTATAGTAAAAGTAAGTGTTGATTTATACAAGACCTAGTACAGCAAATAAACAATAAAATATATGAATACAATACTGTCTGATACCTGACTGTCTGACCCCCTTACGTCTTCATCTTCTGAAGAAATAACCACAGATCCATCCTCAACAGTTTCAGGCTCCTCCTAAAAATAAATACAACAGATGAAATTAATAATGAATTTTTTTTTAGTTTTAAGGACCAGAGTGTTCTAAGTACAGATACTTCCGGAGTTTTAAGAGCCAGAGTGTTGTAGGTACAGATACTTCCGGAGTTTTAAGGACCAGAGTGTTTTAAGTACAGATACTTCCGGAGTTTTAAGGACCAGAGTGTTCTAAGTACAGATACTTCCGGACTTTTAAGGACCAGAGTTTTTTTAGAATAGTGATTTTGGTCCTATTAAAAATGTTTCAAGAGGGTCATTACCCCACACAAAATAAGATAAACAAATCTAAACAAAAACTTGTAAAGAATCAAGTTGTTGCTCCCCCCCCCTTTACGTCCATTTAAACCCGCCCACCCCTCGTGGTAGCCAGCCTCTCGTAAGTAACCTTTATCTCACATGCACATGTGGTTAGTGTCCCTATTGTGAATGAACTACTTAAAATTGATTGACCATGAAGTAAAATATTGAGTTAATTCCAAGGGAACTCAGAAGATAGTAAAATGAAGAGAGAGGTAAAACAACTTAGAAAGAAACTCTGACCGGAAATACTCTGTTATTGCAGTGGGTAAGGATGAGTGGGTATTGCCTCGTAAACACGTCAGAAAATTAGTAAAATAGAAATAGAATGAAAATTAATACATGTTGTTCGTTTATGTAGCCTATAAGTTGAAAAAATAAAATGCAGAACTCATTTGGTTAATTAAATGCAATTTTTTGCTAAACGAAGTCTTTTTCCAATAAAAAATAAAAAAATAGGTGAAATTTAAGTATCTTATTATTATCTTGACAAAAAAAATATCGTTTCATGAAACAAGCGAGGTGAGTGAATATGGCCTGCTCCTTGGGAAATCTTTGACGAAAAACGCTCATTATTTTTATCCCAGTTTACATAAGATTTATTTTCCTTTAAACGATATTGTTATACATATACAATTTTAGACACTTAAACAATAGTTTATGACTATCCGAACTTTGAATTTAGTAAATTTGTTAAATCTTACTGAGACAGAACGTTTTCGATCGCTATGTGCCGACCTTCTCAATGTCTTCTGCTTAGAGATGTTGGGTCAAGCGGTGACGGTTTTAAAGGTAGGTTTTCTACAGTATCAAAGAGTATGTGTGATTTGTATTGTATTTGTTCATTTAATATGTTTGTATCAAGAATACAACTCAGAAAGATACAAACTTATTAAACGAACAAACACAATACAAATCACACATGCTCATTGATACTACCGAAAAACTGTCTTTAAAACAGTCACCGCCAAACCCAACATCTCCAAGCAGAAGACACTGAGGAGGTCGGCACATAGCGATCGAAAACGTTCTGTCTCAGTAAGATTTAACAAATTTACCAAATTCAAAGTTCGGATAGTTATAAACTATTGTTTAAGTGATTAATAAGATTCACCGAACGTAATGGACTACAAAATTCAAGAATTCAACACAACAAGACAGGCTGCACTCCAAGTATACAGGAATACGGTTTTAAAGGTTAGGAAAATACACGCCCACATACATACCATAACCTAGAAATCCTACACATTAACAAAAAAGCACCACATCTCAACACACTAGAACAATATGAAATTTTCAGACACACAAAATCACAAAGTACAAACATATTAAACGAACAAACACAATACAAATCACACATACTATTTGATACTATCGAAAACCTACCTTTAAAACCGTCACCGCTTGACCCAACATCTCCAAGCAGAAGACACTGATGAAGATCGACACATAGCGATCGAAAACGTTCTGTCTCAGTAAGTTTTAACAAATTTACTAAATTTAAAGTTCGGATAGTCATAAACTATTGTTTCAGTGATTAAAAAGTTACATACTGTTGGTTGTTCTTGTTTACTCTAGACATTTCACTTTCAGGTAAGGACTGTATTTATTGTAATATATACTAAAAATAACACCTAAAATTATTTGATTTTATTTAAACAAATTATTTATAAACAAATTAGGAACTACTTTAAACAAAAAGGTTTCAGAACTATCTTTAGCAATCTTAATACCACATGTGGTCGACACAAATCACATTCACAGTAAAAAACCAATTTCTAATTTCCTACTCTTTTCGTTCCGAACCGTTAGTCAAATCAGTGATTGACATACGCCCCACTTATTCTAATTTCCTGCTCATTTCGTTCCTAACAGTTTGTCAAATTAGTGACTGACACATGTCCCATTCTGACTCCAGGCCCCCACATACTCACAAGATAGTTTACATTCGACAGACCTTAGTTCGCTTCTGGGTGAACAGATTGTAAACAGCTTGGGGCACCCGCCAACGTATAGGCGTCATATGCCATTCCTTCACAGTTTAGTTATTCTAGAACTTGATACTCGTACTTCATCTCGCTATGGAACAGGTCAGTATTAACCTGCTCCTTCATCTTGCTATGGAACAGGTCGAACTGTGATTTATAAATATCAGTGACTAAATCACAGGTTTGCAAATTACTTCCCGTCACTGACTTGAACATATATTGATATGTTACATGTTACACTTACTTTTTTGATTTTTGAGGGAGATGTATCCTATTGTCAACTCAAACCGAAAAAATTTGTATCAATATACGAGGCATGTTTTTAAAGTAAGTACCGTTTTGATATAAAAAATGAACAAGTAAATTTTTTCAAACAAAACTTTATTTACCTCAAAGAGCATTCTTTCCTCTACTTCTCTACATAATTTCCATTATTATTAAGGCACTTGTCGTATCTTGGGACCAGCTTTTGTATGCCGTCGTCATAGAAGCTTGCCGCCAGACTGGACAACCACTGCTGCACAGACGTTTTTACTTCTTCATCATTGGAATGACGCTTCCCCGCTAAATGCGTCTTCAAGTGTAGAAACAAATGGTAGTCGCTAGGCGCTAGATCGGGACTGTATGGAGGATGGTCCAATTGTTCCCAGCCAAATGAAGTGATGAGCTCTTGCGTTAGATTTGCTGAATGTGGACGAGCATTATCGTGGAGCAAAACGATGCCTGCACTCAACATGCCACGTCTTTTGTTTTGGATTGAAACGTAGGCTACCCACGTTTCATCACCTGTAACGATATGGCTTAAAAAATCATCGCCCTCGTTACGGTAACGCTCGAGAAAGCTCAATGCACTGCCCAATCGTTTGGTTTTTTGCTGATCAGTCAACATTTTCGGTACCCACCGTGAACACAGTTTCCGATAATTTAAACGTTCAGACACAATTTGGTAGAGAACACTTCTTGATACAGCAGGAAATGTTACAGCTAAGGACGAAATTGTGAACCGTCTGTTCTCTTTCACTTTACAGTCCACTTTTTGAATGAGATCATCGGTAATGACTGAAGGTCGCCCACTTCGTTCCTCATCATGAACGTTTGTGCAGCCATCTTTGAAGGCCCTAACCCATTTCCGCACCATTCCTTCACTCATAATGTTTTCACCATAAACTTCACTGATTTCACGTTGAATGTCAATTGCTTTTAAGCCTTTAGCACAGAGAAAACGAATCACACCACGCACTTCACAGTCGGCGGGATTCTCGATTGTCTGCGGCATTTTAAAATCACGTAAACAAACTAAGACTCGATCAAACGGCGTCACAATGGCGTCTGTAGCTTCCCAATAGATGTAGCTACACTGCGCGCATGCGCTAAACGCCGACCACAGAGCTGCGGCGGGGAAATTTAGAAACGGTACTTACTTTAAAAACATGCCTCGTATGTTCAAGTATTTTAGTTTTTCAAATTAGCTGCAACAATTTTAAAACAATGTTTGTCCTTAGAGAGATTTCCCAGCATCAATCAGAGGACTAACTAAATCTACTATTTAGTTACTTCTTTGTAATGTGGAATTTGGGGTATATTTTACTATTATTTCGCCATCTTCAAAGCGATAGTAATTCTTAATTTATTCTATTCATGTATGTCTAAAACATAAGATATAGCATAAAACAAAAACATATAGAATTTCTTTAAAGACTATCACCATATTGGCCAATTTACAACACAACTCTAAATATAATACAATCACAGATTTTTAAACCACACAAAAATTAAGAGAAAGTTAAAACTGGAGTAAGAGTAAAAGTGTGGCTTCATATAAGAGCCAATAGAGCTTCTGAATAGTGAAATTTACGAATACAAAACTGCCATTACCTGACTGTCTTCATCTTCTGAAGAAAGAGCTTCAGATTCATTATCAACAGTTTCAGAATCATCCTAAAAATAAATATAACAGATGAAATAAATATTCAATACATTTTTTAAAAAAAGATTAATTACTTAAGACAATATGCTATTAATCTCCATGATATTTTATAATAATTGTCAGATGTTCTTGATTTTCCCAAACGAACTGGAGGGGGGGTGGAGAATATTCAGTAAAAATAATAGTTTCCGCATACATAAATGAAGAGAACAGTTGTATTCTGGGAAAGTGGAAGAAACAGTAAAAAATCAAATTTAATTTTATTCATCTTTTTAATGCTTTGACTGTGGTCCTGGACTTTATTATTATTTTCCATATCAAAAACATTCAGACTAAAATCAATCAAAATAATATGTAAATGACATTCTCATAATTCAAAACCCCCGGTTTTTATATTAATTGATCTATATATTAATTGATGAAAATAGATGAATACAAAAAGAAATTTTTCTCATATATATATATATATATATATATATATATATATATATATATATATATATATATATATATATTTATAGGTTAGTTCTAGTAGAGCTTAAAGCTTATTTTAAGCTATATATATATAGATTTTTTGGACTAGGAGACTGACAGACTTACCTTGGTAATAGTCCACACTGTAGTCTTGAAATAGAAACACATAAAAGCACTTAAACAATGATATATTTCAACCACACAGTGGTCTTTGTCAATCGAAGAGAAAACACAAAAAGAAATATGAGAGAATGAAATAAAATAAATATAAGTTGTAATCTTATATATATATATATATATATATAATGGTGGATAAAATTACTCAAAATTGGTAATTTATTAACTTCATATATATATATATATATATATATATATATATATATATATATATATATACAGTTGTGCCTTCGTATCCTCAGTATCGGTATCCGTGATATGCTATCATGCTGAGAATCGAAAAATAGTTGATATTCGAACGTTTGTAAACGGTAAACACCCATGAGTCAGTTTGATTTTATTTATACAGTACCTTATTGTTTACATACAGCAGCCTATAGCATGTCCTTGTTGATTATTGAGTCATAGGATTCCACACACTTACTGCTTTCCTCTGGAATCTCTTCAGTCTGCTTCTAGCGGTTACCTATTTGCTGCACGTGTTTATGTTAGTAATACAGTATTTGTGTAATTACCTTGTAAATATTTTTCTGTTCGGCAATAATGGCTATGAAGCATATCAGTAGTGAAGTGTGTAATCGTGCTAACTCTAAGAGAAAGCAAAGTGAAAGTCATTATGTGAAAATTTTGTATATGATTGAGGTTGAAAGGAAACCATTTAGGTGCATTGCAACATTGTATAACAAAAACAAATCACCTACTCATGAAATTTTCAAAAACAGTAATAAAATTCGTTCAAGTTTTTATATTTCATGGGAAAGTGTAAAGGTTGCTGCTACAGTGCATGATAAACCTTTAGTGAGAATGAAAAAGGCCTTGAATATCTGAGTGGAAGAGATGAACAGGAAAAGGATACCTACAGATGGAAATGTGTTACAACAGATGGTTCAGAAGAGCAGAACATTCAGTTTACTACAAGACGATGATGGTTGCATAGGTTTCGGAACAGATACAATTATAAAAACATTAAAATTGTAAGAGAAGCTGCATCTGCTGACAAGGAAGCTGCAGCTGTGTTTCCGACCAAGTTTAAGAAAATTATTGAGGAAGGGGAATACGAACCTAGGCAAGTTTCAACTGCGATGAGACGGTACTTTTTTGGGAAAAATGCCCAATAGGACCTACATTCATAAAAAGGCAACACAAGCTCCTGGTTTTAAAGCATGAAAGGATCAACTAACTCAGTTACTATGTGGGAATGCAGCTGGGCATATGATCAAGGCTGGTGTTATTTACCGAGCAAAAAAATCCTCCTCCTTTAAAAATTAAAATTAAAAAATTTTCTTCCCGTTTTCTGTCTATATAACTGCAAGGCATAGATGACGGCAATATTGTTTACTGAATGGTTTAGCAGATGTTTTATCCCTGAAGTGGAGAAGTATTTAAAGAAAGAAGGGTTACCAGTAGAGTTTTATTAGTAATAGACAACGCTCCAGGCCATCTGCACTGTGAATGAAAATGTTCAAGCAGTGTTTATGCTACCTAACACAACTGCAATACTACAGCCGCTTGATCAGCGTGTCACTAGATGTGTCAAGGTCTCATACATGGGCCAAGTGTTTGAAATGATTAAGGCAGTCGTCGATTCGGACCCCAATCTTGACATCATGCAATGCAAAGATTGTTCAATATCGCTGATGGAATAACTTATATTAAAGCAGCGTAGGATGAACTGAAACCAGAAACTGTCAAAGCCTGCTGGAAAAGTTTGTGGAATGAATCTGATAGTGGTATTAATAACTTCGCAAGGATCGATGGAGATGTTACAGCAATCATTCTAGAGATGCTCGCGGTGAGGGATTCTTAGATTTAAATGTTGCAGACGTGGAAGAACATATAGAAGAACGCCAAGAAATTTTGACAAACAATTATTTACAAGAATTATTTAAAAACATTACATTCTGAGGAAGAAGAAGAATTTGGAGAAATATTGCGGATGGTAAAAAGTTTGAAAGAAAAAATAATGGATCGTGGAATTAAAGTTACCAGAATAATTACGGATGCCATGCAGCCTCTTCAGCAAGTCTTTGGCGAAATGAAAAAAACAACCCCCCTATCACAATGGTTTTTCAAGTAGAAAAAAAGTTTCAATTGCCGATTCATCTGTCCCATCAACATCGTCTGCATCACTTAACGTAATTATACTGTACTTTTTCTAACACCGAGTCTTTTCCACTTTTAGATAAAGATTTTGACTAAATATTTCTGGTGTTATTTATTTAAACCATCAAATATTTCTTGTTCTTAACTTTAACTTGAAACTTCTTTTCGTATGTAGTAATTTTTTTTAACGTGTAAATTGTGAAGTGTACTATTCATACATACTCTCTATTCAGATATATTAAATAAGTTTTCAAATAATTGCCATGGCGTTTGATAACAAACGTTTGTTGTTAGTAGCTGCAAAGGGAGTGGAGTACTGTACACTATGTTATGGTAAGTTCAAAAAGAATTCACAATAGGTTTCCTGCACATAACAATACCTGTACTTATTTACTGTACTGTAATATTTTAAAGATTATACAGTGCACTATGTAGATAAACTACTTTATACTATAAATGTCTGTAGCTGTAGTATTTGTGTTATCACGGATAACACACCTCATTCTTGTTATACGCAGTAATTTTGGACCCCATTTTGGAGATGGAGGTATACCTGTACATCAAAAACAACTGTGGTATTCAAATACTAGAACTATTTATCAATTTTATTTAAAGCTTTTCATTGATAAAAGTGTACACACATCATCAGGAATGAGACAAAGTGTTGGTACTATTTACCAACAAAAAGCTTAAAGCCTAAATTAATAGATATTTCTTGTAATTGAATACCTGTTATTTTTTATTATACAAGAAAAAATATTTTATATTATTTACTTAAAAATCTCAAAAAAAAAACATTAGCCATGTTTTTTCTTGGCATCAGTATTTGCAACACTTTTTTGGTTTCTTTGAAAGATTTTTGCGTCCATTTCATCACCTGTCTTTTTGTTTCATATTTTACATGTTCCACCAAAGTTTCATTCCCAGGTATAGGATCAATAACATTATTATTTTTGTCATAACCTTGGAGGAAGGTCAGTCCTGCAACCTGTCAGTTTTTTCATTGTCATCTATTAGTATTTTATAATAAACCTAGACAAAATTTGTGGTAACTAGTTTTTCCAACAATTTTATGCACCACCAAACTCTATGAAATTTTGGAGTAATGTTTGAAAAGTTTTATAATTGTGAAACGATGATTCTCACATTTGTTGCTGATTTTCATCATACTTTCATCAGTCACCAGACTAGGCCTAGCACTGCGGTTATCATGGAAAACATTGGTATGTCCATTTTGAAAATCAATGCTCCACTGCATCACTCGGCTTCTACCTACTATTCCTTTTCCATATACATGTTAAAGCTGGCTATAAAATTGAATCATTTATTTCACCAAAAAATCCTTCCTAATCAATAAAGATCAATCAACATCACAGGTGATTAAATTTTCTATATTTTAACATGTTACTTACCAACAGACATTATGGCCAAAATGATTGCCTCTTTCTGGATAATCTTCACATTAGTCTAAAATAATGTTACACCGCCATCGGAAGGCTAACGCAGTTATACCCCAAAAATAAAATTTAGAAAGTCTCACCTCAAAATGGAAATATCAACAGTCTTTCTTGTGCAGTGGGCGGTGTGCATACTTACGATTGAGGTTATATATATATATATATATATATAATTTTAAAATATTGGGAGCTTTTACTTTTTGTGTTGTATTAATATGAAAGTGTTACCTCCGTAGATGGATGTTGGGGTAAATCTTGATGAGGCTCTCTTGCGGACCTCGAGGCTTATAGATGAGAGATTGAATGGGTTCATTCAGACGTTTTCGGAGTACAAAAGCTTCTAATGTTTCGCGATAAAAAGAGGGAAACCGGGTATGCCTTGCTAGGCACGACCCTAGGGGTCCCTGGGCATATGGAGAGAATACAGTAATGATATTTGACCGAATATCTGGGTACAGCTTGCAGAGATTTATACTTGACCGCAGGAATCTAATTAATACTTCCAGTTCCAGACCATCTGTAAGTGGTAGGCTGTTGATCTGACGTTCGGCCGGTGCCGAGCTTTGAATAAGAGGGGCTGACAAGAGGGGCTATAATTTGACATAGTAAAAGTGACTCCTTACTTAACGAATCTGGTTTGGTTTCGGTTTTCGGGACTTTACTAGGCTCAGCTCCTGCCAGTTCGGGAGTTGGGGTGACATTGGTATATTAAATATGTGAATCCGTATTTTCCTTAATTTATTTCTTCGTATTTTACTGCACTAGACCTAGCAAGTATAATTTTACATAAGACACAATAATGTAGCAAGGATGCAATAGGCAAAAAAAAATAAATGAACAAAAATATTATAGCTTTCTAAGTATTGTATTGCTAATTAAAGTTGAAATAAATACGACGGTTGAATAAGCAAACAATTAAAAAATTTTATTTTATTTTTTTAAATAAGTTAAACCAAGTTGTATAGGAGCGGAACAGATTATCTGTTTACTTACGATAAGAGTAACTCGTAACTACGTGGTGGCTTTGTAACTCGCAAATGTTTAAACAACCCTGCCTTACACAATTCTTTCTGCAAATGATTTAACGTATTTTTAAAAACAGTTTGTATATTTAATACAGATTTTAAAAAAATAAAACTATGAATTTATTTATTATTATTGTTAATAGTTTTTCTCGAAATTATTGTTGTAGATATAGTTACAAAAATATGCGTCCTTATTCGTTAATTTTCTGCTACCATTTCTGTCACACCCCCGGAGGAAGGCTAAATAACGCAGTTATGCCCCAAAATAAAATTTAGAAAGTCCCACCCCACAAAAGAAATTTCCACAAATAGTCTTCCTTGTGCGGTGGGCGGTGCATATACTTACAGATTATTTATGTGATTTTAAAATATTGAAAGCTTTACCTTTTAGTGTTGTATTAATATGAAAGGGTTACCTCTATAGCTGGATTCTTTTGGGGTAAATCCGACCAATCGGAGATAGATCTCTTGGTCACCAGGGTGTGCGTACCATTAGAACTATTCACTAAACACTTTTAATTACTTGAGTTCAAACGTTCACTAAAATAATAACAAAAGTTTCACTAGATAGTTTACCATGCGCTTATTACTTGTTGAATAACGTTCAATTATAAAGTAATAACAATGTGAGGTTATTAACTATTTATAGGTTATAAAATTATTAACCTTGTTAAGAGATAATTCACAACACTTATTAGATGAATGATTGCGAAGATAAAATCGGATGAACAATGTACAAGAAGAGAGCCCAAAATGGCACAGAAAGAGACGCTACAAACGTTTTCAGGAGCTGAGTTCATACTGCCGGGAAAATGGCAAAGAGTATAGATCAGTAGAGCGTGCTGCATAAAATCGCGCACCAGATTATGTTCAAAGATTATGCACGCGTAGGTTATGCTTGAAGACTGACAGAAAATTGGTTATGCGCAATAGTTGGCGAATTTCAAGAACTGTACTAAACAGTCACAACACTCACCACACATGCTATATCTAATAATAAGTTAACAATAAATATTTGTAAAATCTTTTATGACAATCAAGTAGAATTTGTTAAATTATTATATGAAACAAAAGTTTCTATAATAGATGCTCACCGAAATATTTGATGAAACTGAAGACACGTCTGACATTCTAAATGACTCTTCTATATCTGTTTCAGATTCCTCGGTATGGTCGTTGGATTCAGACTCTATCAAGCCAATCTCAAATTGACTTACCTCATCAAAGAAATTGAAGAGTGTATCATCCTCTAAAACAAACATTTCATGGAAATAGAATAATATTAATAACAATAATGTATTAACTGACAAAGAATTTTGCTCAGTAAAACTAACGTTTCGACAAATGAATTTGAATGATGTATAATTTTCTATACATTTTAATTTCATTTTATATGTAAGTGAAAAAATTAGTAATAATTTGACAACTTGGGTAAGATCAACTAAAACCTTGTTTTCAAATATTCTAAAACCATGCGCTTGCTCAACTAAAAACTCTGTACCTAATATTAGCATCCATATCACGGTTTAACCCATGAACTATCAAGTAGAATATGAAATATCTCCTTCACAACACAGTAATTAGATCACGGGCTTATGTTTTCATGATACTATGGTGTAATGTTTTCTACACTAATGTATATAATTTGACAATATTTAAAAATGATTTAACACAAGTGTATATGTTATGAAGATAACCTCTCATGGCAAGTTGATTTTTACAGGTCCAGTATGTAAATCCTTGGACCAAACATAAACCTATGATTTAATGACTTTGCATTTTGAGCCACCGATTTCTTATTCTACTTAACACTTTACTAGCAAAGCTGTAACGGTTGAGTTGTAAATTCACCATTAATATTTTTATGACTTTTATGCCTTACTATACCATTCATCCGACTGGCATGTAACTTCGGATAGTTCTATAGTACACTCCTGCTAAGGTTTCTGGCATAATACATCCATCTAGTGATAGATCCCACGTGTGTAAATTAAGAAATTCAATTAATTTGAGTGAATTCATTTAACATGTTACTATTTTTTATAAGTGAGCATTTGGTCACTTAAATTATAATCTAAGAGTCATCAACGCTTAGCACGCGGGACATATAAAGGGCAAGTAACAGATTACGTGCTATTAGATAAAAAAAACTTTTTTTGCGAAATGTTCAAAGTTCTATTTAATTCTGAGTTCCTAAAGATGTATTTGAACAAAAAAAAACTTAACTAGTTATTTTTATATTTTGTTATATTTTTACACAAGGTAATTCAAGATATCAATAAATCCATTTAAAATAAAATTAAAGTAACTAAAATTATTATTCACCAAATTAAACAATAAATTATTCTTACAGTACAAACAAGAGTCACGTAAACAGTAAACAACTATAGCAATCACAATGCCAACACAAAATACAATTGGCAGACGCTGCGTTCTGGCGAGAATAGTAGTCATACGCGCATGCATAGACCACGTAATGGCGCCTGGTGGCTAAAAAACATTTCATACCACAATTTTTATATGTAATTAGGTTAGTTTGCATAACAAATAATCGATTGAATTGAATTCTGAATTCATTTACAAAATTCTCTAAATTCATTTACTAATTCTGATACTAAAATTGAAATCTAACCATTATTAAAAATGACATTTTAAAATAATCACCTTGAAATTAAAATATTGAAAAATCCTTTTTTCCAAACTTCTATATTATTAATAGATGGTTCCCTCCAAATTTCATGTCTCTATATATTACTGTTTGAGGTCTGAATTAATTATCAATCACTTTGTCAATCAACCACACATCTTTATAAATATGGATTCGAAATGACAATTCTTCAATGAATTTACTTTCAAAATCTTGAATATTTATCTACATATTTACACGCACTCACTCACTCCTTCGCTTGTGAGCAGCGCACAGGCAGACAGACACACACACAAATTTTTTTTACTGTAGTTTTAAATAACCGACAAACAATGTTAAGACATAATCTTCTTCCTTCACAAGAACAAAAGCAAATTGGTATAATGTAAATATGAAAATGTTATTTTTTGAAGTTAGGCCTGTATAAAATAACAAAATCAGTTATAAGTTCAACAATGTTGTACAAGAAAGCAATGCTCCCAATTACACTTCAAAATAAATAAAATCAACACAGAAATTTGAATACAGATTTTGAAAAAGCATGAGAATTTTAGAAACAATTACTAATTACAAAAGAATAAAACCTTGTTTGCGAAAAAATGGCTGAGGATAGGCTGGAATGATTCGATCTTGTAACACATAAAAAATGTGATGTTATAGTTATCGTACACTGAAACAACAAATCGTGGCCTTAGTTTGACGAGGTTCTAACTAGCATTTTTGTCAAAATTGAGTTATTTATAGTATATGGCTGTATAAAACTAGCTTTATTCAAATATATGACTCTTACATTAATAACTAAAAAAATAAATGATCTACTAATTTGACAAGGTTCTAACTATGAAGCACTCCATTACAGTATTCAGTTTGACCAGGTTCTAACTACAGTTGGGTCAGCTGTTACACGTTGGAGTCTGTTTATAACAGCTGTGGAACAAGTATTCCTTGACATTACTGACAGCATTACTAACGGAAAAATACTTAGATGGAAAATACAAGCTTTAATTTGAATTATACTTCAGTGACCCTCTTGCGAATACACCGAAAAAAATGTTGACAAAATATTCCAAACCCGGTAAACTGAAAGTTTAATATCATTAAAAGAGCCCACAACGCAGGCGAAGAATATTTGAGCCAGAGAGGAAAAATGGTGAGTCATAAGTAAGTGAAGACAGTTAAGGATTGTCAGGATAATTGTAGATACGAATGTACCCAAAAAATTACTACTGATAAAAGATTTGACATTCACATCTCATTTTACTCTTTCAGAAATGCAACAAGTAAGAGGTACTTCTTCTTAAATACGACTAGTCGTTTTTCAACAAAACAACCTAAAAAAGTATGTTCAAAAGGACGATGAAAAAGAATTCAGCAATGATGAAGGAGAAGATATTGAAAACAAAAATGCAAAGAAATATGAATCTCGAAGGAAGTAATCTTTTCTTTACTTCTTTAACGGTAATGGCGAAAAGGTTCAGGTGTGCAAAGCCTTTTATTTTTCAACTCTCGACATATCTCAAAAGCCAGTGTAGACTGGACATCAAACAAAGAATGTCAGTACAAACACACCTACCATAGACCTAAGAGGGGGGAAAACTGTAATACCTGTAGAAAACTAGAGGGTGATGTCGATTTTGCAAGACTTCACATACATTCATTTCCAACAGTAGAATCCCATTACTGTCGTGTGAACACTAGTAGGTTGTACTTTAATAGTCACTTGAACATCGCAATGATCTTTACAATGAAAATTGTCAAAATGAAAACAAAACAACAATAAAACAGAATTTAATTTAGGGTTTCATTTGCCAAAAAGCGGTTGATACAATGTGTGTGAAGCTTATAAAGTAACGAAAAATACTGAAACCTAAAGTGATGAACAAAATGACAGCTATGAGAATCATATTTTTCATAAGAACCAAATGCAACAACATAGAAAAAAAAATAAAGACCTTCCAGTCCTTCTATTCGATTTACAAAATGTGATAACATGTCCCCATGCTGATATCAGCAGCTTATTTTATAAGAGGAAGTTGAATGTTTATAACTTGACAGCCTACTTTACTTTCATGAAAAAAGTGTATTGTGCAGTATGGAATGAGACAATGTCAGGACGTTCAGGAGACATTGCAAGTGCTTTTAGAAGAATACTAGATGCAGTATTTGAAGAAAATGAGATTACAGAATGAATTACCTGGTTTGACTCTTGTGTTCTACAAAACCACAACTCAGACATATAAATTCCCTGGGAGCAACATATTATTGAAAGATTTTAGAATTTCTTTTCCTAATTTTATTTCTTTATTTTAATCTATTTTTTTTATTATTGTACTATTCTTAATAAATTAAAATCTATTCTACCTCTTATGAAAAACTATTCTTATCTCTTAAGGAAATGTTTAATATTTAAGAAAGTATAAATTTTGTCCACATTTTCAGTTTCAAATGGTCAGACATGGTAGTATTTTCATACACAAAGTTGTAATATTCATTGGTTTCCGCAACAATTTTGTTAATCAAATCTCTATAAGAAAAATTTTGTCAATTTTTTAAATTCAGATGGGAAAACAAACTTGTTAGAAATGCCTGATTTATTTGTATCAAAATTATGCAACAATCTGTAAACATGTTAGACAAACCATAGACTTTGCACAGAAAAGAATGGTGACTATATGTAGCATTTATTGTCCAGATAATATCAAATATTGAACCTAGAGAGCAGCACAATAGACAGATAAACAAGTATGGGAAATACAGGATAAAAATCGTAAACGCACGACAATGCTAATTTGAGAAAAACGATAGAAAAATCATATATGGCAATGATCTTGCTGGTTGTAGCGTGATCTCAGGTACTGATATGTGAATGCTAATCAAAGGGTTAATGAGCCTCTAAATCAAATGAAAGCATATTTCTGAAAATAAAATATTTGAAGATTGATTGGGGTGTAAGAACTCATTTAGGTTTTATGAATATGTTCAACAAAACATTTCCAGATGTCCTGTTTGTTCTGAAGCAGACTATCAAACCAGTAGCCAATTTTTTTAATCAGAGTGAAAGATAATTATACAAAATGAACATTAGCTTCTGTTAACCCTCAGAAAATATGTGAAAATTCAAACATATCCTATATTCTATTTAGAACTTTTTGAATACATGAACTTATGGCCTTGCATTTAGTAGTTTAACTTTTCTTATAAAATATAATTCATTTGTAATAAAATAATTTTTTCATATAACATAAATTTAAGTAAGTTGTTTCTAAATACAGTAGAGTCCCGAAAATCCGATTCCCGATATTTCGAGCTTCCGTATAATTCGAGCCTATTTCTATTTGAGCCTATTTTATCTATTTGAAAAAAGAAATGAGTTGGGGCATCCAAGAAATGTTTATATCAATATGGTATTTTTTTCCTCCCCATTCTCTTGTTGTCATTATGCTGTCCCTCATGCTCAATGTTGTGTTTTAATGTCCATATCAGTTATGTTTAGATGACAGAAGGTCAATAATAAATATCTTACATAAATGGGCCATAAATATCTTACAACAAATATCCCTGCATAAATGTCTAGTCTTGTGTGTGACATATCAGAATATAAACTCTCCTGAAGCAAACAATTCAATCAAACAATGATGACACCTATGATTAGCTGGGCTGGTCTTTATTCCCTGCTATAATTAATCAGGTTTGGGCTATTTCCACATTGATCTGGGTATGAGGTGTTTTACTGTATTAGGGTACATTAAAGTCCTACTTTTTCTAATGGTCATGAACATTTTCCGTGCAATCCGAGTTTATGGTAATCTGAGAGGGTCTCGGTCCCATCCACCTCGAATTATGAAGACTCTACTGTAGTATTAAACACTACAGTCATATTAACTCAAAACTCTAAACAAGATCAATTAAAGTTTTACTGTAACTTGTTGAAAAGGAACATTTCTCTAATGTGTTGAAAAGCGCTAGACAGAGATCAATTGTTATTTTTAATATAAACTTGCTACTATTTCAACTAGCAACTAAACAAGCCTATTTAGAGCTTGTGAATTTATAGCTATCACAAACTCTTCCTGGTTCCTCTACAACTCCACTATCCTTTCATGCTCTTACCCTGTCAGACTTCATACGTTCCCTATCCGCATAGCTCTTCCATACCTGCACTGCCGAAAGCTCCAAATATTCCTACACCTGAAACCTAAACAATCTGTCTGGACCTCCACATTTTCCGCTCCGTACCTATAGTTCTTCTGGACCCCACATAACCACTAGCTTCCCTCCAGCCCCTTCCTACCTTTTCCTTCACTCCTACCCATGACCAAACAGCATCTCACTCTTCCCACGCAGCACATCCTCAACATTACCCATACTTGTAAATTCCTAGTTAATCTTTAGTTTTAGTCATGGGTTAAGTTTAGTCCTAGTACTAAGTAATCATATCCCATCTTTGTAAGCTCTATCCTTAGTTACACTTGTTAATGCAGTTTTCCATCTCACATTTACACTTTTTATCTTCACCATTCACTAACACATGCCCACCATACTATATCACATCTATATTAATCACATCACTTATACCCCCACCCTTCAAATCAGCCTCCATCTCATTAGCTTTTAGTTAGGACAAACTTAGCATAAAATTCATTGTATTACGTCAATTTATATGTAAATTTGGTTAGACAATTAGTTTTAAGTTCATCCTCACAATATTGTAATTCCATTCTTGCACTAGGTCCTATTACTACACAGTCTCACACTCTTATCTCACACAACAACCATATTACATACATGTAAAAAAATTATGAAATGTCAATCAGAAAAAAAGGAGTCAGTCAGCCAGTCCCAATAGTGAAAATAGATACTGTTCTCCAGGATTGAAAACTTTTACTATCCCACCCACTAAACGTTTTGTCATGCAGTTACCCCTCCTGAAATTCAGCTCTTAGTAGGGTTTCACAACAAAGCCATACCAGGCGATGCCGAGCTGTGCGTTAATCGTCTTGTCACTAAATACGCAGTGTTTATATGGGAGCTTTCAAATACAAAGCCGGGCAACGCGGGGCTGTTTTGTGCCTTACCCCAATTCAAGCGTATTCTGTCAAGCGGTTTCTGCCTTTGTTCAGTCTGTTCCAGCCCAGTGAGTTCAAAAACATTAAGCAATATATTGTTTCAAGTTCTTTTTGTTCTTTATATTTTTTGTAATTAACAAATATTATTATAGTGAGTATTAATATTAAAATATAAACTAGTTCGATTCAAGAAAGACCTCCTTTGTGGGATCAATCTAACAAGAAGTCCCTACTTGGATACAAATGTGCCACTCGACAATATTTAGTATAATTTTTAACACTCTAATATCCACAATAATACAGTTGTTAACCATATTATTTTTTGTTTCTTGTAGTAAAGAATTCAGATATTGTAGTAAAGAAAAATGGAAACATTTGAAAGATAACTTTTGGAGTGAATTAAAAATTCAGAGTTTCTCGTACTGTCCATCATGATTTTTATTGATATTGTGTGTAAATTATCGTCTTCTTCCTCCCACACATTCATTATTAAGTGAGGAAATATCCAATAACATCATCAAACTTGATAACATTATTATTACACTAAGTTTCAGCTGAGACTTTTCAAAACATGGCTAGGAAACCTACTATGTGCGAATCCGCTTCAGTGCGAATGCATAGTAGATCTTGCTCGGCTTGGCATCGCATCACCCTGACCCGGCTTTGGTGTATATGTCGTCTTAAGTTTTTCTTAATCTTAGCTTGTGAGGTAAAGAGGATTTACTAATTAATAAGTTGCGCAGTAACTTGCAATTAATAACACTGTTCAATAAAAATCAACTTTTTTTGTGTGACATGAATGAAACATGCTGTTTCTTATGTAAAATTGCAATAGAATACAAAAAGTGGCTTGGGATTTTTATTATCAGCCATAATTTTTCTGATATAAAGTATTGAGTTTTATACTGAACCTATAGCAATAAGTTTGTCATGTTTTACTTACTTCAAAATGTTGTGGATGTTTTACTGAGATAATTTCTTCCTTTGGTATTTCAAAGTAATGTTTAACAGTAATCAACAAATATGGCAGGACTCTATTTGCTTTGGTATCGTTTTTCCATCACTGCGACATCCTGATGAAACCTTCCTCCACGTTCGTCGCACTGAACCCAAATTCTCCGGAAAGAAGTCAAAATGAGCATCCAGAAAATGAATTTTCAATTGTATGTTACATCCTTCTGAGGATCACTGTAGGCATGTAGATTTCCTTATAAGCATTAAGTAATTCAATTACAAGATCTCTGTAATTTTCGGCTTTCACATTTCCAATAAAATTTGTCACAACACTTCTAAAAGCGCTCGCTATTCTTAGTTTAACATCAGTTAGCATGTTGTCAAATTCACCATTTTTCATGAGTTCCCATAATTGTGGTCCAACAAATATAGATTCTTTAATTTTTACCTCACTAACTTTCAGAAATTTCGCTTTCAGATACAAGAACCATAGATAGGACCTACCAGTCCGATCTAGAGCTTTAACAAAATTTTTCATTATGCCCAATTTGATATAAAGGGGTGGTAAAAATACATCTTGAAGGTCAACCAGGGGTTGATTAACAATATTTTTTACAACTGGAGTTAGTACTTGACTTACTGGCCATTCTTTCTGTATATAATTATGACTTCATGCTCAACTGTCCCAGTCTCACAGAAAACAACAGAACAGTCAAATTCCATTACAGTGAATACCAATATAAGAAAATTTATAGTATAACAAATTTTCTATCGTGTTTTTTTTGCCTTGACACATGAATTCGCAAACAAAATTCCGTTTTAACAAAAGAACAACACATAAATCTAAATAAATGAACAATAACCCTTGCTACAAATATTTAAATATCCTTTATGTACATCAGGGGTATTTAAATATTTATAGCAAGGATTATTGTTGTTCATTTATTATAATTACCCTACTATGCTCTGTATAATTTTGTAGATAAATCTCAGTATAGCGAAATATTTTTATATTACAAAAATATAGTTATGGCTTCTAAATGGTCATGTTTATTGCCAGATCTGAAAGGAAACAAATTACTCACAATCTGTATCATTGCATTTGTCGCATTCGATAACCGATTACTGAAACTGCTCTCGCAATACTTAGAGTCATCACCTCCCCTTAGCCAAAGGCTAAAAATTAGTTTCTTGCTAGCAATTGTGACATTCAGGAATTTAAGTACAGTACCATATCGTGTCTTGTAGTACAGTACACTATAGTATACAGGACGTGTTAGAGTAGTTTACTGTATTTTAGTGGATCAGTTCATACTAGAAAAACAAGGGAGTAAAAGACATCAGTTTACAGTCGAAAACAAAATGACATAATAAGGTGTTGATTCAGGAAGAAAATAGATGTAGCTAAATATTTTTGAATTACATCTACTTCATTTTCAAATTTGAAAGACCATTAAAAATATAAGATGCATTGTTTGACTGGGGTCTTGGAATAATTTGGGAAAAAATTGCAGTGCATTACATGATGATTTAGATGAGGCAGTTTATTCTTAGTTCAAAGATATCAGGTCTAGCAATATGCCAATTAGTGACAGTTAATTCAAAAAAGGCTTTAGACATTGCTAAATTACTTGGCTATTTAGAGTTTAAAGCAAGTGTTCTACGGCTTAATCGATTCTGCGAAAGATAAAATAACTTGTAATGCAATATATGGAGAAGAATTATTAGTCGTTCCTATCAATCCAAGCTAAAGAATGAAGAACAGAAACTATTCAAAACGTTATCAATGAGTACGCCCGCCAAAACATTTTTTAAAACCAACAAAAGTGGCATATTTCAGCCAATTGTTATCAACATGATCATATCTTCATGGTGATCGGTGAAAGAATCAACAATCGTAAATTGCTGGAAAAATCAAATATTTTCGACGTGAAATCATGAACTTGAAACTGAAGATAGTGTGAGGAAAAATTAATGAATTGATTTGTGACATACTGTTGTTTCTGCACCATACTGTTGTATGAATTTAAGAATATTTGACGAATATGTTAATGTTGATAACATTTTGCTTGTAAGAATTAATTGCATTTAGTCTGACGTAATTGTTCCACGATTTTTTTTGACAGGTTTTTAATAAAAGATTAAGTAGTGTACCTGTAGTGCAAAATTTTACCATCATACCTACTCTTAAATTAGAATAAAATTAAATAAAAGGAAATTCTAAACGTGGAGAAGAAAACCTCATTGCATATAGTAAACACAAACTGAAGTTAATTTGAATACACTACACCAGTGAAAAGGATTACTAAATCATCCTTTGATCGAAATTATATTTCTTGAAAATGTAAACTATGAATTATTTTGTAGTGTTTCTTCAAAGTGTTTATTATTTTAGATATAAGAATAATAGTTTTAGGAATATTGCAACAACATACGTTAAAGCCTATTCTAAAGTAATATTTTCCCCTATATTTTCTTGAAATTAAAGATTTGTATTCCTGAAAAAAATGAATTAGGTTCAATGACTATATTTTTAAAGTGTTTAAGAAAAATGATAAACCTTACATATCCTATTCTTTTACAAACATGTTAAATTCGTTATAATAAAAGATTGTTATTTCTAAACAAAAGTTTTGTTTTTTGGTCATTTTAAATAATATACTAGCTGAAAAGATATAAATTTATTATCACTGATGTAAACAAAATTATTAAATGTTCTAATAATTATTATTTGTTAATAATTCAAAGAAAACTAATATTTTCCAAATTGAATATCTATACTAATATATAAAAATCTAATGGTGTCTATCTGTGTGTGTGTGTTACTCAATCACGTAAAAATTACTTTACCCATTGAGTTGAAATTTTACATAGACATTCTTAGGGTCCCTGGTTAACACATAGGCCTATTTTTATTTAGAAATTCCGTCTGGGCACCACCCCACAGGTCTTGAAAACCCCCTTAACAATCAATTTTCTATACTCCATTTAATACTTATTTGCTAATAATCACCTGTAACAATCACTTTTAAACAGCTGAGAGTAATTGATTGTTAATTATCTTTCTAGGTTAGTTTACAAATGTTATGCTACAAGCAGAAGTTTTTCCTTCTCTTGGTTTTCAAGACAATAATCAGTAAGTTTATAGTTTGATATATTAATTGGGAACTAATCTATACTATTATACAACAATCTAATGGCTTCTGTCTGTGTGTATATTACTTAATCACATAAAAACTGCTGGACCCATTGAGCTGAAATTTGGTACTTATTTCCCGTTCCCACTTATTAGATTTTAGCGAAAAAAATTACACCAGGCAACGAAGAAAGTCATCAGAAATACGAAAAAAATTATGAAAATCCTCACTCACGCCTCAAAAGTTTACAGTTTTGGGAAAATGTAATTTCCCCCCAAACGTAGTGCTTATAATGCTGATAAAAATAAATCAAAAACATATCCTGAAGCTATATTGACAATTATTGTTTCTTATTACCACAGAAGGTTAATTTTATATACCTATGAAATATCCAGTCATGATAAATTTGGTTGTAATTTTATACGTTTAAACAAATGTACACACTTAAAGTTAGAATAGAGATTACATGACGAAGTATTACTCTGCAGAAGTAGACGCTTAATTAGGTAATGTATAAAATTACAACCAAATACCCTGACTGGACAATTTACAGGTATATTTTAATATAGGTATATAGTATTTTATAAAATTACAACCAAATCTATTGTAACTGGATACTTTATAGGCAGGTCTATATTTAAATAAATGTATACGTAGTATGACGCTCCGTTGATATGCAGACATACTACTTCTTATTACTCCCTAATGAATTTTTTACCCAACTTTAACTTGATAAAAATTTTATGTATTTCCCTGAGCGAGAGTTTTCATTATTTTTTTCATACCCCTGATGACTTTCTGCCTCTCCCAGAATAAGTTTTTCCCTATTGAACACTTGGGAACGGGAAATAAATACCTGAAATTTTACACGGACATTCTTAGGATCCCTGGTTTTCCCATAGGCCTATTTTTATTTAGAAATTAGAGCACTGCCCAACTGGCTTTGGAAACTACCTTAACGGTAGGTTTATAAACTATAGTTTGATATATTTATTGGGATTTAATTTCAGTAAATTAAATTCAACACAAATACAAATACAAATATCTGTCAACCTCGTACGAAAGACGGGTACTCTGCTAGTATACAATACTATTACATTTAGCACACAAAATGGGATATATCTTAAGAAATAAAATTACTATATACAAATAGTATTTCTCTTGCTTGCTCGCTCACTCTTTCTCTCTCTCTCTCTCTTTTGCTTTCTCTGCCATTCTAAGAACAAAATATTTACCACTGATATCAATATTTGTTTCATCAGAGTCGTCGTCACTGGAAGCCATGGGACAATCTAAAACATAATACAACTACCAGTTTTTATTAAAATCACTAGCAACTATAGGTATTTATAAGTACAGAACAAACATTGAAATTATTAAACAGAAAAAGTTTAAAACCTTCAGCAGATTTGCTCTTATGAACTCCTTTTCCATATGACTACGTAGAATTCTAACCACCCATCACATAAAGTTCTTGGGTTTAAGAGAATGATTAGTTTTACTTTACACCCAAGTAAGGTTTGCCCATTTGTGAGAGAAGAGCTGATTGTTTAGTAGGTCTGCTCATTTGACATAATTTATGTTGGGATAAAACCACTGGCACTATATATAGGGGAGATGTAACATCATGAGTGCAGGTTTGTATACCTGAAGAAGTCCTACTTTCTATTAGGATTATAAAGAATTGTCTAAACGATATCGCCTTATAAGAAGAAAAGAGGAATAGAATTAGATAATACTAAGGAAAGGACATAATCAACTGTTAATATTGGATATAGAGGAAAATTATGGCATTGAATGGTTTGAGTTTCTTACTATCAAAACTTGTTCTGAACTGGGATGAGGAATACACTTTTCTACTCAGTCACAAAGATTTAAGAAGGAACCAAAGATAACGCTATATCAATAAATAGCTGATGATAGTTTTACGGGAATAGGATTACGTCTGCCAAATGGAAAGATTAACTGGAAGTAGAAATATGACACATATTCACCGCAAGAACTTCACTGATGATAAATTAAATTGGTTTTGTAATTAATGTACTGTACATTAAAATGTACTTTCAAAATGAATCTATCAATTGTATATGATGTAATAATAAGTATTGTAACAAACTCAACCTCCATAATAAGAATAATTCTTTTTTTTGGTCCTACAGTATTCTAAAATGTGTTTTGTTACAGCATTAAATGTTTGGCTTTTTTAAAAGTTTTTTAAAATTACTTAGAATTACCTTACTTTTGAACACATCAGCGATGGGATATCTGCATTGATTATACTGCACAGTATGAAGTAAATGTTTCTTTTACATTTCAGTAAAGACTTTTTAGAGTAGCCAACATTATGCATTCAAATGTTAAAAACCCAAAAATTTGAATGTCTTGTGAAGCAATTATAATTTTGAAAAGTGTAAAACTGTCTTGCTGTAGTAAAATCCACATTCTACGATAATATATACTACCGCAGTAGAATGCCATTCATACACAATATTGGAATTCATAGTTATGGTTTCTAGAATGGTTTATATATGTTTTTTAACAATGGTTCTTTTATTATTAAATTAGTTGGATAAAAGTGGCTATGTTAAAGTTCTAAAGTAAAATAATAAAATGACTAGAATAGAAATAAACAATACTGTTTTTTCAGATACCTGGGCAGTTATTAAAAATGAGACTCTTAACCATTAATAGGCTATTTTATCTCTCTTATATATTAGAGTACTAGAAAACGAGAAAAAAATACTTATTTTAGACAAAAATAACAAGGTTGCTAGTCCTTGTTAAATGCATATGCATGAAAACTCTGTAAAAAGGAGTTAAACGTAAAAGTTATAAAAATAACTAAAATTGCAAGAAAAATGTTCTAAAGTGGACCCTTTTTGAAGCAAGGCCCCGGCCGGAAATCCGGTATGCCAATATGTACAAATGGCAATGCAAATAAAACAAATAAAAAACTGTAAAATTTTAATGAGGAAATAAACTTATTTAAAACAAGTACATTTTACTGATAGTGATTCAAATTAAGTTAGCATGTTAGCTATTGCAAAGTAAATTCAATGACAACGCTAAAAAACATATTTTTTTTACTTGGAAGCCTTCAGATTTATTTTGAATGCTTTGAGGTTGTAGTCACCACATAGGGGGACATATTTGTTTACAAAACTTTGATTAATACTTGATACAGTAATACTATAAACATTGCTGATACCTCTGCTTTGAGGTTGTAGTCACCACATAGGGGGACATATTTGTTTACAAAACTTTGATTAATACTTGATACAGTAATACTATAAACATTGCTGATACCTCTACACTATAGATGTAGTTTTAATAAACAGGTGTGATATTTTAGAGCAGTAACATTTTGGTATAGCAGCATGGAGTATGTTTTACAAAGTTTTAAGTTCAATGTTGATTTGTAAAGAACTTTGTAATTTTTGTTTGTCTTTAATTTTGAAAAGTAAATATGAACAGGTTTTCTACATGCCTAACTAACAAAAAATTGTATTTGGAGGGGGGGGGTTATATTCTGAATCTTTTTAAGATATAATTTTTTCATGCACATTTTTGGGAAGATTGTCTTCTCCTGGAAGGTTGTCTTCTTCCGGAAGGTTGAAATCTATAATTTCTTCAAGAATGTTTCATGAATTCTCAGTTTCTAAGTTGAAAATCAGCAAGTATAAGTTTATTCCACACACTATTTATATTTAATATGCTTATTGTTTTAAAATGTATTTTTATTAACCATGATTTTAAAAACAACAGGTCAACACTAATAATGTTTTGAACTATTTTATTATTTCAAGTGGTTAGTGTCCGTGATGTAATTTGCTAAGGTGGATTCACTAGAAGTGTGCAGTTCGTTTAAGTGTTCTTTATATCTTTCAGTAAATGATCTGCCTGTTTGTCCAATATCAAATTTATTGCTATTGGTGCATTGAAGTTTGTATATTCCTGATATTCCTATTATGATAGTAATAGTTATAGTAACCAATCATGCAATAGTATGGAAAATAACACGAACATTCTCCACACATGAAACAAAATTAAATATGCTAGAACAATATGAAATATTCAAACATAGCAACACATTTAAAAATGACATCCTAAATGAACAAACACGACACAGATCACCCATACTTTTGATCACATCACTTCTAACTTTCAAAAATTGGAAATAAAAAGCACAATTGCAGCAATCCTAGCGGCAGAAACATGAGGCAAATGAAGTTGTAGGACGAAAACGTTTCCTCCAAGTGTAAGTTAACAGCTTATATTAATAGAATGTCTGGTCGCAAGTAATTTAAAATTGTTTTAGTGATTAACAACCCACTTGTCATGAACAACAACAAAATTTTGAAACTTAAAATTTGTTTATAATCTATAAGGACACTATATTTATGACAATTAAAGTTGAGCAGCATTGCAGGTACATTACTGGGTTAAGTGTGGTTTTAAAATGAAGTGACTTGTTTAGAAAGTATTTCAAGTAACATATATGACACGGAAGATTATTATAAGGCTGAAGTGAATTGTGTTATTTTAATCAATTAGAATCCTTTTTTTGAAATAGATGACACAAATTGGTGGCATATTTTTTAAAAACTTTATTGATGTCTCTATAGTTTTACTGCATAAATTTTATACAAGTACTCTTCTATAACCAGATTTTTTCAAAAGATATCACCGAAATGTCCTTTAATATTTAGTTCAATAAAACGTTTACCAAATTTAATACCACAAATGCTAATATATCTAGCACAAATATTAAAATACAAAGAGATTATTAGAAACTCTGATTGTTAAGTGTAATGTGATTTAAATTAATAAAAACAAACCATTCAACATTATTAAATTTCTACTATAAACTTACAGAAGACTGTATCAAAACTAAAATTTAATACTTGCAGTTTTTGTGTTGTACATCCTCAGGTTTTTTGTAGAAATTACACTTTTTTGTATTAACTTGGCAAAAAAACCACTACTTGCTGATTTATTCAGCAGCCGTGTTTTGCACTAGGTCAGCGTATTAATCAATGCTGTGAATTACTGACAAGACTGTTGCTCAGGTGTGTTGTTAGTGTGAGTCTGTTGTATATATCTGTACTGTGGTGTGTTATTGTTCATAGAGTAGTTGTTAATTATGTGCTCAAATATAGTATTTGATTAAGAGTGTGTATTGTCATTTAGAATGTATTGTGGATAGTATTTATGGTCTTCATATATCTCATAGTTTTCTACTGTTTGAAGTTTTTTGCTTTTATTGATGTAATGTAGGATTTTTAGATTGGTGTCTGTCAATCTGTGAGTTTAGTGTGTTTTGTATGTGTATGGCGAAATTTGATTTGGGTTGTATCTTTCTTATCTGTTTTACGTGTTCTTTGTATGTTGTAGTAAATGTTCTCCTTGTTTATCCTATGTAAAAGCTGGGACAGTTGTTGCATGTAATCTTGTATATGCTTGCCCTGTTGTGTTTATCCTGGTGTGTTTTTAAACTGTGTAGGTGTATTTTGATTGTGTTGGATGTTGTGAATGCTACTTTGTATTTAAGTTTGCGAAACAAGGAAGCTATTTTTTGTGAAGTGTTGTCATGCTATTTGTTATATACTTTTGTGTGTTATTGTTTTGTGTTGTGTTATGTGTACGTTGTTTTTTTGCACATTATGTTGTCTATTACAAAATTATGAAATTTATTAATAACAAAACATGGTGCTTCTAATAAAAAAACAAAATTTAATATCCTCACAATACATACAAAAGTTTATAAACTGATGGTTTCTTTATTAAACTGAGATCTATGTTATTATACAGACTGGCACACAGAGAAGTTTTATTGTAGGGTGCTATGTCCTAAGCAAAATGAACCACTCTTAGGCTAACTAAATTAAACTTCAAGTTTTCTAAATCGACTCTCTATTTAACCGTTCGCATGAAATGGAGAGGTTACATAATTGAATAAAAAATGTTCAATATAGCTTTATTTCTTAAACAAATGATATAAATTCTCTATTGGTTATATCAAGAAAGTAATGAGTATAATTGTGTTTGAGTAAATGTATTTCAATATATACAAACAAATGCTAATTTATTAATAATCCTAACTTTTGGGTAAATCTTTGGCAGACTTACAAATTTTTGTTTTGGTTTAGGTAACATATATTAGAAGTAAATTTAAATTGTTTAGTTGAAATATAAAAGATATGAAGATAAGTAGTAAATTATTAGGATTTGAGTGTAACATAATATGATAATAGAAGGTGTAAATTAAAACCTAAGTTAAATGGAAAGTAGATAACCTAGCCTAAATATAGGGTGAATAACCAAGAAATATAAATGTGGTCATAGTATGGAAAATAAATAATAATTAGAATATAAAATATCCATGTTTGGGGTGGGGGTTATGTTTAATTATAAAATAAAGGGTCCTAAATTTAAATAATTTGTTGTTAGTTCACAAAAAGAAATTAATTGATTAAGAAATTAGACAAGGCTTAGGCCATTAATAAAATATTATTTGCTATTTGTACACAAGAAGAAAATGATCAAGATTATCGTACACACAGAGTTTTGGCCATATTTCAAATAGAATAATACCTGTAAAACAAAAGAAATAAATAATTAAGTAATAGGGTGAATTATAAATAAAAAATTGTCATTTTCCAATTAGCTTTGAATTTTATTTTATATAAAATAAGTTTCAATGGGTGTCCTATTAAAGTATTAAAGTCAGAAGTGTCTCTCAAAGAATCCATAACTTTGATAAAGGCCATAAAAGGCTTATAGGAGTCTAAACTGGTTTTTGTTACAAATTCAGGAGTTGGTTGCCCCGAGATGTTTATACCTTGGGCTACAGGTTTCGGACCAGAGTTCGAATTCAAGGAATAAACCATTAATTTCCTGCAGACTAGGTGTGTTTAAACATCATAAAGTAAGAGCAGAATGAAGATAAGCTGGCTGGAGGTATGATAGTAGAGAAAGGATTGAGGTGAAAAGGGTAAATAAAGTCTGTAGGAACTTCTATACAGAATCACTATTTTGAAAATTTCAGTATGTTTCAGTTTTAGTTTCTCTTCTTATAATACGAAAGTGATTAGGAGAGTTGGAGTTCCACTGCATAGGTATTAACAGTGTCTGAGACATCAAAATTACCAAATATAATTATATATACTCTACAGTAACTAGTTATGTAAGAAAACCTCAGGAACAATGAAATAATACTAAAAAACTCTGCTGCCAACAAAATTTTAAAACTGAGAAAAAAAATTATATATATCTTTATACTAATATAATATAACATGGTAGAGTACTTCCTCAACAATTGATGGAAAAAAGATTTTTTTAATGAAAAATTTGTAAATTTAAAAAACAAGAAAATAAACCATATAATTATCATACATTTTTACCTTAATCATGTAAAAATAGTTGTAAGAAATCATGTTTAATCTACTCAACTTTGACTAATTTCTTTATTTTTTTTTTATAAACAAATTGTGTTAACATTACTTTTTAATGATTTTTTTAAAAAACATTTATCCTAATAAGATACTATGTTTTAACATTGGAAAATAGATATATAATTATAGCAGAGAGTTGGTTATTCAAACTAATTGGGACTGAAGAGTATTCGGGTAATCAAATTCTTTGGATAATCGAACATATATATTATATTAAATATAAAGCTACAATTCACATTGTAGATAACATTAAGAGTACACTATTGAGCTGTATGTGCAGTACTTTACATCCTATTACTGAATAACAGAACTAACAACTTGATAGTTATAAGAAAAAGAAATGGCATTACTATAAAACAAGAACGAATTTGTAATTAAATAAAAATTAGGCCTTTTGTACTACTGTATTCTAGATAAAATTCAAATCTATGTATAATAATGAGTAGACCTAATGTACCATACTTTTTTAATAAATACATTATCTTGTAAATACACAGTACATGTACTACAGTATTTATGTTGTACTGTCATTGCAAAATAATACTATGAAATAATTTAATCACTTAAACAATAGTTTATGACTATCCGAACTTTATATTTAGTAAATTTGTTAAAACTTACTGAGACAGAACGTTTTCGATCGTTATGTGCCGATCTTCATCAGTGTCTTCTGCTTGGAGATGTTGGATGAAGCGGTGGCGGTTTTAAAGGTAGGTTTTCGATAGTATCAAAGAGTATGTGTGATTTGTATTGTGTTGTTCGTTTAATATGTTTGTATTTTGTGTTTTTGTGTGTCTGTAAATTTCATATTGTTCTAATGCGTTGAGATGTGGCCCTTTTTTGTTGATGTGTAAAATTTCTAAATTATGATAAATGTCTATGTATTTGTGTCCTGTTTCTTTTAAGTGATTGTAAAATGTTGAGTTGGTGTTATGTTTGTATTCTTCGACTCTTTGTTTAAAGCTGCAACCTGTTTGCCCAATGTAGAATTTGTTACATTCATCTCAGTTTAGTTTGTATACGCCTGGTGCTTGTAGTTTATCTTTGTTGTTGGTGTTGTGTTGTATTTTGCATTGTAATTTATTGGTTTTGTATGCTATTTTTTAACCTATTTTTTGAAATTTGCGGGCTATTTTGTTTGTTGTTTTGTTTATGAATGGTAATGTGATGTATTTGTTTTCCCTGTCTGTAGTGTTAATTTTAGTGTTTTTTTGTATTTTGTACCATAGTTTGTCTATTATTGTGGTGTTGAATCCATTTGTGTATGCTAAATATTTAATTGTGTCCAGTTCCTTGTTCATGTTTTCTGTGGTCATTGGGACTTCTTTAAGTCTATGGAGCATGGAACTGAAGGCAGCGTGTTTGTGTTGGATAGGGTGGTTTGAGGTGTTGTGGATAAGTGTGTCTGTTGTTATAAGTTTCCTGTAAATATTGAAGCTGTTTTTGTGTGTGGCGTTTTGTTATGGTTAGGTCGAGAAAGTTTAGGGATTGGTTGGTTTCAATATCTGAAGTGAATAGGAGTTTTGGGTGTATTTTATTAGTGTAGGTGAGGAGTTTTTCACATTGACGGGAGTTGCCTCCGTATAGTGTTATATCATCGACATATCTGTGCCAGTAAATAATTTTGTGTGCGTGTGTATTGTTTGTGAGTATCTTGGTGTTTTCTATGTGTTGTAGAAAAATTTCGCTTAGGACACTACCGATAGGACTTCCCATGGGTAGGCCATCTGGTTGTGAATAGAAGTTTGAGTTGTGGGTGAAATAGTTTTGTTCGGTGATGATTTGGAGGATGTTTATGATTTCGGTAACGTGGGTTTTAGGTATATTGTTCTGTATTAATTGGGTTTCTAGGATGTTGAGTGTTTCGGGTATGGGTATGTTGGTGTACATATTTGTTATGTCGAGTGATAGTAGTGTTGAATTGTGTGGTATGTTTGTCTTATTTTATTTATGAGGTTTGTTCTGTTTTTTATGTGTGTTTCTGTGTTTAAGTTAATGGATTGTCTAATTATTTTGTCCATGTATTTTGCTAATTTATGTGCAGGGGCATTCTGGTAGTTGATGATGGCTCGGATGGGAACGTTGGGTTTGTGAATTTTGGGAAGAGCGCGGAGGGTAGGTGCTTTAGGATGTTTTAGATGGGATTTTTTGTTTTAGTTGATAATGTATTTAGATGTATTAATTAGTTGTTTAATACTATCGAAAACCTAACTTTAAAACCGTCACCGCTTGACCCAACATCTCCAAGCAGAAGACACTGATGAAGATCGGCACATAGCGATCGAAAACGTTCTGTCTCAGTAAGTTTTAACAAATTTACTAAATATAAAGTTCCGATAGTCATAAACTATTGTTTAAGAGATTAATAAGATTCACCGAACGTAATGGACTACAAAATTCAAGAATACAATGAAATAATTGTTACACGTGACTTAGAAAATATTCAAATGCACTACGCCCTGTCTATACCAAACATCATGTGCTCCGATAAGAAAAAATATTTTCGGTATTTATTTACCGTGCCCATGTGTAAAGTTTTCGCGAAAAAAATTATATCGGCCAATGCAGAAAGTCATCAGTGTTACGAAAAAAATTATTACAACTCTCGCTCATATCCCAAAAATTATTAATTTTGGAAAATTGTAATTCCCAAATATGTGGTGCTAATAGTGTTGGTAAAAATGCACATTGCCCACCCTCATTACAATGCTTATAAAACGAATCAAAAACATGTTCTGAAGCTCAATTGGTAATTATTGTTTGTTATTGCCATGGAAAGTTAATTTTATAAACCTACCAAGTGTCAGAATAGATTTGGTTATAATTTTATACTTTTTAACCAAATCTACACATGTAAGGTCAGAATAGCATCACTTGGCAAAAGGTGTTACCCCGCGGAAGTAGACATTTAATTAGGTAATATTGTATAATATTACAACTAGGGATGGGCCGATTCCGATTCTCGATTCCAGGAATCGTCGATTCTAGGTGGTATCGAGGAATCGTCGATACTCGATTCTTCATTCATAAAAGTGTCGATTCCGATTCCTATTTTGTTAACTATTAAAATATGCGCGTGGAGTAATTTATTACCAAACAAAATTTATTATATTTGTGTGGAAAAATAATTAATTACCAACTATGTCTTATTTATGTATTAGTTGATTTGAATGAATTAAATGATTAAAGTAAACGAAAATATTATTATTTATGAAGCAACAGCAATCAAGATCGTAACCATTTCTGGTCGTTTGACATCGCTCGTCTCTCTCTCTCACTAGAGTGGGTTCGATACTCTCTTTTGCTCTCTCTCTCTCACCCACGTGTCTTACTGCCACTGATTTATAGATGTCAGAACAAAACACAAAAAAGTACAGTAAAAACTCGATTAACCGTCACCGTCGGAACCGTGGCCATGACGGTTGAGCGAATAGACGGATAACATAAACACTGTATTATTCCTCCGAAACTTAACCTTAATAAATTATATTATAGACAGATATCACTCTCACGGTTGAAGGTTTTGTGTAGCCTATTACATTAAAACGGAACTTTTAAAAGGTTTTGCCATATGACCAAGATGTTAACTAAATTAATTATTAGAGAACTAGCATGTAAGCTAATATAACTTGAAAGAATCGAGAATCGAGAATCGAGTAAAGAATCGAGAATCGAAAGGAAAATTTTAGAATCGGAATCGGAATCGAAAATTTTAGGAATCGGCCCATCCCTAATTACAACCAAATCTATCCTGACTGGACACGTTACAGGTATATTTTAATATAGGTATAAAGTAATTTATAAAATTACAACCAAATGTATCCTAACTGGAGACTTTATAACTATATTTAAATATATGTATACATAGTAAAAAATCGTACACGTGGGCATGGGAAATAAATACCAAATGATGCTTATAAACTCGACAAAGAACAAGTTATCCTATTCAGATATTTTGTAGCTGATTATTTCTAAAGTCTTTCTACATTACCAAGTATAATTTTGTTGCAATTATCATTGATCGACAATTAGCAAAGTTTTGATAAAAGTTCTTTTGATGTATCATATTAAATAAAATAGGTAATAGTTTACATTAGCCACAAACGCTAAGTGTTTTTATTTTTTAATGTATTCGTTTCTGCATCAGCCAGAAAACGTTTTAGGCTGTAATAGCTTACATTGCTAAAGTAAACAATTACCCTTCATTTAATTAAATAATTAGTTTGTGTAATGAAACGCACCTTCCTTTTTTCACATTGTCAAAAAGGAAATAACTTCACTTGATGAGTTAGTAAATTATATTTTTTCTCTAACCAAACCTAAACTAACCACATACTTTATAATTATATTATGTATTAATATCTTGAAGTATTTTTAAGAAAAAACCCATTTGCTAAGATAAGCCAAATTGATACCAATTAGTTTTTACTACAGTTTTTAGCATTGCCACAAAGAAAAAGGAAGTCCTGTTCCATTTACTTATACACTATAACTGTGTACTTCCTGTATTAGTAAACTTTATTTTTAAATAAATTAAATCAATCTTGTCAGTATATTTTGTAGCTATATGGGGTTGAAATGCAGTACTCCGGCACTATACGATATTTTGGGAAATTGTTCAAAACCATCAAATTGGACGATATCCACAAGAATTTTTTTAAAATTGAAGTAGGAAAGTTACTTCTTTTCAATTTAAAGTAGGGTACTAAATTCAGCGCGGATGTAGAAGTTGTGAATAGGCGCGGAGTGATACTTACACCACAGTGCTGCGCATAAGGTTGTACGCATTGTCCGCGGTACGTCACGCAACCTTACGTGTGTAGATATTTGAGAAACAACTTCTACAGTTAGGATAGATTGGTTTTAAATTTATAAAATACTGTATACCTATATTAAAATATACCGAAAAAGTGTAAAGTCAGGTTAGGTTTGGTTTTAATTTTATACATTGAAATTCAGTTGTAAAATCACGAAGCATTTGCATAACTCTGCGCCTATTCACAACTTCGCGTAATTTTTATACATATATTTAAATATACTTATAAAGTCTCCAGTTAGAATAGATTTGGTTTTAAATTTATACAATACTGTATACCTATATTAAAATATACCTAAAAAGTGTCAAGTCAGGTTAGATTTGGTTTTAATTTTATACATTGAAATACAGTTGTATCACGAAGCATTTGTATCACTCCGCGCCTATTCACAACTTCTACATCCGCGCTGAATTTTTTTCGCTACTTTAAATTGAGAAAAAAGTAACTTTCCGAGGTCAATTAAAAAAAAATTCTTGTAGATATCGTCCTATTTAATGATGTTAAACCATTTCCCAAAATATCGTATAGCGCCGGGCTTCTGCATTTTTACCCTATATGGTAATGAGTATTCCTGAATATAGTGCTAAGCTTTATAAAAAAAACCTGTTGCTAATTATCGGTGTTAGACATCTTGTATGTTGCTAAAAGAAATTTGATCTGGTGACCAGAAAGACCTGACAATTTTTAAGTCTTTCTACAAGGCCAAATCTAATTTTGTGTAACAATATCTTAGACACAAGGTTGATATAAATGGTATTATTTATTTGTGATTCACTTTCTACATGTTTAATTTTCAATTTACCCTCCGTCTTAAAAATGTATAATTATCAAAGTAAGAGCTACTTTTGAAAATATTTTCAAAAAGTGTGGTCAAGATGGAAATACATAAATTTGGACAACTTAACGGTTAATAATATAAGCAATTTACACTATAATTCGAAACTGAACTTACTAAATTGCAATAATACTCCGATTTTTCTCGGTACACTCATAGAACATTTGTTTTTCGCTCCAAATGAGAATAAACTGCAAAATAAAATCTAGTTTATCAATATTTGTAACCCGCAAACACAACAGAAATTTAAAACTAAATAAACACTGCAAAACATAAATTAAATCATAATGTAAAATCTGCAATAAAGTCAATTCTCACGATGAATTTAATAAACTATTAAATAACGTACAACAAATATGAAAGTATAATCACAAACATGGAGCATAAAACCATAGATATGACTCATAGATTTATTGCTTAGATTAAAACTGTCTTGATACCTAGCAATGCCGTGTGTCAGCAATTATAATTTAAGTAAATGTTTTAAAAACTTTAATTAAATTATTAGTTCAATCAATTCTTAAAATATCTAGGTTTCAAAATAAAAGAATCAATGAAAATACTGTTGGACAACATGAATTGATAAAATAAATTATAATTCATAAGCAACAAGACTATATATAAATCTTGACCATAATCTTGTTCACGAGAAACAAAATTATAATGAATATTTTTTTAATAACTACAATTGTAACAAATTATTAGCTGTATAAAACCACATTATTTTGCTGTTTTGATTATGTTTTTCATTTAAATCATTGGTGAAGATAACTTCGTATGTACAAAAACCTCCACAAGTTTGTTTATTGAAAGTCTCAGTCAGGTTTCATTCTTTATAAGTTTCAAAATAACTTTATATATTTCTTCACATTAACGACCTAATCAAACGCCCTTCGTCCAGGCGCGTATCCAAGGGGAGGCGATCGCCCCCACCCCCAACCTACAAGAACTTTCGGATAAAAATCGTTAATATATTATTGAATTAAGACTTTTTTCGATAATTAAGTTATTATATATTCTCAAATATAAAATCCTAACTGTAATAAATATAATAATAATAATTTTGTAATATTGTAATGCCCTTGAATAATTACAAAAATAGAATCACTTATCAAATGCTGGTCCATGTTTATAAATAAGCTCGAATTTTAACCTAATTTACTTAAGTTAACTCGTCTTTTATTGTAAATAAGAAATAAAATTTTAATTTTTAATTTGAAAATGTGACGCTTTTCTTTGGCCTACCCTCTTAAACGTCTAAAAGTTTTAACAACAGATAGCGCTAGTGAAGCTTAGTCTCGAACATTTGATTTTCAATACGTAATTTTGCAAGCGTAATATTCGCAGTTGACTCCGGAATAGTTCGTGTTGGAAGAATAACTACTTATATTAATTAATAAACAATTTTCATAATAATAGCTTATTATAAAATTAATAATATTCTCTAGCTATAAGTGTTATCGAAACTGGAATAATTATTTATTAAAAAGTCTAATTTGCCTCAGTATATTATATATATATAATACATTGATCGCCCACCCTAAAGCAAGTCGCTGGATACGCGCCTACCTTCGTCAGACTATCCTCTTATGGTGAAATTAATAGTGATCATCAAAATTCAATCAATTCTCCAATTGTCTATTTAGACTAAAACTGTAAACATGGAAGTGAATTGGGAAGTTCGTTAAGTCATATACGAACTCTGAGGCAGAGGAACCATCTATAATATTAAACAATTAAAAACGCTTCAACAATAACAACCTAAATAGCGCTTAACACAAATTTAATCTATAGCTCCTAAATTAAATGTCCTGCCGAAACTCCTCAAAACATACTTCCCATTAGGCCCACTTGTTGAACCACACTAGTGTCCCATCTAATCTCCTAGGTAAATGTCTCCATAGAACTATCCAAAACCACATAAAAATCGACACAATAAAGGAAGGTAAACTTTCCATACAACTACACCCTAGATTCCTTCGATAATGCAAACCGCTACATTAACATCCCCATTCCAGATTCATCAACATCCTAAAAAACATGCTCATAGACACAAATGGACCTACACTACAAACACACAATAACGAAATAATTAACTTAACGAAATCAATCGAAATATTGTACATCATAGTGTACAAAGCAAAACGATGAACACACATATCTTTAGAGCATTTTAATTCCATACACCAAAAACTAACACACCATCGAAAAGAAACAAAACAATTCCATTTGTTGATTCCATCTTCGCGTGAGCTACTAGTAATCACTTACACATTTAATGTTTTAAATTTGTCTATAGTAGCACTTACTTTGTTTGTTGAGGACGGCCGTTTCGGGAGATGTGTCCCTTTGTCAACTCAAACCATAACTGATCTCAAGGTTTACGTAGGTTAGGGTGGGGTGGGATATTTTGGTGGTATGGGTGTATTTTGTGTGTATTAGGCGTTATGATGTCAAAAAGTGCGTGTGAATTGTAATGTAACTGTGTATTGAGTATGTGTGTAGGGTGTAGTTTGAAGTACACAGCTTCATCCAAAATAACAACATCATTACACTAAAAGAAGACCCAACAACAAAATGCAACGCTCAAATCAAAGAAGCAATTAACAAAACAAAACTTATAATCCCACACCACACCAAAAAGCACATAACACAAATAAAGCCAATAGCCCCTAAACTAAACGTCCTGCCCAAACTTCACAAAACATACATCCCAATACGTCCATTAATCAACCATACAAGCGCCCCTTCTCATCTTCTAGCCAAATTCCTCGACAAAACTATCCGAAACCATATAAAATTTAATAATCATTGTAGCAATAAAAATAGCCTAAATCTAAAATAAAAAAGTAAATATCCCACACAATTCCACCTTAGTCTCTTTTGATATATCAAATCTATAAACAAACATCCCCATTCCAGAAACCATCGACATCCTCAAAAACATGCTAATAGACACAAATACACCACATACACACATTGACGAAATCATCCACCTCACAAGATTAATCACATCTCAAAATTACTTCCCTTACAATAACATATTCTACAACCAGAAAGATGGACTACCTATGGGCTCACCCATAGCTAGCATCTTAGCAGAAATATTCATACACCATAATGAACAAAACCACATTTTACACAACAACAAATACTCAGATAACATAATTTACTGGTACAGATACGTCGACGACATCATAACATTATATAAAGGCAACACACGCAGAGCACACATATTTCTAAAACACCTAAATTCCATACATCCTAAACTAATAAACACCATCAAAACAGAAAAACAAAACTCCCTCAACTTCTTAGACCTCACAATTAAACGAACAGACAAACAAACACTAAAATTCATCATATACCGAAAACCCACCAGCATTAATACGACCATACACAGTTCCTCAAACCACCCACACAAACATAAACTAGCTGCTTACAACACCATGATATATCGCCTCCTTAAAACACCACTAGACAAAGATGAACACAACCAGGAGTTAAACACCATAAAATATATAGCACAAACAAACGGATACAACCCAACAATAATTGACAAATTATACAACCGCCTAAAAATTAACATAATAACCCAAATATAAACACACAAAATGACAATCCCATAAAATACTTATCAATGCCATACAGATCATCCAAAACCCACAAACTAACCAACACATTATGAAAATACAACTACAAAATAGCTTACTCCACACACAACACTCTCAACAAACAATTTAAACCCAACAACAAAATCAACGACATTTACAACACCACTGGAGTTTACAAACTAAATTGCAGTTCATGCCCCAGTTTTTACATAGGCCAGACAGGGAGGTCATTCTACACACGTTACCAAGAACATATAAAAGCACTAAAAAACAATAACTACCAATCAAACTTCGCTGATCATCCCAACTCCACAAAACATGACTACATAGACATAACATCTAACCTACAAATTCTTCATAAACAACACAGAAATAACCAACGCTACACAACCGAACAATACGAAATATATAGGCACTTCAAACTACACCCTACACACATACTCAATACACAACTACATTACAATTCACACGCACTTTTTGACATCATAACTCCTAATACACACAAAATACACCCACACCACCAAAATATCCCACCCCACCCTAACCTATGTAAACCTTGAGATCAGTTACGGCCTGAGTTGACAAAGGGACACATCTCCCGAAACGGCCTTCCTCAACAAACAAAGTAAGTGCTACTATAAACAAATTTAAAACATTAAAAGTGTAAGTGAAAATAATTCCTTAAATTTCTTAGACCTTACAATTACGCTTACAGACAAACAAATATAGTAGAGACTCGCTAATTAGAGGTAGATGGGACCGAGACCCTTTCGGATTACCAAAAACTCGGAATACATGAAAAAGCATTCCTATGCATTAGAAATAATTGGAGTTCTTATGAACCCCAATACTATTGGTGATTAAAAACGCACTAAATAAGTTTATAGAACTGTATATGAACAATTCTGGGATGCTCGACTTTTTTCCTTTGCAAACTGTATTGACATAAGCATTTCTTGGAAGCTCGACTCATCACTTTCTGTCAAAATGATAAAATGGCTCAAAAAACTGCCTGGAATTTAATAGAAGCTCAATATATTTGGGACTCAAAATTTCGAGACTCTACTTTACATAAATTTAATGTATATCATAATCACACCAATACTACTACTACTATTCACTACTCTTTAAACCATTAACACCAACATAAATTAGTATTGCACTTTTTGTGTTGTAGATCTTGAAGTTTTTCTTACAAAATACACTGTTGTATATAAACTGGCATATAATTGTACTATGTATAAAATTTATTATATAAATTACTAGTGTAAATATTATCACACAGCTACAATATATACGGGAAATTTATGATGGTAATTCATTTGAGTACACTTAACTGCCCTTCCTAGTCTGTCATAGGTGGTTTGGTAGCGCTTTAGGTTTGCAGCGTCTGTCATGCCTATTTTTGACGCCTCCCGTTTAACTACTAAACAGTGTTTTAAACTGTTAAAGTGTGTTTTTTGTCCGTTTATTATATTTTATGTCTTTAATTTCTATTTTTAAATTTTCTTACATGTTTAACCGATTTCTTTATTGGCATAATGTAAAAGTTTCATTTCTTCCATTGCATGGAATAACTGTCTTTAGACAATTTTGTAGCACAGTTGGAATTATTTTTGTCATATTTAAAAGACGTTATTTGTTCTTTGTATCTGGCTTAAAGTGTTTGGCCTTTTTTTTCTACATATGTTGCTTTGTAATTAAATTGCATTTTATAAACGCCGTTTTACTAAATTTATTTATTTTCTTTATAGTCAATTTTCATTCTGACATCTATATTATATTTATTAAAGACAACATACTAATTTATAAACCTCTATTTCCGTATGTGTAAATTTAGCTCATTTCTGTCTCCATTTGATTCTGACATTTTTTTTAAAACTTATTCTTGGCCTAATTTTCTCTAATAATTTTTAATTATTTCTTTGTTGTATCCATTGTACAGTAGTGAAGACGGGTATTTGTTTAATGATGGTTTTTAATTATCAGTGTAATGATATTTAATTGTAGAAACTATTTTTTGAATAGTTTTGTAACAATAATGTGTTTTAAACTTATTTTGAACTTGAAGGACGCTGATTGAAATATAAATTACTTGTATTGAGTTGCTAAATATGACTTTCAAGTTTCTTAATATTTGGTTTTTATTAGCATTGAGTACAAATTCTACAGATGTATTTTCACCTCTATATTTTACCTACTGTGAGTAATGCGTTTGATGTATCTTTTTGGTGCAAGATGGTGTATTGCTGTTGATAATGTGACATGTTTTGACAAATCATAATTTGGTAATGAGCTTCTAAATTCAATACGGTATTATTATTAAAAAAAATTAAAATTAATTTTAAATTAGTTCGTTAGTCCTAATTTTGGTTAAGGACTTTTTTTTTGGTGCTTTACAAGTTAAATCAAAATTTTAATTTATTGTAATACATCTGAATAAACATTTTCTTATAGTCTTTTATACCTTATGGTTTCATAACATTAAATTGTAAAAAATAAATAAATTCTTTAAAATTATACTTTTCCTTACGTAAACATTTCAGTAGAAAATTTTGTATTAATTTTATTGTTTTGTTCGGATAGGTTGGTTTATAGAGTAGAACTACTTCATATAATACTTTAAAATGGATACCCACCATGTCACTTAATTATAAAATCTGTTTATCATGACCAATTTAATCGGTTATGGTTACAATATAGTGTGAAAATTTAATAAAAATATTGGCAAATTTTTAACAAGTAATGGATTTTATTACACAGAAATTGATGGTTTGTTCATTAAGATATTACAAAATGTTGCCTTTCTTACCTGTAATATTTTAATAATAAATTATATCTTTGAGTAATTATAGGTTATCCAAATATTGATTATGGAAACAGTCATAAGTTGCTTAATTAAATGTGGCAATTCTGAGTGGACTTAATAACTCCACTCCAAATTGTTTGTTTGGTAAAAATACAGAAGCTCGGCACCATATGATATTTTGGGAAATGGTTTAACATCATTAAATAGGACGATATCTACAAGAATTTCTTTAAAAATGACCTCGGAAAGTTACTTTTTTTTCAATTTAAAGTAGCGTAAAAAATTCAGCGCGGATGTAGAAGTTGTGAATAGGCGCGGAGTGATACAAATGCTTCGTGATACAACTGAATTTCAATGTATAAAATTAAAACCAAACCTAACCTGACTTTACACTTTTTCGGTATATTTTAATATAGGTATACAGTATTTTATAAATTTAAAACCAATCTATCCTAACTGTAGAAGTTGTTTCTCAAATATCTACACACGTAAGGTTGCGTGACGTACCGCGGACAATGCGTACAACCTAATGCGCAGCACTGTGACGTAAGTATCACTCCGCGCCTATTCACAACTTCTACATCCGCGCTGAATTTAGTACCCTACTTTAAATTGAAAAAAAGTAACTTTCCTACTTCAATTTAAAAAAAATTCTTGTGGATATCGTCCAATTTGATGGTTTTGAACAATTTCCCAAAATATCGTATAGTGCCGGAGTACTGTATTTTAACCGTTTGTTTATAATATGTTACTAAAACATACATTTTAACAAGAAACAAGTGATTTAAAATGTGGCAATGCTTAAATAGTGGTCAAAATTAAAAAAATGATACCTCTATACACAAATGACATTCTGTCAATCTGTATAAAGTAAAAGTTTGTTTATAGAACAAAGTATTGCTGTACACAATTATATATATATATATATATATATATATATATATATATATATATATATATATATATATATATATATATATATATGGTATTTATTCCCTGTTCCCACATGTTCGATTTTATAAAAATAATATACCGGGTGACGCAGAAAGTCATCAAGGATACAAAAAAAATTATAAAACTCTTGCTAACGCCCCAAAAATTGTGCAAATAGAATCCCCCCCTCTCCCCAGCACACGTAAACGTTACTAATTTAACATGTTGGCTTTATTTTTTAGATGTAATAACTCACAAAGTGCCTCGAAATGTAATTAAATTTGCTGTTTACTCTAATTTTAAGAAACAAATTGAACAAAAAATCAACTGAACAAAGCTCTATTACACCTTGTTTCACCTGGCACTAAAACCTTATAAAACTTGCACACACATCTTATATTTTCGCGATAATAAATCGCAAAAGGACGAAACAAACACAGACCCTATTCCACGTACAAAACAGAAAATATTGCATTGAACGTTTACACACCGTTTATTTCTATCGCAAAAAAGCAATAGAACTTTCACCGTGCAAAGGGTGTTGAGTTGATGTGTTAAAGTTTTTTTTTTTCCAAATTTCCAATTTCTTAGGAGTCACCAGCAAGTTTAATTACATTTTAAAGCATTTTGCAAGTTACTACATAAAAAATATAAAGCCAAAACGTTGAATTTGTAAGGTTATAGGTGGCCGTGGAGGGGTAGAAACTGCTATTTTCCAAAATGTTTAATTTTTGGGACGTGAGCGAAAGTTTTTTTAATTTTGTTTGTATTCCCAATAACTTCCTGCATCGCGCGGTATAAATATTTTTATTAAAATCAAACACGTGGGAACGGGAAATAAATACCGTATATAGTAAAAGGTTATAATTTTCATACCATCATTGACTTTTTTTTTGATTACATTTATTATTAAACAGTTTATCCTAAAGAAGGATAAAATAAGTTACAAATCAAAAAGGATAAATAGCAATTTAACTAAAAAAATTTTTAAAATACGTACCTACCCTAAACACACTAAGACAAAAGTTCACTATTTATCTTAGTAGTAGTAAGACTACTATGCCATCATCTTTTTTAAAATTTTTTTTCATGTATATTATTTACAACATAATATATGGTAATTAATAAGATCAGCGACTACTGCTCCGATCGGCAAAATTTTTTTCCTGATCAATTTGACCTTGCTAAACACGAATGTGAAGTTTTTTTTTACTGCAAACACATATTTACAATTAAAAAAATAACAACCTAACCTGACTTTGGTGCTTACTAACGCTTTGATCGGTAAAATTTTTTCCTGATAGATTTGACATTGCTAACAGAACACGAATATTAACTTTTTTCCGCAGAAAATACGAAAAGGTAATTTTTTTGCGCATTTTTAATGTTAGTTCGTAATATCATGTAGGCTATAGTGTGAACTGGCTGCGCAGTAGCTACAGCGCACTGCACTACATCAAAGTCAGTTTATTTTAATACTAAACTTAAAATCTAAATATTTAACTTTTGGTTATAATTTTATACATTACTATATACCTACATTAAAACATACCTATGAAGTATACAGTTAGGATAGATTTGGTTATAATTATATTCAACTTACTACCTACCTATATTAAAATATACCTATGAAGTATTCAGTTAGGATAGATTTGGTTATAGTTTTATATGACATTACTATATACCTACATTAAAATATACGTATGATGTATCAAGTCAGGATAGATTTGGTAATAATTTTATTCTACATTATTATCTACCGATATTAAAGTATACCTACATAGTATCTAGTCAGTATAGATTTGGTTATAATTTTATACAACATTACTATCTACCTATATTAAAATATACCTATGACGTATCCAGTCAGGATAGATTTGGTTGTAATTTTCTAGATCGAGAATAAGTCTAAATATTTACCAAAATTACAACCAAATCTATCCTGACTGGATACTTCGTTTAATATAGGTAGATAGTAATGTTGAATAAAATTATAACCAAATCTATACTAACTGGATACTTCATACGTATATTTTAATATAGGTATATATTGTAATGTACTTACTTACTTACTAGCCAACGCCCACCCTTGGCTGTTGAGCCATTTGGTGACGAGCAGACCAGTAGAGACGAGCTGCCCGGTATAATTCTTCTTCTTCTTGAATGGAATGGTCAAGTGCCGGACATGCAGTGAGATGTTCTGCATATTGTAATGTTGTATAAAATTACAGCCAAATCTAGACGTAGTTCAGTGCACTGTAACTACTGCGCGCCCGGTTCACGCTATAGGCCTACGTGTAATTACAGCCTAACATTTAAAATGTGAAAAAAGTAACTTTTTGTATTTTCCGTGGAAAAAAAATTGATATTCGTGTTTTATACATTAAAGCAAGTAATTTTAAAACAAAAAAAAATTTAAAAAACCAACGTCATTAAGACTGGTATATTTTTACCAAGTTAAGTTAAATATTAAAAAAAAAAAATGTGTTTGAAGTAAAAAAAACTTCAGATTCATGTTCAGCAAGGTCAGGTTGATCAGCAAAAAAAAAAAAAAATCGCTAATCGAAGCGGTAGTCGCTGATCTTAATAATTACCTAATATATGGTACATTGTAAAAAAAATTTATTTGTTAAAAAAATCATTTTAATTTAGAAAAAATACAAACCTAATCTAGAAGGACTAAGATAAATGAAGATGTTTAAATGGAATGTTTCCTTATAAAAAAAAAACACTATTTTATATCATAATAAGTAATTATACACATATTTTGTAATATAACAAAGCATCTGGCTAAAATAGGTTTGGTTATAAAATATATTATTTTTTAAATGAAATGTTTGATTGGAGGTTATTTGCCTTGACAACAATTTAATTTTATAATAACAAAACCTATCCTAAACTATATTAATTTTTTACTATTTTCATATAGTAAAAAAAACTAAAATTTCTAAAAAATTTCTAAATGGACTAAGAAAGCAAGATACAAAATGATATTTCCGTAACATTATTTATCATTATGGGGTGTAATTTTCCAGGGTAAAGAAATGTTATGATTGAATCAAAACTTAGTACAATATAAACATAGTACAAGGGACATGTAACTATCAAATATTTGAAATTAACAAATAGTATGTGCTTATGTGTAATTTGTTTGATATAGTGTATTAATTTAGGGATATACTAGAATAGCTGATTTTAGTTATATTATAACCACTGTTTCCTATGGATTGCTTTTCTCCACCGAGAAAAAAATATTGAAGAAAAAGGTGTAACATATTCAATGTGGGTATGATGGCATCCTGCATGGCTGATCATCCTACTAAACAAAAGTTTTCTCTCCTTCAGTATCACATCCATTAGTATAAAATGTTTTTCAACATTTTAGTCTGACATCAAGTGAGCTTTCTGGTAGTTTTTGTTTAGAGTTCTTGCTTTTTTATTTTGTGGCAATAGAAGTATAAATTTGTGCATTATATTTGTTGATATTGTATAATTTATATCTCTACATTATCTGTTATACTTGCCCAGAAAACCATGGGTTGTGCATTGGCAAATCCTTTAAAAATTAATAATTCCTTGTAAGTAGAAAAGGAACTTGCTGAATGATACACACTCTAAATGTATGTAGAACATTACATTGGCAGATCCAGGGAGACACAAGGGATATGTGACCTCCCAAACAGAAGAAATTTACTCTAGATACAATTACATTATTTATTTCAAAACAAGCATATATTTAAAAGCTAGTATTTAATTGTGAAATGAGATGATTGTTTAGTGATAGTGTTGCTCTTTGAACTTTTCTATATTTCTGTACATTACATATTCTTATGGTAGCCAATCACCACTCCACTCTTTACGTGATACTATAAACACTCCTCCACTCCCCAGTAGGCATAACTTAACTGTTATGCACTCCCCAGGATGGACTTCTGAAACTGCTCCTGTTATAACTTCTAGTTATAATCAAGACTTGTTATTAGTGTAGGATTTTTAGTATAGACTTATATTGCTATTAGTATTATTTATTAGTAAAAATTCTGAGCAATAAAATGTTGCTAATAAGAAATTTCCCTACTTGTTGACAATAATGATCCATCCTCAGTTGCTAGTGGGACACGATCCTGCAAACTGTGACAGCATTTACTGAGAGTAAAACATATAATAAAATTTTGGTACATCAGTTCTGGCTCATAGTCATATTTGATACAATTTTTCTGCATATTGTAGCCTTATAAAAAAATGTTCTCACAGTGAATGTGTGAGAACTATTTATAACCACATTGTGTTGTAGCAATTAAATATTGTAACATAGTATCTTGTTCTTAAAATAAATTAATATAAATTGTAACAAATGGTTAAATACAATTGGTTGTGATCCCAGGGAACTTATAATGTTATTTGAAAATATTTTATTTTATAATGTCTATTGGTGTTAAAAAGATATAAATGAAATAGGATAATTTCTTTAAGTAAATTAATTTTTGTATGTAGATTGTGATTGTAAAGAACAAATATTCATAATGGATTATAAAAGATATTATAAATAAATTTAAAAGACAACAGAATTCGATGGACTGGACATATTTGATTAAAATGCATCTTGAAGTTTATATTGTAGTTAATGCTGTGGATTTATAAATAGTTTGAACTTTCTGTAGATTTCTCTGAAATTTCTGAAATTTGAAGAAAGACACATTCTCAAATAAAAACAAAAATTGAAGATGAAAAGTTCTCTATAGATAAGCAGATAATCTATGTTGTTATTAACTGTTTCATGAAAGTCATAAAAAAAGTAGATTGACTCAGGAGATACAGCAGAACATGCCACCAAATGTAGATGTTTTTCAACAATTAAAAAATTTTAAGCGTTTAAATGTTAGATAATCAAGCAGTTCACTCAGAAGGTATTGGCAGTGTTACAATAAAAATTTAGTATGGTGATATATAGAAAATGTTTGTTTATATCTGTGATTAAAACAGGACTCCTACCCATAAGTAAAATGACTGAAAAGGAATACGAATGTGTATATGACTCGAAGACTTGTACAGTACATACTTACAAACAAGAAATCATGATAGCTATGAAACTAGATGATTTGTATGTACTGAATGAAAAAATGAACAGTGGCTGGTTATGGAGGTGAAAACATCAAAGTGATATGAGAAAATATCCAAGAAGGTCATAGAATAAAGCACAATCCACATGGCCCGGAAATAAATGGCCATCAGCATTTTCTGAGCCCAGCGTGAGCATAACTTTCAGTACTTCAACTTTCTGTCACAATCTCAGAAATCACACTTCTTGACATTTGAGGAAACTCACAAGATAATGATGAAATTGTAAAGCGTCTGTTCTATTACACTTTTCGATCAACTTTTTGCACCATGTCACAAGTGATGAGTGAAGGTCATCTACTTCGTCCCTCAACATGCACATTCCTCTTAAAGGCCGTCTTTAAAGGCTCTTACCAATTTCCTTACTATCCCATCCCTTATGACGTTCTCCTCATACACTTCACATATTTCATGATGAGTGTCAGCTGCTTTCACGACTGTAACATTAAGAAAACGTATGACTGCGTATTTCACAGTTGGCGGCATTTTTTGTCGCAGGAGGCATTTTAAACAGAACATAAATAACCTTTAAAAGTGACAAATGGATCCAAAATGGCAGCTGTGGCTTGCCAACAGATACTGGGATTCAGCACGCATGCACCGATTGCTCTAAAATGGTAGAATTCCAAAATGATACTTACTTTGAAAAGATGGTGATATGTATATCGGAGAAGCAAAGAAAGAAATTAGATTCTAAAAGTATACCATATGTTTTTGTGGCATATTGAGTACAGTAATGGATGTAAGTTGCTTTTCTAAAAACCCTGAACAAATTATAGGAGCAAGCGATCTTCCTAGAAGCAACATGTGTTTGTATACAGGCAAAATAGATGTCTTCTAATAGGGCATCAAAAAATTGGTCTTAAAGAGGACTTTCTACATTTTAAAATCTTTAATTTAATAAATTTACAAAATTTTAAAGCGGTGCATTTATGATTGTAGTCACATAAAATAACAATTTTTTTAATATGCAAAATTACTTTGCTATTTCAAAATATTTTTGTTTCAGGTTTTTATCTTACAGTTGGTGCATTCGGGTTATATTTCACGGACTTTAACATCCACTATATATAAATTATTAAATTACCGTGAGTATGAATCAAAATAATTTTGTTTTATAGAATATACAAAAATTTAATTTGTTTTGAGAAATAAAATACAATATCTTTCAAAAGAAAATACAAATAAAATATTATTAGGTCATATAATTTAAAATATTTATTATAATAGCAGTGTAACTAAGCATCAAATATTCAATAGTACTTAATATATATATATATATATATATATATATATATATATATATTTAGGTTAGTTTTGGTGGGTAAAGATTATTTAGATTTTTTGGACTAGGAGACTGACAGACTTACCTTGGTAAGAGTCCACTCTGTAGTCTTGAAATAGAAACACATAAAAGCACTTAAACAATGATATATTTCAACCACACAGTGGTCTTTGTCAATCGAAGAGAAAACACAAAAAGAAATATGAGAGAATTACTCATATTTCTTTTTGTGTTTTCTCTTCGATTGACAAAGACCACTGTGTGGTTGAAATATATCATTGTTTAAGTGCTTTTATGTGTTTCTATTTCAAGACTACAGAGTGGACTCTTACCAAGGTAAGTCTGTCAGTCTCCTAGTCCAAAAAATCTATATATATATATATATATATATATATATATATATATATATATATATATATATATATATATATATAAATATATCGCAGTATGTTTTCTTGTGTATTAATAAAGAACAAAAGTCTAAATACAAATACAAGAATTATAATTGAATTAACAATTCAAAGCTTTTCGTTGGCTAACAGTACCAAGATCACCAGGAATATTAAACAATTCAATTTGTTTAATATTCCTGATGATATTAGTACTGTTAGCCAACGAAAAGCTTTGAATTGTTAATTCAATTATAATTCTTGTATTTGTATTTAGACTTTTGTTCTTTATATATATATATATTAGGGATGGGCCGATTCCTAAAATTTTCGATTCCGATTCCGATTCTAAAATTTTCCGTTCGATTCTCGATTCTTTAGTCGATTCTCGATTCTTTCAAGTTATATTAGCTTACATTCTAGTTCTCTAATAATTAATTTAGTTAACATCTTGGTCATATGGCAAAACCTTTTAAAAGTTCTGTTTTAATGTAATAGGCTACACAAAACCTTCAACCTTGATTTATCAATAGGCATTTTTTTAAACATAAAAACATATCAGAATAAAGTAATGACTGATTTTAAAGTTAAAAATGTGAACTTTACTTATTTTATGATGTTTGAAAAAATTCCTAAGCCTATTTACATTGTCTCCCAAACAAAACAAAAATTAAAAACATACGAACAACATAAAAAGAAAAAAATTAATACAAATAGGATAGTTTTTAATATTTAAAAGTCTGGCAGGTAATGTACATTTCTGTTCAAAAACACAAGCATTTGAACACGTTGCGGGTCAAGCTAGTTTCATCGCTAGTCACATATAGCTCCTGAAGTTGAGAAAGGTTTTTCAGAAAACACTGTCGTGAGTGGGCAGACAGGTATTTTATTGCCATTGCATTTAAATGAGGGTATTTGGCACTTTGTACTGCCAAATACTTCCCAACATCACAATCTGGACTGGCTAATGGTTCCCCCAGATAATTGTTTACTTCTTCTTCTACTGTCAATTCCCCTGGAGTACCTTCTTCCCCAACATTCTGGATTAGTGGGGCATACCTTCTCCACATCTGGTGGGACCTTTTTTTCTCTAGGTGTCTGGAACAAGTGCAACTGATTCAGGCCTATTTTGTATTTATTACTCAATCCCAGTTGATTTTTAACCGACTATCACTTGTAGGTCCTGTGTTTGAGGATAAAGTTTCTTCAAGTATAGATCTTTTTTGTTGATAAAATTGGGCAAAATGAATGTTGTTTAAGTGCTTCTTCATATTTGATATATTTGTGGTTTTCCACCGTCAGTTTCTGTTAACCGTCATCGAATTGACGCGACGGCCAGTACCCTGAACCGAATACCGCCAGGTCTCTTAACGCTTTATGTTTATTAGTACTACTCAGCTGGTGTTGCTACTTTTGGAAAAATTAAGGCACAGTATTTAACAACAAGCTTCACACTACTTACAGATGTATTTACGATGGTTTTTGTTTGATAGATAAACGCCGACGGGATTAAAAACATGATGTTATTCTAAGAGCTTTTTGTCCATAGTTACGGGCCGACACACATATTTTTTATAATGTATTGTAATGATTTTCACTACTGTTTTCAAAATTTCACAAAACCTTAAAAGTAAGTCAGAAATATTGACTAAATATTTAGTTGTAAAATAATCCTTAAAAACGGACTTTGTGAAAGTTAAGTACAAACATTGATACACTTAGATAAACTCATCCTTACTAGGAAGTAAATTATAACGTAAATTCCTTAACAAGTAAATTATTTGGTGTTAAAACTTTTTCTTAATATGAATCTTGGATAGTATTTACTGGACCTGTAGCATTACTTATCAGAGAGAGAGAATATATTACACTTTAGTTCTATATTCAAAATATTTATAAACTCACAAATCAATCACATGTGACACGTTTACGTGTCTTAGTGATAGGAGCAAAAACACTTTTACCACCAGTCTGTTCATTATTTGGGTAGCCGGGACATGAAATTATGGTTTTGTTGTTTCTTGCTAACACAAAACACAAAAAATATCAAAACAGTGTTGCACAGATAATAAAATTTAATTAAATCAAAAACAATGTCGGGTAAATTGGTCCGACGGAGTTTATTTACGTTTCATTTACGGTAGGAAAAAACTATGTTGGGCCAGTTGGTCCGACACGTATTTTTATAAATATTCGGAATCGTGTGGAATCGGAATCGACACTTTTATGATGAAGAATCGAGTATCGACGATTCCTCGATACCACCTAGAATCGACGATTCCTGGAATCGAGAATCGGAATCGACCCATCTCTAATATATATATATATATATATATATATATATATATATATATATATATATATATATATATATATATATATATATATATATATATATATAAATTATAACATACCTACTCAAATTTATCCTTCAGGATATATTGGCTCTTAAGGAAATGAAATTAATACGCAATTACTTGTTTTTGCAATAACTGATTTATTTTAAATCTCGAGTTCAAATGGTAGCTTTTATGTTTGTACCTGCATTTTGTTTTCAATCATGAAATTTTAACATTCTTATCAACTGATAAAGATTAATTGAAAAATAATCAGATGCTTATTGTTTATCTAGGAAATGAGAAAATTGCTCTCCTATAAGTAAAAGACAGTTAAGTTTTATGTATTTTCACTTTTCCAAAAAGAAACAATATTAACAGAAATAACAAAAATGAAATTACAAACCATTTAAAAACACGTTGACTGCTAACCTTTCATTTGGTTATGGTTGATAACTGCACCTGCAATTGACTACCATTAAGAATCTATATTATTATTTCTGGTTGTGGTGTTTGCTTCAGCTGTGGTGTATCAAATGTAGCTGGCTCTTTGAATCAGTTTCAAGGGGTGTACTCTTGAAGTTTTTGTTGACAGTTTATCGTCGTTATATTTTGTGTGTGATTAAAAATGTAAATATCAGATTCATAGCTTAAGTGATCCACAGTCATCATGCAAAACTCAAATTTATATAACTAGTCAAATCTTCATATTGTGAGTACTTACATTTTCGGTATTTTAATTTACATTGATAAATTCCTTTAAATTTCAACAAATAATTGGAATTTCATTCATTATCCTATACGAATCTAATAGAAAATTTAAACCTCATTTATTTAACTATTGTTTATTGTTCTCTGTGACTAGCAAACACCTGCAAGAAACGGAGATATGGATGGTGAATTACAGAAACTGTTCACTGTAAAGATGTTTTACTGCAGTGTTTAAAACTTACATTAATTATTTGTAATAAATGTAATCTCATTTCAAACACTCTTTTATAAAGAATAGTGCAGGATTTCAGCACTTTTCCAGAGCTCTAAAAATATTTATTAATATATGGATACAAAGTAACTGGTTAGGATGAGTTTGGTTATAAAAAATTACTTAGGTAACATTTAGAAAGAAAACTCAAAGACTCAATCAATCAGGGGTAATAGTTAGCCTGATCTTTTTGTATTATGTATATGTACCTACCAGGTGGAGGTATGATATTTTTATGGATCGGTAGGCCATAATCACTGGTTGTAAATCGGCCACAGAAAGAATCTCAGGTTTTCTGGATTCGTATATTCAACCTTTGTTGAAAAACCTTCAGTCATTCATTTAGGGTACAAATCATTTCATAAACATGTTGTCTCAAATACCCGTACCTCTACCTTCTGAAACAATTTTGGTCACCATAGATGTTACCTCTCTTTATACGAACATCCCTCACGCACATGGTCTATCAGCTCTTGAAAGTTTCCTCAACAAACGCTCAGATAACCCTTATCCCACTACACCTTTCCTTGTTCACCTCACCAAATTCATTCTTGAAAAGAATAATTTTCAGTTTGAGGGAAGAAATTACTTGCAAATAAAAATAACAGCAATGGGTAGTAGGAAGGCCCCATCGTACGCAAACCTGTACATGGGTAATATCGAAGCAGAATTCCTAAAAACTCGAACACACCAACCATTATATTGGTACAGATATATAGACAACATCTTCATAATTTGGACACAGGGAATGTCAACGCTGGAAAGTTTTTTTTGAAGGGCTTATTACTATTTTCTACACTTCAATTCACCTGGGAGGGCTACAGCAACTATCACCTTCTTGGATGTAGATGTAACAATCAGAGATGGGAATATCTATACAGGTGTCCACATCAAACTGACAAACCTGCAGATTAATACAAAATGTAGATAAAATACCTACATTTTAATAGCAACCACCCTATGAATATAAAAAGGTCCATACCGTACAGTCAGGCAATCAGGGGCAAGAGAATTTGTTCCAACGATATAGCATGGGAGGACTTTAATAGAAAGATCTTACTAGCTTTCCAAAAAAAAGGATATCCTAAACAACTTTTTGAGTTGCTTAGATGATGCTTAGCTCAATCATCTAATGAACCCAGACCACCTATGGAAGACAACAATCTGTCTTTAGTTACAGATTACCATCCAGGCCTACAGAAACTGAAAAAAATATTAAAGGATGGCTTCAAGATTGTTCAAGCTTCCATCCACACCAAAGATCTTTTCTCAAATCCACCACATATTTGGTTCAGGCAACCATTTAATTTGAAAAATATTTTAGTACCTCCAAAACCACCAGATCCAAGTACTGAAAAACCGCCTGAACTTCCTCACGGGCAATAGACCTAGATACAAGACATATCCAATACACATCCCAACAAATAGTTTATATAGTCTAGCGACCAATGTGGACTTCAAAATTCAGAGTCATCATACTTGTACATCCAAAAATGTAATATACCAGTTGCAACTTAAATTTTGCCCGGCACAGTACATAGGCCTTACCACGGATGGTCTGAGCATCAGAATGAATGGTCACAGACATGATGTTGGAACCATGAACATAGACATGGCTAACTGCTCACCACGCTGCTAGTTAAAACATCATATCTTTCAATGATTGTTATACTACCAAAATAATTCCCCCCTGATTGCAACCCTTCAGAATTGAGAAGAAGGGAGTTGTCATACCAGTGGAACACCAAATCTAGAGAACCTCCTAACCTCAACACCAGATAAAACTTCTTTTACCTTCCCCCTAACTTCTACCATTTTTAACAACTCCATTTACCTTCCTTCTGACAGACTATTAATATCTAGTTTCAAATAATCAATATTTATACAAATAACATATAGTACTAAATCATAAAAACTATAAATCTGTGCATCTGTGTCATTTGGATATTTATACACATCTGTGGTTCATTTCAGTCTTTTCTTTTTTCTGTTTTTTCATTGATAAAGATCATTGTGTGATCGAAATATTTCAATAGTGTAATAAGTTTTTATATGTGGCTATTTATTTCCAAGAGGTTGCAGTTTTGGACTATTGGCACTAGGTAAGTCTGTCTGTCTCCTATCTAGTCCAAAAATTCCTAAATAAGCTCTAAGCTCTAGTAGAACTAACCTATATACATATATATACAGTCGAACCTCTGTATAACGAAGTCGATTATCCAGAGAAAAAATTCGTTGTAGAGAGGTATTCGTTATTGAGAGGTTGTGTTGTCAAGAATACTCCCACCCCATCTTACTGATCTTACCGCTTTAATAAAAGGGATACAGTTATTCGCGAGCGTAGTTAGTGCAATAGACCAACGTAAATATAGGATAATGTTTTATAATGTCTCAATTTATTTGAAATTCAGGTTGTTAAAAATGTTTTATTGATGTTTTCAGAATGTTTTTTCATTGTATTAGATATCCATATTCAATATTTTTCATATGGTCTACTCTGTATAGGCTATTATGATAAGTTATCTAATACTTATGAAAACTTACTGATAAATAAGTACACTCACCAATTCATTTTCAGGGAGCATGACTTGAACGTAGTGGAATTTAATCGAAGCAAACTCAGTAGGACGTAATTTAGTAACTGTATTATTTATTAACCGTATTACATTTATTAACTGCCTATACTGATTTTATTTGAATACACACAATCTATCAGTATTTAATTTTTATATACACAATTCAATTTTAAACAACACAAACTGTTTTATACACTACACAGACCGTATCCGGAGAAAAAAATACTGTATTAAATTCAACATAAAATAAGAAGTACAGTAATTCAGTACTGTAAATACAGTAACTTCGTATAAGTACTTTTTAAATCGTTTCTAGTTTTCAAAATTTTACTTGAAAAAGTTAGTAATTTTTTGTTGCACTTTGCATTTGAATAAAACATCACGTTCAATGAATGTTTCACATTTATTCAGACAATCAAAAATGTTGTCTGGTACACCATCTTTCAGTTGAAATCATGGCCTGATGATTTTGAAAGCTTGTAAAACTTCATGATCTTTAGGGTTCTTCTCTTCAGATTCATCACAATCATCGTCATCATCTTTCAAAAGTTCATTTGAGTTTGTCATCTAGACGCTTTGGAGTATGTCTTTGTTGTCTGGAAAATTGGAAACAGCCAAATCTTGTTCCAGACAAATAAAATCTTCAAATGGAACGTCATCAGTTATGTTTCCTGAACTCTTCAGAAAATCCCATTGCTTTTTTAATTCACTTATGTTGTCCTCACTGTCCTCTTCATGTGTGACCGAATTAAATCCAGCTTTGGAGATACAATTAAAAACTGTGTTTTTCTTCACGTCATTCGTCTAAACTGTTGCCAATTCAGCGATGCAGTCCCTTAGATTAACAATGTTTTTGGGTACGATTTCATTATTCTCTACGGTAGTCACAATCTTTTTTAAAATTCTTTTTCTGTAGTGTAGCTTTAAATTTTTTATTACTACCTGATCGAGTGGTTGAAGTGGCGGATGTGCAGGGCAGTTGTCGATGAAAAGTGCAATTTTCCTTTTCACATTGGAGATCTGCTTGTCTAGCTTCAATATCCACTCAATGAAAATTTTGCTCGTCATCCATGCCTTTTTATTAAACACGTAATCAACTTCTAAGGACTTGATAGATCGGAAACGTCGCGGAGATTTGCTTTTTCCAATCACAAGCAATTTGAGTTTTTCTGTTCCTAACATGTTAGCTACCACTAATACAGTGATCCTCTCTTTGCTTCATTTTCCTCCAAAACAAGGGAAGTTTTTAAAAGTTAGTGTCTTGTTGGGCAAACATTTAAAAAACAGACCAGTCTCATCAGCATTGAAAATGTCTTTCGGTTCATAATTATTTAAAACTTTCCAACACATTTCCTTTCCAACATTCACAAGTGGGAATATGAACACTAGCACTTTCTCCCAAAATGACTTTATGAACAATGTTATGGCGTTTTTTAGTTTTTCTATCCAACCGTTACTTGCGTTAAAGCCACTGTGTCCTAATGATACTGCAAATTCCAAAGCCTTTTCTTTAGTAAGATTTCCTGACAATGGATGATTTTTCTCGTACATTACCGTAACCCATTTAATCATCGCATTATCGATATTGCAGAATGTACAAAGTTTCATTTTCTTTCTTTGCAAATCATAAGAAACACTTTGTTTTAGAATTTGATCCTGGTTTTTTAGAATAGTGGATAGCGAACTCTGAGGTATACCGAATTTTATTCGCATAATCCAACTGTTTTACACCTTCATCAACCTCTCGTAAAACACTCACTTTAACACTTTCTTTTTGATATTTTTTCACAGCACGACAAACTCATGGCACAAATAAAACTGAGTAACTGAACTAGCAACATTGAAATGAGTGATAAAAGAAAATGGAGGGAGGATGGTAGTGTACTGTAGGTCTGTACAGTAGGCCTATCTATAAATGCTGAGTTCTTAGAATTCCTAACCGATGAGTTACTGCATTCTTAACTGAACCGAACTATAAAATACAGACAATTGCCGACATATGTTTCGCCTACCATTCTTGGTTTTGTTGACCTTCCTGCTGAAAATGAACAATTTTCTGGAAATGACATTGTGAGCTGCTTATACAACACTACATTTCTTCAGTTGAAGAGAAGAAAAAAATTCGTTATTTGAAAGGTCCGAAATTCCTTACATAGAGGATTTTGTTATCTGAAGGTTCGTTATATAGAGGTTCGACTGTATATATTTATATATATATATATATATATATATTTGTAGCTTTGCAACACTGTTTTCTTTTATTCACTTATCACTTTCACTATATGTACTTGAACAAGAATCTTACTAGGTATTTATGCGAGTTAACTTTCAAAGATTGTTCTTATCTCCATCATCGGGCATCATTGGGTGAGGTTTGTAGTAGACTGTCAGCTGTGTGGAATTCCCGTTGTCACAAGGTGTGGTGTACCATTATGTTCTATTTTCGGATTCATTGCACTCTGCGAGTTTTTTAAGTTTGTCTTGCGGGTTATTTTGTCTATTAGGTTTTTTGATTTTATCTGTTTTTTGATTTTATTTGTATTTGTTTGCTTATGATATTATTTTTATGTTTATAAATTTGTAGTTGTTTCCAGATTGTCATTTTGAGGCCTTTTTGTACTGTTTTTATTAGGTGTACGTTTTTTAATATGGGGAATGTGTGTTTGTTTTTAATGGCGTGTGTAGCTAAGTTTGAGTTATAAGTTTCAGGTTTGATGTATGCATTGAGGTGTTCTTGATATCTTTCTTTTAATTTCTTTTTTGTTTGGCCTATGTATATTTTATTACAATCTGGGTATTCTATTTTGTATATTCCGTTATTAAGTGTAGGACATATTTTTTCCGGTTGGTTTATTTTATTGATTATGTTTCCTGTGTTTTTTGTAAGCTGTGTTAATATTATTATTTTTTAGTGTTTTATTTATTCCTTTTATGTTGTACCTTGTATATGTGAATGTGGCCCATTTTGTTGTGTTTTGTAGTTCGATTTTAGGTTGTTTTAATTTATACAATTAAATTAATACAATAAAAAAAACTATAGATAAATTAGAATTTAAAATATTAAATAAATTAAAACAACCTAAAGTCGAACGAAAAACAACAAAATGAATATTCCCTGATGATGTTGTGTTAGCCGACAAAAAAGCTTTGAATTGTAAATTCAATTATAATTCTTGTATTTGTATTTTGACTTAGTTCTTTATTAATACACAAGAATACATATTGCGATATATATATATATATATATATATATATATTGTAACATTTATAGAATGGGCTATATAATATTATTTAAGAATTGGAAGAATATATTAGAAATAACTCACACAAAATTTAAAAAGAAATTCATTAAAAGATTGGTTAGGTTAAAATTGAAACTAAATTTAGGTAAAAGCCTAGATTAGTAAATAAGATATTTGAACTGTAAATACATAAAGAAATTTGTTGTATCAAATAAAATTTAAAACAAGATAATCTAATAATAGTTATATGTTAAACAAAATTGTAAATATTAGTAAAATAGGGCATAAGTAATTACTTGAAGGAAAAAGTGAAAAACGATTGTAAACAATGTAAGGTTATGTTTGGAAAAGTCCAGTCAAAACACACACATTTCGAAATATTACAAAAGTAAAACACAAAGACACTTCACACACTAATAATAGTAATTAAATAAACACTGGAAGGTTGGTTAAGGATCGGGAAATTGAAACAGTATGTTAACAAAATTAAAACTGGTGAAAATAGTTCGTTGACATTAACAGATGTGAAAGTAAAGAAAAAGGTCAAGTTGCAGTCGACTCTAGTGGGAAGGAACGGAACTTCGTTCAATTAGAGCATATGATTTCTTTTTTTAAGAAGGAGGCCGCCATATTTGTAACATTTTAAAAGAAAAACGAAGTTTAGTTGAGTTAGATTCTGGCGTGGTGACGCCGAGGAAACGGACCTGCCCTGTGCAGTCAAAATTCTATTTATTAGAAACTTCGTCAAAATTATACAGATTTGTGAAGAAACTTGGCCAGATTAACAGGATTAAGTGAATTAAAAGATATAGTACAGGGTTAATATAATTTGAAAGAACTAAAACGAATTTAAGTGTGTAAAAAGTGAAATTTAAAGACAACGGAATTCTACGTGTGAGCAAGCAGCCATTCGCCGTTATTTGATAAGTTAAGTACCTAGCGCTATATAAAAAAATAAACTTTAGTGGACTCTTAGGATAATAGGGAAGTTTAAAATTGTACATTAGAATATCTTGTGATTAATAGTAATAAGATCATAATCCAGTTCAAATAGTTTCGCTTTTTTGCTTATTCAAAATTAAAGTATTTCCATCCGGAAAATATTTATTAAAGCTAATTTCAAAATTTAATATTGTTTGTTCAAAATTTATTTAATTAACCTAAGAATTAAAAAAATATAGCCCATGCTATAACCCCAAGATACTAAGAGATCGTAAAATTAGCCAAGGGTATTAAAATTGTGTAACTATAAAAGCAAAAGAAATAAGAGTTAAACGGAGTTTGTTAAAACTTGTTAAGTTATAAATTTTTGTTTTGTGTTTATTGTTTAACTGTTAAAATAAAATTGTTCTGTTAACTGTTGAAATAAAATAATTGTAATAAAGAATTTTAAATTATTCAGGAGTTGTGTTTTAACTAGAAATAAAATATCTTCATTTAAATTATATATTTAATAATATAAACCCCATTGTATTGCGTCTAAAGGCAAATATCATTATATTTGGCGCAACAACGTGGGAGCTCGATATAATAAGAGATAAAATTTATTTAGAGAGATTTTGAAACAAAATTAATTTAGAACTTTTTATATGAAAAACATTTGAACTGGAAATAGATTTAGAAAAAATTGTGTAAAATTAAACACTGAGTTGAATAGAGTCAAGGCTAGGTTTATAGTATATATATAAAAATTGTTTATGTTTGTAAAATAAGTCACTTACAAAAAAAAAAAAAGAAGAAAATATTATAGGCGAGCCGGTAGTTGTAGGGGACCAGGAAAAAGGGACAAGCCTAGAAATACTAGAGACAGAAACGGAAGGCACAGATATGCCTATAGAAGAGAGTGAGGTGGAAACCCAAGTAGATGAGGCTAGGGGACTACCACCTATGCAAACCCAACAAAAAAACAGGGAAATAATGAGAATGAAGATTTAAGGGAGATGATGAGAACTCTCATGGAAATGAGTGAAAAAGGGAGAGAGGAAATAAATAGACAATTAGATAAGATAGATGAAATAAAAGGGGAAATGAAAGATATGAGTGAGGATATGAGGGAAATAAACAAAAAATTAGAGGAAAATAGAGATGAAATGAGAGAGATGAAGGAAGATTTCAAATTCATAACACAGGAAATAAGGGAGGAGAATAAGAAAATGATAGAGGATATGAGGCGACAGTGGAGGACAGAGAGTAATGCTGTAATAGAGGATGTGAGAAGAGACATAGAGGAGAAAGATAGAGAATTAGAGGAGGAGATTAAGGAAAATTTTGAGGAAACAAATGAAATAATAGCTGATGTGGTAGAAATTAATAAAAAAGAGATAGAGAAGGTAGAAAATATAACAAAGAAAAACAGAAGAGTTAGGAGAGTTAAAGTTAAAGGTGATAGGAGAAAGAAAGATAACAGATGAGAGTTTTAGGAAAGTCGAAGATGTAAGGGAGAAAATATTAGGAGAGCAGGGAAGGTTAGGAGATAGAAATAAACTAGGAAAATTAGAAATATGGCAAATAAAAAATTTAACAATTCAAACCACAACAAATAAGAAGATTGAAAAGCTTAATAAAATGAAAATGGTAATAGGAGAATTAGGAGGAGTTAAATATCTGTCTCAATGCTTAGTGGTACAAGGCTTATTGAGAAAATTTATCAGAGGTACAGATATGTTAATGAATGTGGAGGCACAACTCGAGTTTGGAAAATGGGAGATGGAATTTAAATATGAGAATAACAGAGAAAATAGAACTTATGAAGCAGATGAGAGATACAATGGAGATGTAAACGGTGTTACAGCAAGGACAGGCGTGGGGACAAGAAAAGAGCATGGTGCCCACAGTCAATCGGAAAAATAAGACAATAAGAAACCCAGGAATAGAAATTAAATAGAGGAAACAAGTTTACAGGCATTAATAGACACAGGCAATAATATGACATGTATCCAGGAGAACTGGATATTGGAAAATAATAATAAAATAGGAAGGGAGATATTAAATATAGGTGAAGGAAGCAATATGAATAAACTCTAGGTGATTTTATGTATAAGAAAACGTTAGCAGGAGATAAGTTTAAGGGATGGTAACTATATCTACGATAATTTATTAGGAACTTCGTCGAATAATGAATAAAGATAAATATGAATCTATGTTAATAAATATTGAAGCATCGTTGTAATAAATTAAATATGGTAATTGTGTATTTAAACTTCGTCGTATTGTAAGGGAGAATCTGCGTTGATAAATAATGGAACTTCGTCGTATATATTATATATTATAAAAGAAATATGAATCTATGATAATAAATATTAAAGCATCGTTGTAATAAAAATATGGTAATTGTGTATTTAAACTTCGTCGTATTGTAAGGGAGAATCTGCGTTGATAAATAAGTATTAAAACAAAATTTATATTCGTTGATATAGGGATAGTGTAATCGAAGGCACTATAGATATGATCAAATAGAGGATATGAAATTGCAACCTTTAAAAATATTAGATGTTAAACTTCATACAAAATAAACTGAAATGATATAAGAAAATAATTGAACTGGATGTGAGATTGGAAGGGGAGATAAAATACTAACTTAGAACTGAGAGTTAGATGAAGCTAAAAGCAAAATAAATATGAGATAAATAATAAACAAGGAATAAACAGAAATAAGGGAAAGAGAAATGTTATAACCAATTTGACCAAATCTAGACATACTATGACTCGGATAGGCTGGGATTTAAAGACACGGTATCAGAGAATATATGTTAAATAAATATTGAATCAGACTTATGATTGGAATTATTCCAATTGTAATAATTAAAAAAAAATATATATATAATTATGGAAGAAATTGTAAATACCAGAACATGATTTATTGTTACTATATGTTAGAATTGTTATAGAATTGTTGATTGAATGCTAGTTATAAGTATAGTGTATTGTTAGAAGATAAGTTAAGTAATATGTAGCTTGAAGTTTTCAGCTCAGTATTTGATTGTTAAAGAATTAAGATAAAATTGTGTTGTAGAATTAAGTATAAATGGACGAAAGTGGACAGATAAAGGTATAAATGACTTTTAAGTGGACAATTCTAAAAGTAGTAAAGACAATGGACGGTAACTTAGCCAAAGTGTTGAGGTACTTACTCAATAAAAAATGTGTTCAATTAGTTATTAAATAAAATGTACAATTAGGAAATAAATGTTAATTTAAATTTAATTTAAAAAAAAAAAAATATGTATATTTATATAAGCTTGTAGAATGTAAAGAATGTGTAATGTAGATATTAGTAATATTTTTTTTTATTTAAATTAAATTAGGGGACATTGTAATATTTATAGAATGGGCTATATAATATTATTTAAGAATTAGAAGAATATATTAGAAATAACTCACACAAAATTTAAAAAGAAATTCATTAAAAGATTGGTTAGGTTAAAATTGAAACTAAATTTAGGTAAAAGCCTAGATTAGTAAATAAGATATTTGAACTGTAAATACATAAAGAAATTTGTTGTATCAAATAAAATTTAAAACAAGATAATCTAATAATAGTTATATGTTAAACAAAATTGTAAATATTAGTAAAATAGGGCATAAGTAATTACTTGAAGGAAAAAGTGAAAAACGATTGTAAACAATGTAAGGTTATGTTTGGAAAAGTCCAGTCAAAACACACACATTTCGAAATATTACAAAAGTAAAACACAAAGACACTTCACACACTAATAATAGTAATTAAATAAACACTGGAAGGTTGGTTAAGGATCGGAAAATTGAAACAGTATGTTAACAAAATTAAAACTGGTGAAAATAGTTCGTTGACATTAACAGATGTGAAAGTAAAGAAAAAAGTCAAGTTGCAGTCGACTCTAGTGGGAAGGAACGGAACTTCGTTCAATTAGAGCATATGATTTCTTTTTTTAAGAAGGAGGCCGCCATATTTGTAACATTTTAAAAGAAAAACGAAGTTTAGTTGAGTTAGATTCTGGCGTGGTGACGCCGAGGAAACGGACCTGCCCTGTGCAGTCAAAATTCTATTTATTAGAAACTTCGTCAAAATTATACAGATTTGTGAAGAAACTTGGCCAGATTAACAGGATTAAGTGAATTAAAAGATATAGTACAGGGTTAATATAATTTGAAAGAACTAAAACGAATTTAAGTGTGTAAAAAGTGAAATTTAAAGACAACGGAATTCTACGTGTGAGCAAGCAGCCATTCGCCGTTATTTGATAAGTTAAGTACCTAGCGCTATATAAAAAAATAAACTTTAGTGGACTCTTAGGATAATAGGGAAGTTTAAAATTGTACATTAGAATATCTTGTGATTAATAGTAATAAGATCATAATCCAGTTCAAATAGTTTCGCTTTTTTGCTTATTCAAAATTAAAGTATTTCCATCCGGAAAATATTTATTAAAGCTAATTTCAAAATTTAATATTGTTTGTTCAAAATTTATTTAATTAACCTAAGAATTAAAAAAATATAGCCCATGCTATAACCCCGAGATACTAAGAGATCGTAAAATTAGCCAAGGGTATTAAAATTGTGTAACTATAAAAGCAAAAGAAATAAGAGTTAAACGGAGTTTGTTAAAAATTGTTAAGTTATAAAATTTTTGTTTTGTGTTTATTGTTTAAATGTTGAGATGAAATTGTGATAATAAAGAATTATGAATTGTTCCTGAGTAGTTTTTTTGTTTTGTTTTAAATAGAAATTTGATATCATCATTCAAACATTCATTAAATAGTAAAACCCAGTTGTGTTGCGTAACAGAATAATCTTTATAATATATATATGAAGTTATTATTATTACTGTATTTGTAAATAATTTTTTTTACCACCACTAAGTGCAATATTTTTACCTTATGTGATGAGGTGGTCAAGTGGTTATGTTCGTAATTTGTTATTTCATGTTTATGTGATATTAGGTGTGCTGCAACATTTGATGCTTTTGTATTTTTATTTTTGAATGCTCTGTAATGTTCTTCAAATCTTATTTTAAATGATCTGGTTGTTTTTCCTATGTAAAATGTGTTGCAGTTGTTGCATGTAATTTTGTAAATTCCTGATAGGTTATGTTTTTCTGTATTTGTTTTGTGGTTTGTGTTATTAAGATATTTTATTATTTTGTTATTTGGTTTGTACGAGGTCTGTTCAAAAAATATGCGGACTTAGGTCATAAAAAAAACTTTATTTGGAAGTTACACATCTGGGTCTCCTTCAAAGTACTCTCCTCCCTAACTCACACACTTATCCCAATGGTGTTTCCACTTGTTAAAACAGTCCTGGTACGCTTCTTTTGTGATGGCTTTCAGCTCCTTCGTCGCATTTGGCTTAATCTCCGAAATCGTTTCAAATCTTCTTCCTTTGAGGGGTTTTGTGAGTTTTGGAAATAAGAAAAAGTCACAAGGAACAAGGTCAGGTGAGTAGGTGGGGTGGGAAAGAACAGTAATCGAGTGTTTGGCCAAAAACTCACGAGTTCTGAGTGCTGAGTGAGCTGGAGCGTTGTCGTGATGGAAAAACCAGTTATCACTTCTCCACTGTTCTGACCTTTTGTGTCGGACGGCGTCCCTCAGACATTTCAGTACTTCAATGTAGGTAATCTGGTTGACTTGGTGAGCTTTTTTGGGTCTTGGGGACGTTTGACTCACCCATTGGGATGATTGGACCTCCATTTCAATGTCGTAATCATACACCCATGATTCATCACCGGTTATAATTCTTGACAAAAAGTTATCATCTTTATTTGAATAATCAAGCAGTTCCCGACACATCTGGACGGGATTGGCTTTTTGGTTGTCGGTCATCAGGCGTGGCAGAAATTTTGCAGCGACACGGTGCATCTTCAATTTTTCGGTCAAAATCTCGTAACAAGATCCAACTGATATCCCACACTCTTCGGAAAGCTCCCTAATGGTCAGACGTCGATTTTCGCACATCAGGGTGTTGATTTTGTCAATGTGTGGGTAGTTAGTTGACGTTGAAGGACGTCCAGGACGCTCATCGTCATCAGTCGACTGTCGGTCACCCTTGAAAGGTTCATGCTACTTGAAACATGCAGTACGCTTCATGGCAACATCGCCGTAGGCCGTGTTAAGCATGGCAAATATTTCTGTTGCAGATTTCCCTAGTTTTACACAAAATTTCACAGCAATTTGTTGCTCCTTCAGGCTGTCCATTTTACAATCCGACAAATGAAAAAACACTCTTTACTAAACAGCGTGTAACTCATCAACAAATGAAGATATCTGCGACTGAAATACCGCGTTTTAGTCAGCTGATTTATACGAACCTAGTGACACCAAGCGAATTCCCCTGAAACTAACTTGAGCTGCAAAATTCAAACAGTTCGCGTATTTTTTGAACAGACCTCATATGTTGGAGTGTAATATTCTTTGTTGTATATATTTGTTAATTTTTCTATTTTGCTGTTGGTGTTTTTGTACTTCAGGTAGATTTTTTTTATGTTTATTATTTTTGTGTTTAGGTTGTAGTGTTATGTTGAGGTTAGTTTTTATGTAAATTTATTGCACATGTTTTTTTATAAGGTGTTTGTTGTATCCATTTTCTATTGCTATTTTGTAATGTTATCTAATTCTTCATTTAATTTTTGTTTGTTATCTTGTGTGTATATTATTGATTTATTTATCATGTTACTGTGTTACTTGATTTTGTGTGTCCAGGGGTGGTTACATTTGTAGTGTATTGTGGTGTTGTTGGAAGTTGGTTTTCTGTGTACTGTAGTTTCTATTTTATTATTGTTTATATTTAATGTAATGTCAAGATAGTCAATTGTTCTGTTTGTTTCTGTTTTGAAGGTGAATTGTATGTTTTCGCTATATGTATTTAATTTGTTTAGTATTATGATGTGTTAGTTGTGAATGGTAGGTTGGTATATTACAAGTATATCATCTATGTATCTTGTCCATAGTAAAATATAGTGTGTGTTTAGTATAGGTTTAATTATTATTTGTTCAAAGTGTTGTAGATGTGTGTATGTATAAAAACAACTACAATAAACCACAACTACTTATAATAATAACAGATTGTCCTCATTTTTCAATAATTCAGCAATGCCCTCATTTTGTGTGAGAGTTTAGTTTGTCCTATATACTATGATCTCTTTATTTGTTTATCTATATTTATGCTAGGCAGCTGTAAACACCTGATGTTAAAATAAACTTTTTAATGCTCAGAGTAATTTTCCTATTGCAATATATTTAGATATATGCAATTGATAAAGCGTATCAGTAGGTTGAAGTAATTAAAATCTCTTGTTTATTGTATATTTTCTGGACTAATGTCATCATACTGTATAAATGAATAAATATCAAAGCTAAATAGACAAATAATACTGACAATAAATTACTGCTAGGATTATATATTTGGCTCAGTAGTTGTTTATCGTAAAATATTTACTTTAATATTTTATTTTGCCATAATTTAATTATCATATGTATATGATAAATTTTTTGTAATTCTTAAAATTGTGAAACAAAACTTAAGAAATAATAATTTATTCTTTCAAATTTTTAGACTGGTATTTAACAAGAGATACATTTTTGTTCTATTTTAAGAAAGTGAAATGATAAATTTTAATTAAATCAATATTGTAATTATTCACTAATTATTTAGAATAATTTACTGTGGTTTAAAGTTAATAAATAGTACACACAACTTCTAACAACAAATATTTTTATTCTAGCCTTTTGGACATTTCGGGGACAAAGTAACCATCCTCAAAGACGTGACAATACATACTCAGTACATAAGAAATGTGTACAAAACCTACATATGACTACAATTTTAAAATATAATATAACAATAAAAATATTTATGGTTAGAGATTGTGTGTATTATTTATTAATTTTAATATTAAAAATATCAGCTAAACAAACACATTTAATTTTTATGTTAACTCTTATGTAACTAAAGGTTATTAGTAGTTTTCATAATTAATTATTATGTAATTGTTTTCATGTTCATTACAATTACAAGTACAAGTTTTATATGCCCTAGTTTCTATTTCGTGATTCACCTAGTTTTGGTTTGGATCCCAAAGTTACATTCTTTTTATTGGACTGCCTCATTCAGATCTTTTTTCTCCAATTCTAATTAAAATGATAATATTTTATGAATAAGGGATTCTTGTTCTACCGTTTCTTTTTAGCATTAAGAATACTAGTATGATTTTCTCTTAGAAACATATTTTTTTCTCAAAAAATGTTTTTCATCAGTAAATACTATACTTTTCTAAATACTTAAAAGAATTCTATAGTCGTGAAAATGTTATTGTTTAACGTTAATTTTTGAAATATTTTCAATACTGGAGGTTTCACAGTATTTATTTTTTTTAAGAAAAATTGATTAATAGTGCGGCAATGTTAATTCTTAAAATAACTGCCATGTAGAACGTCACTGTGGGTTTTGGAAATTACTTTGTTTATACTCGTATATTTGTTTGTATCTTCTGATTATAGAAATCTTATTTTATGAGGTGACTTAACTAGTATATACTACCAACTATCAAACATTAAATTTCATTTGATTAATGTTGTTAATTGATGATATGAGACAGAAGTGTTCTATATTATTTGGAAGGGAGAAAAAGAAGTTTTGTCTGTGGAGGAAGGTCATTGGTGCTTAGTGTTGATTTCAGTGTCCTGTAGTTGGACCTCTAAATATAACTTTGACTTCTGGTCTCTTTCCAAAGTGTTTGGCAAATTGCCAACAAACCCCAGTCTTTTCTGTCTGAATGTGTGAAATTGTAGACATGTTGCTGATCTAAATTTCTGTTTAAATAGTGCCTGTGGTGTTTTGTGATTATTAAAGGTAGCAAGTTATCAATTTGATTAAGTTATACAATACACTTAGATCTATTTACCATAAGATTTTTATAGATGTTATTTACAAATCTGCTTCATGTAACTTGCTGAAATTAATTTACCTATTTATAGTAATAGTAGTAAAAACATACAGCTTGGAAAAGTCATTCAGTTTTTACAAAGCAAATAAGATAAAATTTTCTATGTATTGTTTTTTTACGTTGTTTTGTAGATTGAAATAATCTACCTAAAGTTTTGTAAGAAGCTGTTGTTATAACGTTTTATTTATCTAAAGTTTGTAATAATTAAATTTTTTACAGATAATTTTAGGCTTTAAAAAATTATTAATATGATACTACATAAATTTGACATTTAAAGAGACCAGTGAAACCTACATTTGCATTTTGTTTATTTAATTTAGTTGGTGGTTTTATCAAGTGCCATGCAGGATATAAAATATTTAAATCAAATGTTTTGAGTGACTGTATTTGCGCCATTAAGTTCTCCATTTTGCATTTGAATATAATTTGTTTCAATGAAAAATAAAAATGTTAGCAGGTTAAATAGAGTAAAAGAAAAAAATAGAGTAGCAGGATAGGCTTCGTCAAACGATGGTTTTGAAACTTGTCAGCATAGTAAGTTAATAATTTTCACTTAGTTCTTTAAATAATAACTTGTGAAAATAAGAATACAATTTTCAAAAATAAAATTAAGGCACTAGTATAAACATTAGCATATAATATAAAAAAGGCATTAATAATATAAACAATCTTTAGGTGCTGCTGTTTTGAAATTGGTTACAGTAAAATATTGTTAAATAGTATTTTTAACTACAAGCACATATATATTAGTACATAAAAAAATAATATTAATAGTAAAGTTGATCTAAGTCGATCTTTTTATGCTTTTTTTTTATTCAAGTTTCTGTATCTATCACAGATACAGCTCTGCCAAATAACAAACCAGTGTCAAACTTCCTGTCAACACTTATGCTTCATAAATACTATTAAAGTGCTTTTCCATAGTAATCAACACTACACTATTACAATTAATATAAATCTCCAATCTTATGTATGTTTTTTTAATTACTAAAATAAAAAAAAAATGTAGCAATAAAATTATTACTCTTCGATTGGGAGAAAATATAATAATCTTAAATAGTTAATCATTCTTTTATAAAATAAAAATCAATAATGAAATAAATGGTATAAGTATAACTAGAATTTATTGGTTCACCTAGTTTAGGAACTTTTTATACTATATATAAATAATTTACTATAAATGTAAATTAATTTTATAATTAAACATTAAAATATAAGAATGTTAATAATAGAAATTGAATTAATTATTCTATTCAACTTGAAATTAAAACAAAATTGTAGAAATTACACTTGTTTATCTTGGCAAAAAACCACTACTTACTGATTTATTCAGCGGACGTGTTTCGCTCCAATTCAGCGCATTTTTTAATGCTGTGAATTACTGACAAGACTGTTGCTTGTCAGCAATACAACACACCTGAGCAACAGTCTTGTCAGTATTTCACAGCATTGAAAAATGCGCTGACTTAGCGCGAAACATATCTGCTGAATAAATCAGGAAGTAGTGGTTTTTTTGCCAAGATAAACAAACAAGTATGATTTTTATAAAAACCTCAAGATGTACAACACAAAAACTGCAAGTTTTAAAATTGTAGATTTTATTGTGTATACCGTTCAGCAGAACTTTTATGTTGAAACTCGCTACTATTATGATGATTGCTTAATGCAATAAAAAACATCATGTCTCATTAAGTTTTTAAAAAATTTACTTTAATTATAAGTTTGTAGAAGTTATATAATGTTATTAAGTTTCAACAATTTAACAAATTTTCATTACTACCAGAAGTAGAAACTATACTGTCATTATATAATATTTTCATTTTATAATCCTAGGAGAAATTTATTTTCAGTATTATTTGTCTATTTAGCTTTGATATTTATTCATTTATACAGTATGATGACATTTATCCAGAAAATATACAATAGATAAGAAATTTTAATTACCTAAACCTACTGATACGCTTTATTAATTGCATATATCTAAATATATTACAATAGGAAAATTACTCTGAGCATTAAAAAGTGTATTTTAACATCATATGTTTACAGCTGCCTAGCATAAATATAGATAAACAAATAAAGAGATCATAGTATATAGGGCAAACTAAACTCTCACACAAAATGAGGGCATTGCTGAATTATTGGAAAACGAAAAATGAAGAGAAACTGTTAGTATTATAATAAGCAGCAGTAGTTTATTTTTTTTGTTTTTATTCCTGTTACTACTTATATTATTATTTACGTTGATTAAAACCTGACAAATCCTTGCCATTTTTTGTAATGATTCAGTTGTGGTAGGTATTATCTTTTTTAATTTAAATTGTAAATGACACTTCTTGATTATTATTCACAGTTTAGAGCTGGGTAGATTCCAAGAAGGCAACAAGCGAGTTACAACTTATCCTCTCAAATACATTGATGATGATTCAATGATAATCTTTAATTTAATAATTAATAACAAATTTCTTGAGTTGGACTAAATTTAATACAAAATTCTAATAGAAAAGAGGACTCTTAAAGAAAGTAGTAAGCAGCCATTTTATGTTGTGTTGGATGGTTAGAGTGGTTTGGTTTTGTGTTTCTAGTTTGTCTAGAATTTTCCTAAAAATTGAGTCTTCAGTGTATTTGTAATTGTTAAGCCTAAGTAGTTTCTTTTATTGCTTTTCTTCATCCATGGTATATTTTATGTTTGGGTTATGTAGATTGTTTCTTTTTAGGATGATATTATTATTTATTACTCTAATTTAGAAGATGAATACTTCATTGTCAACATATTGTATAAAATGCCCTTTAGGGTCTTGTGATTTTTATGGTTTTTGCGATTATTTTGTCAATCACTTTTGTGTTTTGGTGGAAGATTTCTGATGTTATGCTAGAGATAGATGATCCAATTGCTAATTCATCCATTTGTATATATTTTAATATTAAATGTGAAGTAGTTTCAGTTTAGTACGGTCTTTAAGCATTTTGCTGGTTTCATTTAGTGGTATATTAGAATACATGTTTGTGATATCAAACATCTAAGTACTACAAGAACCTTCAGTCTTCTAAAGCTCAAAAATAATATATATATATATATATATATATATATATATATATATATATATATATGAAGTTAATATATTACTATTGTAAGTAATTTTATCCACCATTAAGTGCAATAATTTTACCTTGAGTGATTCGACAATGGTCAATTGACCGAAAGGTGCCTCATCACTCAAGGTAAAATTATTGCACTTAATGGTGGATAAAATTACTTACAATAGTAATATATTAACTTCATAAAGTCAGTGCAACGGAAAAACAATGGATAACGTTAAATATCAAGAATATATATATATATATATATATATATATATATATATATATATATATATATATATATATATATATATATATACAGTCAACTCCCGATTATTTGTGGAATAGGGTGGCCTGGCAACGCCGGATAACAAATTCCCCGGATAATCCGCTATGAACAAAGTATACGCTAAACGATCGATAATCGATTATTATACCATAAGTTACACATATAATGACCCCGGTTAATGCAATTCACAAATAATCTTCAGAGGACAAAATGAATACGGAAAATAATTTTAAATGTCGATGTATTTGACGGATTATAACTTGTACATTTATGTCTACTTACAATACGTACATAAGTATATGTCAAAAGTACGTATGTATGTACATATGTAATTTCTTTTACAAATAATACTCTCACTTTTTAACAAAAAAATCTGTCACTTTTGTCTGTTTTTTTGTGAGCATTGATTTAGCTTTAATGTGCGATCTAAGTTTCTTGAGAACCATTTTGTGGCACAGTGTCTACTTGTGTCACGTGTGTCACAAAGCCATAAAGATCGATAATGTATATGACAGACATGGATAATGCATATGTCACGTCTTAGACTATTTATAGCCGAGATTAGCTGACATTTGTTTACAATCTTATGACACATATTAGGTTTTCGGGTGTCCAAGCATTTTATCATTTTCTCTTATATACAGTAGTCTGCTCGCCCCTGTTATTTCGCTGGCTCGCATCGGGATGCTTCCCTTTCAATGTAAAAATTAGTAAGTACATTTTTACATATCTATTCCCTTCATCTTAACTTCTATTAGGCCTTATATGTATTTACGTCATAATTCACCGTTTGGAAATTTAAACACATGAATTTGATTGGAATAAAAATTGGATATTTGTAAAACAATGGCAGACCCAGGATAATCCGCAAACCGGTTAATCTGCCCACGGATAATCGGGAGTTTACTGTATATATCTTATGCATTTTTAACAATTGTTTAAGATATATTGTGCAAGGATGGAATTAAGTTTATCACTGTAGGATTGCAGCTTTATCAGTAGGGTTAAATATATTTATAATACCAGTTAGATAAAATTATCTGATATTTTGTGACCTAACCAGATTCAGTTTCATACTTGGACTGCAATTCATGACCAAATATAAATGGTAAGGGGGTGCAGCATGTCATTGTTACAAAGGAGGGCACAGAGCATGAAAAGTTGAGAACCCAGGCTTAGCATATGTGGCACATCTAATAATCTTATTGTAAACATTTTTGTCATTTGGCTCTCTCAAGTTTGCTATAAAGCAACTAGTTGATGTGGTTAAATTTCTTATTATGTCTTATTTCATAAGTTGAATGACTGAAGTCATGTTTGTGGTAAAAAATTCAACACAATCCACTCTAAAGAAGGAAGACTGTTGTACAGTTAACAGAAATAAGCAAGATTTTTGTCTTTTGCCCACCAAATTGTTTGTCCATATACAAAAGTCATTTTTCAAGCAAGGGAGCTGATATCCAAACCTTGTTATCAGCTTCGTAAGTAATCAGTAAACTTGAAAGTGTAGATTCAACACTTTACTGTAGATATACTGTACTACAATATAATGTGTATTTAATATGAGATCCGCCTAAATAAAAATTTATTTTTTAACCCTTTGGACGCCACGGTCCGATCTATCGGACCAACGATGTGTAGGCGAAAACCGCCACGGTCCGATTCATCGGACCGACGATATGTAGGCGAAAACCGCCAAGGTCCGATCAATCGGACCGCTAGGAAAACATTATTTTTAAGATGTATTTAGACACTTTTAAAGTTTGTTTCTATTGTTTATGGACTTTCGTTGAAGTCACTAACACTACAGGAAAATAATTTTCACAATGGAAGTACCAGTGACCTTGGCTCAGCTCTTTGTTTTTGTCGTCATGGGGGGCAGAGCTGATAAGCGCGATGTCGTTACTCATGAGTGTTTTCTCATTACGGTTTGTCCTTTTTTTTACAAAGGCAAAAGAGATACAGATAGAAATAATGGTAGTGTCAACAAGGAACCTGGGTATACTGTCGTTATGAAATTATTAGACATGGAAAATTACTTGAATAAAGGATTTCACGTATTCATTGAAAATTTTTTTATCTCATTTCCACTGGCCAAGGATTTGTATTCGAAGATGACTCATTTGACAGGCACATTACAAATAAACAGAAAAGGAATACCTCCTATCCTGAAGCAAAAAATGCCTGGTGGACAAACAAAATACTATCGCAAAACATATTTGCTTTTGGTTGCCAGCCGAATGAAAAAATCCCAAAAAAATCAAGTACTTCTCTTATCAACAAATGCGTTTTTGACAAACTATTTTTTGTAGTAGAGTTGTGAAAATTTGCACACAGTATGATATTTAGTTACTAAATTGAATAAAAACTTATGCGATGTATAAAAATATTTTTTTTACTACCTAATTTTTCATCTAAAGTAGATTTTTTGTATAAATTTTTTTTCTGTTAGGCATTATTGATTTATCAATAATGTTGTTGTACAAGTAACACTTTTTGAATTACTAAATGTTGATAGCCCAAGTAATTATCTATAAAACAAAAAAAAAATCATTACATTTGCATAAAAACTAAAGAAAGCACAGAGCGAAATGTAAACCGGTGCAAAAACTTTTAAACAGGCCTTGGCGGTTCTCGCTAGTACCGCTGACAGAGCGGCTGGCGGTCAGGAGTTGGGCTACGGCCCGAGCGGCTGGCGTCCAAAGGGTTAATATAAAAAAATGAACATATTATAAAAAAATCTAATTACCTAATCTTTTGTATATGAGATTGAAATACGAACTCCTATAGGAATAGTGTTTTATTCGAATTATCCAAATTTTTGAATTATCAAAGATTGAATTAACAACACTACTTTTTTCTAATTTTAAAAATACTCATATAAGTGAATACGTAATTGCTTACTTACTGACATACGTTTCAAAACATTCGTTCCTTTTACGAAGCTAACCCTCTACTGGCGGCGTCGGTTAGGTGTAAAGGCTTTAACGGGAATGGATTTATGACTGTGGAATAGGTGGGTTGTTTTGGTTGTGAGTCATATAATAGAAAAAGCTGTTGGCTTCAAACTGTGTGTGATCATTTAATATATTTTCTTTTGCGTAGTGTTTGTATATTTCATATTTTTCCAAGCTTGTTAGTTTTTTTACTTAGTTTTATTGTGTGTAGAACATTTAAATTAGTATGTATGTCAGTGTGTGTGTGTTCGGTGTTTTTTAGGTGTTTTGCGTAGCTGGATTTAGGGTTTGTTTGTTTTTTTTGGGTGTGTTCTTTGAAGCGTTTATAGAATGACCTGCTGGTTTGGCCGATGTAATAGCTGGGACAATCGTTACAAGTTAATTTGTAAATACCTGAGAGTTTGTATTTGTCAGTTTCTTTTTCAAAAAGGTTTTAAGTGCTGTCTTAAAGTGTTTGTTGTTTTGTAGGATATTTGGTAATGGAGTTTTTTGAATATGGAGGCTATTTTGTGTGTGTTTTTGCTATGGTATTTGCTTGGGCTATGGTATTTGTTGCTTTTTGTGTAGTTTGTCTGCGTGGCCGTTTGATGGTGTTTATGTTTAATTTTCCTGAGTATGTTGTCTATGAGTGTGTGTTGGTACCTGTTTTGTTGAGCGATGTATTTTATGGTGTTAAGTTCTTATTCGTAGTCTTTCTGTAGCATTGGTATATTGATTAGGCGGTATAACATATGATTAAATGCAGCATGTTTGTGTTGTGTGGGGTGTTTAGATGTATTATGTATGACAATATCGGTAGTAGTGGTGGCAATTTCAGTACAAATGAATTAATATTATTAAACAAAGGCATAAAATATAACCTACACCCCAAAAAATACATTGTATAATGTATGACAATATCGATAGTTGTTCGTTTTCTGTATATTTTGAAATTATGTCTGGTGTTTTGTTTGATGATGGTAAGGTCCAGAAAGTTTTTTATTGTTTTCTTCTAATTTGAGGGTAAATGTGAGGTTTTGGTATATGGTATTAATGTAATTGTGTAGTTGTTTGATTTGCCGTTTGTTGCCGTTGTATAATATTAAAATGTCATCTACATATCTATGGTAATAAATTATTTTATGTGTGTAATTATTGTTCTGTAGAATGTATTGCTGTTCGATATGATGGAGGAATATGGATAGGATGCCTGAGATGGGGAACCCATAGGGAGGCCGTCTTTCTGTGTGTAGAATTTGTGTTGGTATGTGAAGTAGTTTTGTGATGTGATGAGTTTGGTGAGTGTGATGATTACATGTGTGAGTTTATGCGGAGTGTTGTTTGCTGTGAGCATATTTTGTAGTATTTGGAGTGTTTGTTCTATTGGCATATTATTGTATAGGTTTTTTATGTCGAATCAGGCAATGGTGGAGTTGTGTGGTATGTGGATATCTTGAATTTTGTGTATGAGGTCTATGTTATTGTGTATGGATGTGTGATTGTGAAAGTTTATGTTGTCTTTGATAAGTTTGTCTATGTATTTGGCTAGCTTATGTAATGGGGCATGTGTGTGTGATTGATTAGCGGACGGATGGGTGTGTTTTCTTTGTGGATTTTAGGTAAAGCATTTAATGTGGGGGCTTGGGGTTTTATTTGTTTGTAATATTTCTTTTGTTCTCTTTTCATGATTTCGGTGCATTTATTTAGAAGATTTTTAATTTCTGTTTGAAATTTAGGTGTAAGGTCTGATCGGAGTTTGGTTATTTTGTTTTCAGTTATGAAACTGTTTACTTTCCTGTCGATGTCTTGTTGGTGCATTATTCGATGGAATTACCTTTGTCTGCTTTTAAGAAGTTTAGGTTTGTGTTTGTCGCGTTTTTGTATAATTGAATTAAGGGTTGAATGTTCATTATTTATGATAGGTTTATTGTTTAAGTTGTTTATGTTAGGCATTTTATGTTTAATGTCTTGTCTAATATATTCATGGTGTGTGGGATCTGTGTATTAAATCGCTGTTTCAGTGTCCAAAAGGATGTTCGACATTTGTTTATGGTTGTATTTTTTGGGGTGTAGGTTATATTTTATGCCTTTGTTTAATAATATTAATTCATTTGTACTGAAATTGCCACCACTACTACCGATATTGTCATACATAATACATCTAAACACCCCACACAACACAAACACGCTGCATTTAATCATATGTTATACCTTCTAATCAATATACCAATGCTACAGAAAGGCTGTGACGAAGAACTTAATACCATAAAATACATCGCTCAACAAAACTGCTACTAACACACACTCATAGACAATATACTCAGGAAAATTAAACATAAACACCATTAAAGGGCCACGCAGACAAACCACACAAAAAACAACAAATATATATCCCTCACCTACCACAGCAAAAACACACAAAATAGCCTCAACATTCAATAAACTCCATTACCAAATATCCTACAAAACAACAAACACTTTAACCCATTCGCTTACAATGACGGCGATCCGCCGTCGCGACCCAGTGTGCCATTCTGTGAAGCGACGGTGAATCGCCGTCCTCCAATATAACTAATTTGTGTCGAGTTAGTTCTCAGTAAATCCAATAGATCGCATATGCATCTTATTCTACAGGCTTTGGGCTTTCTAATGGTAGTATTTTTATTTTCTTTGGACTGTCCGTTCTTTAAATATTTACGTTTTATCTGGCGACCGATCAGCTGACATTGTCTGTGATGTTGTGTTTACGTTGTAGTTGTGTGGGATATGTTTATAACCTAACCAAATTGTATTTAATTTGTTATTTGTGTTCTATTTAAGTTAAAAATGAGTGGATTTATTATTTTATTTGTTGATGAAAGTGAGAAGGAGTTGAAAGATTGTGAAATTGAAAGAATTTTTGGAGAATGGGACAGTGATTTGTTTGAGGAAACATTTGAGAGTGATAATGAAATAAGACAGTTGGTCATTGAATCTTAAATAGATGTAGATGTAAGTAATGAATTAAAAAAATCATAATAGACTGTAATATAACAGGTTCACCACATCATGAAAAATGTAATCTGCCTTGTTCTGCAATAAGTGATAAGTTGCAACTTGAGCAGCCCTCTTGTAGTCATGTTAGGCCTAGGACTCCACTAGATGTAAATAATGTAATTTCTGATATAAATGTCCAAGATAGGCCTGTATTACCATCTAATTCAGATGATGAAAGCTCACAGAATTCCAATCTAATTGAGCTACTCGATCAAATCTACCTTGATGGAATAATTGCCCCTCTGTCTCCTACTGCTAGTGAGGAGGATGATGCCCCTAGTTTTCTTGATCCTTGTCCTAGGCCTATTAGAGTTAGTACTAGAGATAGGGGTAAACCAAGAAGGGGTAGGCCTAAAGAAAAAATTCCATGTTCCAAACCACCTAAGCCCACTAAAAGGCCAAAGAACCAGTCGGTGGGAGTGTGGACTGTGCCTCGTCGCATTTCACCTACCAGAATGTTTCAAAGTATACAACACAAAAGTTAACTTTTCTTAACTCTTGTGAAATTGAAACATATTCTTTGCACCCTGAAGAATATTTTGGAGTATTTCCAAAGGTAATTTATGCTTTTACTTTAGGATAATTGAAATAAAAAAAATAATGTTTGATATTTTTCGTTGAAACATTTTAGTTGTTTACATATTATTAAATTATAAAAGAAAAGATATTATAAATATTAGTATATATTTTGAAAGTAAATGTATTTGTGAATAAAAAAATAACAATAGGTTCCATAAGAAACATAAATATGAACTAAAAAAAAGTAATCAACAAAAACCTTTAAAAATGGTCTAAAAAATTAGTTTTTTATGGCTCAGTCGGTGTAAAAAAAATTGTAAGCGAATGGGTTAAGACAGCACATACAACCTTTTCAAGAAGAAACTGACAAATACAAACTCTCAGGTATTTACAAATTAACTTGTAATGATTGTCCCTGCTATTACATCGGCCAAACCGGCAGTTCATTCTATACACGCTTCGAAGAACACATTACCCCAAAAAAACAAACAAACCCTAAATCCAGCTACGCAAAAGACCTAAAAAACACCGAACACACACACACACCGACATACATACTAATTTAAATGTTCTACACACATTAAAACAAAGTAAAAAACTAACAACCTTAGAAAAATATGAAATACAGAAACACTACGCAAAAGAAAATGTATTAAATGATCACACACACTTTGAAGCCAACAGCCTTTTCTATTATATGACACACAACCAAAACAACCCACCCTATTCCACAGTCATAAATCCATTCCCGTTAGAGCCTTTACACCTAACCGATGCCGCCAGTAGAGGGTTAGCTTTGTAAAAGGAACGAATGTTTTGAAACGCGTTAGCAAGTAAGCAATTATGTATTCACTTAGTTGAGTATTTTTAAAATTAGTTTAATCAGTGAATTCAAGATGATTACATCAAGCAACTACTTTATTTATAAAACAAGTTACAATTGTCTTATTTTATTATTTACCAATAACTAGAAAGCGCTTTAGTATGAAATATAGTTTAATACTAAACAAGTTTTAATTTATTTAAACCATAGTAGATGTTTTGTTAACATCCTTCTGCAACCTTCTGAGAATGCTAACTGCATTAGTGAAATGTTCTTAATTAATTAAAACTTATTTGGTTACTAAGTATGTTTCTTTATATACATTGAATAGTGTAGTTACGAAAGAAGGCTAAAATAATTGGAATAAGCCAGATCCATATAAAATACATTGTGACCTAGTTAATTCTTTTTTCATTTGGTTTTGAAATTTTATATTCAAGCTTGATAAATTTTTTGAGTGTAAATTTGTAAAAGTAGGCCTGGAAGAAGTCAATTCTTTATTCTTATTACATCTCACTAACATTCACATTCAATCCTTATAGCAAATTTAAGAAAATTACTGTAGACAGAATTTGAAATGAAATTACTTATTATGAATCAGTTGTAGAAGAGTATTAATAACCGACCCACATGGTTCTATTTATACTATTGAACTATCAGACATGGCTTACATTAGAGTGACATTCTTTTTGCTTGCACACTCTGAATTTGTTTTACTTCTCTGCAGTAGAAAATAATTTATTATTAACATATTTATTGCCACACTAGTAAATAGATTTTGTCAGTTTATTAAAATGTAGCTTAACTTTTAATTATTTTATATTAGGCTTACTCCATACTGGTATTTTGATATTATTTCTGGAAACTCCCAAACCATTAATTAATTTAGAAATTGTAAATAAGTTTTTCATATTCATACAAATTTTTATCACATATATTTAAATTGGTTGCATTGTGCAAATGACTTGGTAAATTTATATTTCACCATAATCACAGCTGTATTCATGTTTATATGTCATGTCTTACCAAGTTTGTTAAAGTTGTCTAATTTTGTATGTAAAAATTTTGGGCTTGATATAAACCAACAAACAAACAATTGAAGCATACTTAGGAAAAAATGAAGTGATCAGCATTGTACATTTCTGATTAGGTATATGGTAAATTTTTCCACACACATTATGTATTAAGCAATAAGTGATATAATTCATCATCACAACACTAAATTCAAACATTTAAAATATTGTTGAAAACAAAGAAATTCATTATTTATAATTAAAATCCTAGCTAAGAAATATAAACAAAAACTACACTGGGTAGATAATTCAATTTGTAGAGAAGTGATAGAAACTAAACACAGACAGGTTTTGGTATGATGTGAAATTCTTGAACACTATAAACATTTCTGTGAATGAAGCCCATTGTTACAATACAATAGGGCTAATATCAATGCTTTAATAACTTGAATGTTATATTGTTTATAGTCTCTGCTGTTCTAGTATTGGTATTTTAATACAATCACCATTTAAACATGAACAAATTACTTTATGTAATCATATACAAATTACAAAAGAGAAAAATGATGCTGAGAAATCAAAAGAGAAAAGCATTTATCGTCTGCTTTTAACTGTGATTTATGTAAATTAACAGACCCTTACTACAAAAATAAAATAACATACAACCTTTATATACATAAATGTTCTTAAATACTGTGACCTATATTTATTAATTGTATTTTATTTATGACAACCTTTGGATTCAAAACATTAGATTCAGTGGTAACAGCTATTGAGCAGTGAAATACTTAGTAGATAGATGTATTTGAAAACTGATTTATAAATAGATCTATGAACAAAGCTTTCTTTGAAATTATAATGTCAAACAACATATCTGTCATGTCTAGACTGATCAGGGCAGTGGGATTCTCATGAGTTGTAATTTGTTGTCATGTTTTTGTGTTCTCTTAATTAATAGTGTATAGTTTGATAATTAATTTTTAAAAATACATTCTTAAGAAGATGAACTATAGCTGAAAATAATCTAGACAACACCTTAAGTAATAAAATGTTAATGTAATAGTTTCGATTCAGTGTAAGCCTTTCTGGTTTTCAAATAGTGTACACAATTCCTTTGATATACAAAATCATCATAACATTGAAATTTAATTTTGTCATTTGGTCTTTTATGGTTTGTGGAGTGAGGAGATTTCCAATACCCACTGAATGACATTTTGTTTCTCTATTGGAAGTAAAAAACCATAGTTCTTCCAAAATTGATAATGTTTACTAAGAAGTTAAGATGACTTTCGATATTTTCCAAATGTTAGAAAAATGTTTGGAACACTCTTCAATTTTTTGTTTGTTTTAGAGTGAGTGTCTTTGGAACCATTTTTTAAAATCAAAGTTAGCTAATGTTAAAATTTGCATGAAAAATTATCTTGTGATTTTGCTAAACAAGGTTATCAGCGTTTCCAATACTAGCATAAGTTTTTGCTTAATATGATCTGCCAGTGATATATTTTCACTTTTGTCTTCATGGTCATCTGTAGGCTGTTTAAACTACTCATGCACTTGTGTTTATGATAAACAGTTGTCACTATACTCTTTTAACTTTAAAAAGGTTTCAGTTGCGGATTTTTCAAATTTAAGAAGGAATTTTGCACTCTCACTCTGTTATTTCTGAATTCTCAACATATTTTTAATGAAGCATCAAAACATTAACTAACTCTAACCAGTGCTACTGGCAGATTGAGTGAGATTGTGGGATGAAACATTAGGTGAAGATGGGATCACATTATGTTCTATGTGATCTTCAGCTGGGTTTATTCTACAGCAATACGAGTCTGTTTTTCTCTAGTCTCATCTTAAGTATGTATGTGTGTGACTGGACGTTGTTTGGATAATAGGATTTTTTTGATGAAAGGGTCAGTTTTAATAAATTACTGTATGTTTGTTGTAAATAGGATAAAAAACTATTTATTTATAGTTTTATATATTTTTCTTAGTTGTTGAGTTTAAGCTTTTTCAGAAAGAATTGAACACAAAATTGGGTTTCCCGTAGAATGTTGTTAAAAAACTACATAAAAACGGCATTTTCTAGAAATTCTTTGTTTTTTACTGCCTTCATTGATTTTGTTGAAGAACTTTCATCTTCATTTTCAGGCACTTGGGAAGTTAAAAGTGTAGGTTTGCTTTTTTTTATGCCTGAAATCGTTTGTTGTCTATCACCATATATTTCAGACGATTGTTTATCCATAACTTCTTTATCTGATTGATCCATAATTAGTTTATCCAATAAGACAACTCATTTTTTTAGAAGCCATGGTCAATGACAAAATGCATTCTAAAACAACGGTCTGACCAAATCAAAGACACATTGACTGACTAATCACACAATGACAGTCGGCCCGGGTTGGCCACCTGGTAATGGACGACAGCTAACTACATAGAACTGTACTGAGACAGTGACTCAGCATCTAGTTAATTTTGTGCCATGTCTACACTAGCTTCACAGAAAAAAGACCAATAGAACAATACAGAATTATTCATTTAAAAATAGCAGTGTGTTTCCGTCTTAATTTTTTTTCTCTGAAAATCTGAAAGCGATTCAGATATATTATATAGAAGTACTACGTTTCAATTTGTAATGCTACTCTCCAAGTGAAACATATCTATATCAAATTATATTTTCTATTTCTACATTCATTCGCAAAACTCATTATTTATATTACAAAACATACACACACGCACAGACACACACACGCATGACCCGGACCGGACTCGACCCGACCGAACCGAACCACACACACAAACACACACACACACACACACACACACACACACACACACACACACACACACACACACACACACACACACACACACCACCAAGTAATAATGATGAATATTTTATAGTTTTTGAATGTTCATGAAATACAAAATATTTGAAGGCAAAACATAATTTTGAACTGCATATTAGGGTTAAAACTTTTCACTTATTTCTTTTGTATAATTCTTAGTTACTAGAGTATGTAATTAGTGTTAAATAATTGTATATATATATAAATGAGGTTTTGGAAATTAAATTTTGAATTTTATAGTTTAATAATTAAAGTTTAACATGTTTAACATAAATAAATGAAACCTTTTAACCATAAATAACTTTCTTATTTTATTTATAACCTTATGTACATTTTGATTGCATAGTAATCATCCCCAGAGGTAATTTACAATGAAAATACTGTATTTGAGGATGATTGCTATGCTTTGAGGATGATTGCTATGCAATCGAAATGTACATAAGGTTTTAAATAAAATAAGAAAGTTATTTGTGGTTGAGAGCTTTCACATCATGCTTAAACATTATGCCTCAGTTGTTTTATACAGTTATAAAGTTTAATATGTACTTAATAAATTTTCAAAAAAGGAAAAGCTATATTAATCATATTGCCGTATATTTTTGTTATTAAAAGCCATAAAACGGTTTGTTTTAAATTTTTTATTGAAGAAAATATAAACTATCAGAAATATTTCATTTAAAGAAATAATTTTGTTATTTGCAGATATTATCATATTATTTAAGAAACACTATGATGGTTGAATTTTGCAGAAATTAAATATAACACTCAAGAATCATTAATAATATTTCTAGAATAATGCCACCATTAAATAAAAAAAAATAACTTCTTTTAATCCGACTGTTCAGGTCCGTTCGACAGATGACCTGTTATCCATTTGTCTAATTTCATTCAATATCTAGAGCTTCTGTCATAAACTGCGTACCAGTTGTGTTCTTTTCTATTGCAATTACCTTACACATGCTTTTTTGTTTTATTTTTTTGCATTGTATTGTTGTGGACCAGCTGTCTTCTTTATTGCAGACTAATACGCTCGACATGTCACTCAGCATTTGAATCGAGATATTTTCGCCAACGAGTAAAACTATTTTCAATGTTAATGCCAGTAATAACATTGTAAATTCTGATAGGGCTCATTTCATTCGGTTTTATCTTAGGTTTCAAATATTTAAGTTTGTATCTGGATATTGTTGTTACAAGTTGCAAGACAACGTCTAAAACAGAATACCAACACAATGCTCTTGTCATTACATTATAGGTTTCTTATGAAAATAAATACATCCCAAAATAAAATTTAACATTTATTTTTATGTTTTGATTTTAAAACTACGTTTTTTAAATCCTTGGAGTTAGGCTATTATATGCCATTAATAGAAAAACATTCAAAAGTTCCTTGATGACGAAACCTATGCTGAAGTTTTGAGGCAATATTAAATTGTTGACAGCATTCCATCTCTTTAATTTTATACATGAGTCAATTATTATATTTTCAGCGAGAATATATAGATAGTAGCAACAATAAACAAGATTTCTTTTTGAATTTTAGAAAAAAATGACTGGATGCAAGTAAAAAAAAAGATTTACTGACTGAGTAAATCATTATCTACTGAATCACTCAAGTGCTCCCTAGCTTATTGCTTTTTCAGTGCTGGCTTTTGAAATAGTTATTAAAATTTAGATTTCATAGAAAATAAATAAATTATGTTGTAAAAAATTGTTTTTATAACATAATTTAGATAGATCTACTCGATAATCACCCTGGAAAAATAGTGATAAAACTAGGTTTTTTGTAATATACATTTGTTGATATATTTCAATTTGGCATATTTTATAGTTTATTGTACTTTTACGATAATTATTGAGTTACCTAGTAAAACAGTAATGATATGTGTTTAAATAAAAATGATTTAATATTATAAAAATAAAAAAAACTGCAAAATAATTTTCAATTAAATTACTTTCTTGATTTAAAAGAGGGTGTTTTGTTAAAAATTTCTATGTATATTTTATTTACGTTTTAATTTTTTAAAAATGTTTTTGATGTTTCAAAAGTATAGTTTAATGAAATTACAATTTTAAAGGTTGGCCACATACAACAAAAACATAACTTCTTTAATCGAGGAAGAAAGTTAGTAAGAAGTCTGCACCTTCAAAATGTGCTTACAGGTACTTAAAAAAGGGGGAAAATATTTGAACTTAAACAAAAATAGAAGTTGATGCACATTTTTTTTAAAAGTAATTTTGGAGATATTTTATTTTTGAGTTTGAAAAGTGCATGTTACCTTTTGAACCTAATAAGCTAAGGTATGTATCCTTATAATTTAAACATTGTAAAACTTAATAAACATCGTCTTGTTGGACAAAGGACATGTTTTGCTTAAAGGGCAACATCCTTTATATTAGAGTTAATATTGTTTCAAAATTTAGTAATAAAGTTTTTATGGTTAACATTTATTTCAACTATAGTTGGATTTGTTATTTTGTTTTAACTTTTTGCAATATGTTATTTAACAAACAAAATCATACTGAGTTAAAATTTATTACTTAGGTGTTTAATATCTGCAAGTATGGTTTGTAACAAAAATTTTAAAAAGACACTAACTAGATTAAATTTTGCGGATTGTGACGGTCAACATTTTATGTGTTGTGTGTGTTTTATGTAAATATCGCATATGGCCTGTTGGTAGTATTGTGGATGAAATTAGACTAATTGTGTTAATATATGTAGGATTAAGGTGCTAGGTTAAACCCAATGCACTCAAGTGTACCCAAACCTTTTAGCACTAAAATAGGCTTTCATTAAACATATTTGAAATCAGTAAATGAAAAGTAATTGTATTCAAACAGTTTTGACTATAAAACTGTAAAATAAGGTTCTATTAATTAATATGAACTAGTTTGTTAAAGAAAAGCAAATGCATTATCTTAGAGGATATTTAAAGTTAGTAATGTAAGAATAGACACATTAACAGGAAAATTTAATGTATTTGAGTTTTAAGTTGAAATTTGTTTGAAATTCAAATTGAGAAAAATACAATGACGGTCATCAAAAGTACAGAGCCAAGTAATTCAAATTATTAACATATATATGAAATAAGTACAGTTCTCACAATGCCAGCAGTAAATGAAAGAAATATTGAAGTTATAATTTCACATACGTTTCCACTTGATGGCTGTTTTGTAATAACTCTATGAGTAGGTACATAAAGAAATGTGTGTTGCAAAATCTATAAGATTAGCAAAGTTGGAGTGTAGCTGGAAGCTAGGCTGGTTCACTCACACATAAACAGGGAGGAAATTAGTCTGGTCATTCTTATTCCTTCTGTCTGCACTGTTAATCACCCAATGTACCTCCTTGATTGAACTGAATTTTAAAAGTTGCGATTATACCTCAAAATGTTTAGCACATATATTAATTCTGCACATCATTATGAGGAAACCATGTATATTTTCCTCAACGTATAATTTAAATTCTATAATAATGTAAATTTTTTGATGTATAATTTATGTACCATGTATAATTTATTGAAAATGTCCGTTAGGAATGAAAAGAAATTAAAATTGAGTAATAAAATAATTATTGTTTTTTTGTAAGATATAATATAAAAAATCATGAGATGTTTGTTATCATTTTTCTTGTAATTGTGAATAGAATATGTATTTATTAACAATTTTCATTAAAAATAGTAAAGTTGCTTGTTGTAATCATCTTGAATTCACTGATTAAACTATAAGTAATTATTGCGTAACTAAGTGAATACGTTTGATCTTACTTGCTGACGTTTTTCAAAACAATCATTTTATTTACAAATCTGACACTTTACTCTCTACTCTCAAGCTGACACTTGAGTAGAGACACTTAGTGTCAGCTTCGTAAATGAAACGATTCTTTCGAAACGCGTCAGCAAGTAAGATCAAACGTATTCACTTAGTTATGTAATAATTATTTATAGTAAAATAATAAATTAGAAAAGGAAAAGAGATTTATTGGAAAAGTTCACTGTGACTAATATAATGTAATATTTGGTAGTCCTAATGACCAGGGCTGTGCATGCATGCGATAAGACTTGACCGGTCGTCAGCTACATTCCCAGTTTGCTAAAATTTTAATTTGTGGTAAGCCTCTGAAAACCTTACATACATTTATAGATTCATACTTTTAACTTAATTTTGATCTAAATTTATTTAGTATTGCCTGATAATTGTCACTTGAAAAATGTTCAGTTTATTCTACCAAACATCCCCCAAAACTATCCTTGCATCTAAGTAATGCTAGTAATTCTTCAGTAGCCTAGGCTAGTAAAGGAAATTGATTCCTTTAGTTTTTGAAATTTTGGCCAGGTTTTATCTCTTTAGTTTTAGTTTCATACAAGTTGACATTTGTTGAGTTCTGTGGTTAGAATTAACTGTTGGAGTTTAGAAATGTTAACCGATGCTATTCAATTATCTTTAGTCTTGTATGTATCTCTACAGGTTGTTATCTTTTCTTTATTTCATGTATTTTGCAAAACACGTTGTTACAGCAATATTTTTTGGATTCAGTTGTTTTTGAATGATTTTATTATTTACACTTGTTTAAAAAATAACTTTAAGGGACCAGATAATGTTCTTTATAGGCAAACATTTTAATTTCCATGATTTTTACTGCAAAGCCCCATAAAAAAGCTTAAAAATGTCATAAATAATTGTTTTATAAATACAGTTGTATCTGCGAGTAATGGGTTCCAAAATTACCGTGGTAACAAGAAACCGAGGATAATAAGGACGAGGTGTGTTAATCGCGTTAACACACAAATGCTATACCTACAGACATTTACAGTATACAGTAGTGCATGTACATAGATACGTGCATGAGTGGATTATATACTGTAAGTTCTTTAAAATATTACAATACAGTATGTAAGGTTTGCTGTGTACAGTAGGCCCATTTTGCTGATTCGTTTTTGCTATACAAACTCGCAGTGCACGCAAGCAATTTCCTTTCAACCTCAATCACATCAAAAATTGTCACCTTTTTGCTTAATGAAACAACACTAGAGCTTTAGCATTATTAGACACTTCATTACTGATACGCTTCGTGGCTATTATTGTCGAACAGAAGTATATTTATAGGCTAATTATGCAGATACTGTATTACTAACACGAACAAGCGCAACGAATAGGCTAGTGTAACCGCTAGAAACAGATTGAAGAGATTTCAGGGGTAAGGCTGTGGAATGCAATGGCTCAACAATCAACAAGGAAATGCTATAGTTTGTTGTATGTAAACAATATGTTACTGTATACATAAAAAAACCGACTCAGACATGGGTGTTTACGAACGGTTGAACATCAAGTATTCCTCGATTCTCAGTGTGACGCCATACTGTGGCTAATTGAAAATGCGGATACCGATACCGTGGATACGGAAGCGCAGCTGCAAGTAAAAAAGTTTGAGCATCTTACTGTAGTGATGTTCTTTTAAACAATTATGTAATTTATAAGTGAACGGTTCCTTAAAGCATCAGTTCAGTGACTAATTATTTTTTAAATTTGGTAATCATTGAAATCAAAATGATTACAACGCACTCTAAAAGTTTGTTGATTATTCACTGAGTTCTTGAATTATTGTATGAATTTCAGTGGCACTATTTCAAAAATAAAACAAAATATAATATAAATATGTTGCTAAAATTGTTTTCTTCAATATATAAATAATACTATCATATATGTAACAGTTGATTGGAAACAAAAAATAGTCATGTTGAAACTTGTAACACACATTTTCAAAGATGTCGTTAATGCTATCCAAGGATGCAAACTGATGGTGTAAATGTTGTAGAATGTTATAAATGTCAGATAATTGCTAAGGTTCAACTTGGGTACAGAATGTTAGCGAACTCAATTTGAGGAATTTGATTTGTTGATTAAATCTCTGTAAAGACTGTAGACAGATAGTGAGAAGAAGTAGTGTAGTAGGTATTAAGCTGAAACAACTTTTCTTGGACAATAAAAACCTTTTATCCAAAATTATTATCAGAGATTGAAGATATGTGGAAAATAAGGCATTTAAAAACATGCCTATTGCTGTTTTTTGTTTCACATTCACTTTATTGTATGAAAAACAGTTAAATTTGAGTTTTATTATATGTTAAGGCTAAATAGCAGTTAGAATAAATAAAAACATTTCAATACTTCTCGTTAAATATGGTGTTTAAATTATTACACAAGCTTTCTAATATAATATTGGTTATACTTCTAGACTAAGTAAACATTCCACATGGAAAATATGTTAACTACTGCTAAACCGAGTAGATATTGCAACCGAAAGGGGGATACTCGTGCACAACTACCGAGTGAATTACTGCTATTTTACTATCAGTGTGCTCCTCTTCATTCGCAGTGTTTATTTGGTCGGTTATTAGTTCACTATTTCTCTTCATTTTCCCTCCTGTTATTTTCAAAGTTTGTGTTTACGAAAGTATGATATTATTGTAGAAATGTAAGCAATATTAGAGGCAGTATTTGTTTAATTCTGTTTAAGTACTGTTTAATTCACAAAAGTAGATTCAATAATATCTCTCAGCATTTGGTAACATTTTCTGATTGATCTTTATGTGTGAAGAAAGACTACTTTGGATGACATGAACTGCAATGTATAAAAGTAGTTTTACAAATGTTTGTAGAGTCAGTATTAAAACTTCTGAATACCTCACGGCCTTAGTACAGTTAGTTGATAATAAACATTATAAAACTACACATTTTTAATATTTTTTAAAATATTTAAAATTAATTGCCTTCAAATAAACTGAAAATTTGCTTAACAATCAGCTTAGCTATGTAATTAGCATCAATTTAAGGGTATATTTTGTACAAATGTTTTAAATTCTTATAAAAATAAAAAATTTAATTACAGGGCATGGTGTGTGTATTAGAAGATGAGGCTCATGCTTTATGCATTGTGCGCGATCAGTCGAGTGTCTCGTCATATAAAAAGATTACTCTCCACGTACCAGGCAAAATGACTGTGCAGGATTTTGTTAGAGAAGTTGCTAATCAGTACAATTATGAAGCAGACTCTTTTCAGTTACTTCTAAGTGGAAGACGTGAGGAAGTAAGTTTTCTACTACATTGTTGTAAGTTGTTTTTAGGTAATACATTTTGTGTGTGTGTGTGACTAATTTTTTTTATAATAAAATAAATCTATTAACATACAATTAGATTTTCTCATTTGATAGAAAACTTTAAAATTTCTTATATTTACGTACAGGCCACCAAAGTTTTGTAAGCATATATACAGTAAACATCTTTGGTAGAGGCAGGATGATGGGAGAAATAGTGGTGTGGGTAATACAATGTATTCCGTCCAATGTAGCTCCTAGTGATTTCACGTTTTTCTGCTCTATCGCAACATTTGCCAGGACGATTTTTGTTACTAGGTGAATCAGCAATATATATTCTATAAATATTTTTTTTAGAAGTGGTAACCTTTTTGGAAATACGAATATAATAATATCGCATGAAGCTTTGAGGTTGTGTTTGATGTAAACAATGTTTTTGGGGCTTACACTAAAGTGAAATAGACAGATCTATTTTATTTATGTTCATGTGGGCTTACACTAAAGTAAAATAGACAGATCTACTTTATTTATGTTTATGTGAGCACTCAACTATTGAATAAATGATAAGACTGTTGAACATCGAGTGAAAAGTTTATTTATTTAGTACAACATTTCGAGTGAAAAGTTTATTTATTTAGTACAACATTTCGGCAGCTAGTTTGTTGACCTTATCAAGCCTGAACACAATTTTAGCCATAGTCAACACACATTTAATTAAGTAATTAAATTAATAAAATTATAATACTAGTTTTATGAAGAATATATTTCAAGTAATAAAACCTTAAAGCTTCAAGATAATGTAATGGTAAACAAAAACATTATAGTTATTTTTATAAAAGTCTTAAAAGTTAATAGGAATTCTCAGGTTACCCAGGTTCTGAAAAACTGACATGCAAAAGGTTAATTTACAATATACCTTATATTTACAATATACAATTTAAGGTATATTTGTGTAAAACAGGTGTGTGTGTGTATGTGTGTATATATACAATCTTTTGTTTTCTCTTTCTTGACTGAAGAAGATCATGTTGATCGAAATATTTCAAATAAAAGTGTATTAAGTGTTTTATATGTGCTTATTTCCAAGAGATTGCAGTTTTGGACTATTGCCTTTAGGTAAGTCTGTCAGTCTCCTATCAAGTCCAAAAAATTCCTATATATGTATATATATATATATATATATATATATATATATATATATATATATATATATATATATATATATATAAGTTACGTGTTATATTAAGCTTGAAAGGTTTTTAAAAATGATTTTATTTTTACAAACCTTTGTTAATTACGAAACATTTAATTTTGAAATGGTTACAATAATTTAGCTTAATAAAAACATAAATTCAAATACAATTGATGTACATTCAATCGGAGTGAGAACGTCTGTATGATACAGAGGCGACTTGCACACTGCCAGGGCTCTGTTCTCACCACCTATATAATACAAAAGCTGCGTAAGCAGGAATTTTCCTAGCACGCATTTAATTATGAAATGTTCACATAAATTGTTCATATAACTCCTCCATCCCTAAAGAAAACTTCGGGGGTTGGCGAAGTTTCGGCATCGGTTGAAGTCCTCTTCTTCTTCTTCTTGATGAGGGCGAAGTATATAAGGCTGCTGAATACGCCTTCGTAAAGGGCAATAGTCTAGATACTGATGTGGTGGGTTATTTCCATAGTTGGGTCAATTCTTGAGATGGTTTCCGTGTTTATTTTGTCCAACTCTAGGCGTTTAACGTTTACTGAGAATTCTGGCATTTTACTCATTGAAAATTGTAGTTTGGACGTGTCCATGAAAATAGGATGGCCTCCCGAAGTTGTTGATGTATGGCTCAGTTTCATGTTGTTGAAAAAGACTGAATCATTATTAGTTTTTATCAAATATATGCCTTGAAGGGTGACGGTGGTAGTTGCCTTGCGATTGGTAATTTCCAGAGTCTGCTTGTTGGGGAAGGTCGCCAGGTAAAGGTTGATTTCTGGGATCCAGTTAATTAAGTTGTCTGTAACTTCCAATGCAGTATATTCACAGTTGCTGGCATCGTTGTTCCTGATGATGGACACTTCACAGTCTAATTTATGGTTTGTTAGAATGTCGAATGAGCAAAAGTATATGGAATCGGTTTTACAGTTACATTCATTGTCTAAACCTAATATTACAGAGTTAGACACTAATATGTACCTTACTTTTGGTATAATTGTTACATAATCTGTTTCATATTTTGTGGGTATAGAGTGTAGCTTATACAATTTAAATTGAGTTTTTTCTACAATGGGTAAATTTATAAAGTATACAATCCTTTCAGAATCTAGTTTACAATTAACTTTAATTAGGTTCTCTAATTCCCACATATTTTCCATTTTAGGTTCTAAAGGTAACCTCTCATTGTAATATTTATAAATTTTGTTTAATTCTTCATATAATTCTTGGGTTGAAATAACACTAGGGTGTACAACACCTAGTTTACAAAATGTAAGAGAATTTTCTAAATCTGTGATTACCTGTAACATCATGTCATATAAAATGTTCAATTGATTTAGAATACTTCTAAATTTTTCTAGTTCAACAAAGTCATTTACATTACTATTCACAATACTTAACTTATTTTTTAATTCTACAAAATTTTCATCAAATACAATAAAAGTTTTATTTAATTCTTTCATTATATTATTACTAAAGGAGTATTGAGATTCAATTTGATAATTAATTTTAATTTGCTCATTTTCAATATCTTTAATTATTTTGTCATATTTTTACCATCATATGCATCTAAATTGCCTGTTAAAGATTTGATAACGGATCCTAGTCCGTCTATAAGACCTCTTTTTGTTCTTTTGTTACCATTCTCTCTTAAGAGTATAATTTCTAATTTTTCTTCTATTACATTTTTACTGTGATTAACATATTTAAAATAATTAACAATATCTCTTATTCTATTACTGTTATCAGTTACATATTCATTGTTTAATAAGCTACCGTTACAATTGTAGCAACTAGTTTCAAAATTTTGCAATACATCATAATAATAAGCATCAATGTTATTTAAATGAGCTACTAAGTTTCTTACATTAAAATAGTGGACAAAGGTATGGTAGGAAGATTCTAATTTGGCCGGCCCAAGGTCTATTGGGATTATTCCGAGGTTGTTATTGATTTCTCTGATCTCTGCTGAGTCGGTGGCTGTGCCAATGACGAACAGGAGGGACCTGGAAAATTATTTTGAGCATTAGTTACATTCTTTATCTTCTTAGGCCTTTTAATTTTCGACAAATGTATTTTGTCTTTTGTGTTATGATGTCTAGGCTTTATTTCACCAGTTTTTCTTTCCTTGTTTATTGAAGCTATCTCCTCCTTGCTATATCTGTTTTTTGTTTTGCTTTGCTTCTGTACTGATTTTATATAAACTTCAGATGGTATTTCTGGAAGTGGTTCTTTGTTTACATTCCTTTTTTCTACAACTTTTTCTTTAATTCTTTGATTGCTATCCCTAATGTTTTCGTAAAGTATTTTTGTTTTTTCTTTATGGTTTGAAACGTAGTCATTTACAATTTGTTTTTCTAAATCTATATCTAATAAATTGTTTGAATTTATGTGTCCAAATAAGATTTCGCACGGCGTTAATTTTGTGACTGAATGTATGCTATTGTTATAAGCGATTACAGCATATTTAACTTTCTTAATTATACTGTCTTTTTTAAATTCGATTTGATTATTTAACAGCCTTATGTGTTCTATTAAGGTGGAATGAAATCTTTCACATAATCCGTTTGATTGGGGGTTTTGTGTGCTGATAAATTGAATTTTGATTTTATGCAAATCTAATATCTCCTTTACAATTCTGATATTAAACTCCGTTCCATTGTCTGAGATAATAACTGTTGGTAAGCAGAAATGCATGAAGTAATCTAATAGCTTGTCTGCAATCTCTGTAGCTTGAGAGCTTCCCAGGCGATAAACTTGAGCATATCTCGTGAAACTGTCGACAATGCTGATAAACGAATTCTTCTCCATGGAGATAATGTCCATGTGAATTATCTGGAATGGTCTCGCAGCTGTTGGTGTCAAGTTCATTTCCAGCTGTAAGGGAATTCTGTCGTATTTGGTTCTTTGATATATGTCACACTGATTTATGAAATTTTGAATTAGTGATTTTAAATTAGGCCAATAATATCTTCGCTTAATTTGTTCGTATGTTTCCTGTATCCCACGGTGATTGTTTTTGCTACCATGATAATTACTTATCGTTTCTAAGGTATATTCTTCCGAAGTTAGGTCTAAGAGTTTGTTATTATACTTAACTAAATTTAGTTCAGTTTGTTTGAAATTTTTGGCTATGCATGATGCAAATTTCTCATAAAAATCGTCTTCAAAATATAGATTATATTTTATTTTGGGTACCAAATATGATTTTACAAAATTAACTATGTCTTCTTTAAAATTATTTTCTGATATTTCGACTATTAAATGAATTTTTGAAGTTCCGAATAGTTTTATAATTTTTACTTTCTTTGGCTCATATTTTACTAATGATAAAAATATTTGATTTTTTCCAAAGTTTACAGGCTCGTCGGAAATTGGTATTTCAATTTGGGTGTTCCCTTCAAAGTTGGAATGCACGGTTTGACAGTCACTTTCTTGATCATACTCTAAGTTGGCATTATCTGTTGCGTCGAGTTGTACGACCATAGATTCACTATCTTCATTTAGTTCCGGGAAGTAACGATTCAGTAAGCCGGCTGGAGATAATTCAAGGTCTGGTTCTACAGTGTGTTGGGTGTTTGTTGACCTTTTATCAGTAACATTCAATTGTATCCTAGACAATGCATCTGCATTTTGATTTAGTTTGCCTTTTTTGTATCTTATGTCATAATCATATTCTTCTAATTTTAATCTCCATCTTAAAAGTTTGGAATTTGGTTCTTTAACTGAAAATAACCATTGTAAAGGTTTATGGTCTGTATAAATTTTAAATTTTCTCCCAAATAAATAAGGCCTGAAATGTTTGGTGGCCCGTACGATCGCTAATAATTCCTTTTCAATCGTGGAGTAATTAGTTTCGCTGTCGTTTAAAGTTCTGCTGGCATACGCTATAGGAAGGTCTTTTCCATTTTTGTCCTGGCTTAAAATTGCTCCTAGTGCAAAATTACTAGCGTCTGTCGTTAGAGTAAACTCCTTTTCAAAATCTGGGTATTGTAGAAGGGGCTCGTTAGTCAATATATTTTTACATGTTTCAAAACATTCTATAAAGTCTGCATTTTTCTTTAAACAGTTAGTAAACGGTTTTGTTATCTTGGTGAAGTTTTTAATAAATTTTCGATAATAGCCTATTAGTCCTAAAAATCCTTTAATTTGTTTGGTGGTTTTAGGTATTGGATAGCCTTTGATTGCCAAAATCTTTGCTGGGTTAGGTTTTACGCCATCTGGTGTCACAACATGTCCCAAATATGCCACTTCTTTTTTTAAAAATTTTGTTTTATCCAGCTGTACTTTAAAGTTGGCTTTGCGTAATCTGTCGAAAACTTCTTTAAGTCTTTGTATATGTTCTTGGAGGCTAGTAGAATAAATTATAATGTCGTCTAAATAAACTAAACATGTTTCATTTTGGATGCCTCTCAGAATATTATTCATAATTCTTTGAAATGTAGGGGGGCTATTCTTTAGTCCAAAGGGCATTCTTAAAAATTCGTAGTGTCCCGTTTCTGTTGAAAACGCTGTTTTTTCTATGCTATTTTTATCCATTTCTACTTGGTGAAATCCTGAGGCTAAATCTAAAGTTGTAAAATACTGAGATCGTCCTAATTTATCTAATATGTCGGTAATGTTTGGCAAGGGAAATTTATCGTCAATTGTTTTCTTGTTTAATCCTCTAAAATCTATTACTAATCGAAATTTTCTTTTGCCAGAAGCGTCTTGTTTTTTGGGTACAATCCAGACAGGAGAGTTCCATGGAGAATTTGAAGGTCTAATAATTCCTTGTTCAAGCATGTCCTGAGTTTGTTTATTAATTTCGTTCTTGTAAATCTCTGGATATCTATAATTTCTAGAGTATACAGGAATTTCATCAGTAGTCCTAATAACATGTTTTATTTGGTTGGTAAAACCACTTACACGATATTCACTCGTGCTCTTAATAGATATGCGCTCTATTAAGTGGTTGTAGATATTCACTCTACTTAAAGTTTCCTCAATTAACGGTTAAAACCGACGGACGTTATATTCACTAACTTCCTTGAGGTGTCCTACCGACTGCGCCAGTTACGTGTTATATTAAGCTTGAAAGGTTTTTAAAAATGATTTTATTTTTACAAACCTTTGTTAATTACGAAACATTTAATTTTGAAATGGTTACAATAATTTAGCTTAATAAAAACATAAATTCAAATACAATTGATGTACATTCAATCGGAGTGAGAACGTCTGTATGATACAGAGGCGACTTGCACACTGCCGGGGCTCTGTTCTCACCACCTATATAATACAAAAGCTGCGTAAGCAGGAATTTTCCTAGCATGCATTTAATTATGAAATGTTCACATAAATTGCTCATATAACTTATATATATATTTATAGGTTAGTTTTGGTTGGTAAAGATTATTTGGATTTTTTGGACTAGGAGACTGACAGACTTACCTTGGTAAGAGTCCACACTGTAGTCTTGAAATAGAAACACATAAAAGCACTTAAACAATGATATATTTCAACCACACAGTGGTCTTTGTCAATCAAAGAAAAAACACAAAAAGAAATATGGGAGGATGAAATAAAATAATTATAAATTGTAATAACACATTGTGTAGAGTAGAAATCAGATGTCACAGATGCACAGATTAAAGATATATATATATATATATATATATATATATATATTGTTTCCATGAGCATATGAGTGATTATAGTTTAAATAAGTCTGTCAGGGGAAAAGAGATTGAAGACGTCAAAGGCTATTAGGGGAAGATAAAAAAAAAAAAAAAAAAAAAAAATATGAATGGATTTATCTGATGTTGAGGTTAGGGGATTCTCTGGACTTGGTATACCACTGGTATGATAGTTCCCATCTTCTCAGTTCTGAGGGATTGTAATCAGGGGGGAGTGATTTAATTATTTTTGTGGTATAGCAGTTATCAAAAGTTGTGATGTTGTGACTCGCAGCATGATGAGCTGTTGGTCTATCCATATTCATAATTTTAACATCATGTCTGTGGCTATTCATTCTGATATGCAGACCATCTGTGGTCAGGCCTATGTACTGTACATGGGATTGTTGGAAGAAAGTTTTCTAAAGACACAAACACACCAGCCATTATGTTGGTATAGATATATAGATGACATCTTCCTAATTTGGACACAGGGTGCTTCAACACTTGAGGCATTTTTAGACAGCCTGACACAATTCTCCACACTTCAATTTACCTGGGAGAAATCTACATCAGCCATCACCTTTTTGGATGTAGAGGTAACACTCCAGAATGGAAATATCAACACAGGAATTCACATCAAACTGACAAACCACCTACAATATCTCCATTTCGACAGCAACCACCCAATAAACATAAAACGATCCATTCCATACAGTCAAGCAATCAGGGGTAAGAGAATCTGTTCGAATGATAGGGAATTGGAAGATTTTAATAAAAAGATATCAACAGCCTTCCAGAGAAGAGGATACCCAAAAAAACTCATTGAAAACCAAATTCATTCAGCACAATCCTCGGTTCATCATAAACCACAAACAGAACAAAATAAACTGTCTTTAATAACAGACTACCATCCTGGTCTACATAAACCCAACAAGATATTGAGAGATGGCTTCAAAATTCTTCAAGCTTCCGTCCACACCAAAAATCTTTTCACCGATCCACCACAAATTTGGTACAAGCAACCTCCCAACTTGAAAAACATCCTAGTACATCCTAAACTACCAGACCCTGATGCAGAGAAACCACACAAACTTCCTCATGGCTCCTTCCCATGCAATAGACCTAGATGCAAGACGTGTCCAATACACCCCTCAGCAAATAGTTTCAACAGCCAAACAACAAAAATGGTCTTCAAAATACAGGGTCATCATAATTGTACATCGAAAAATGTCATATACCAGCTACAATGTAAACTTTGCTCAGCACAGTACATAGGCCTGACCACAGATGGTCTGCATATCAGAATGAATAGCCACAGACATGATGTTAAAATTATGAATATGGATAGACCAACAGCTCATCATGCTGCGAGTCACAACATCACAACTTTTGATAACTGCTATACCACAAAAATAATTAAATCACTCCCCCCTGATTGCAATCCCTCAGAACTGAGAAGATGGGAACTATCATACCAGTGGTATACCAAGTCCAGAGAATCCCCTAACCTCAACATCAGATAAATCCATTCATATTTTTTTTTTTTTTTTTTTTTTTATCTTCCCCTAATAGCCTTTGACGTCTTCAATCTCTTTTCCCCTGACAGACTTATATAAACTATAATCACTCATATGCTCATGGAAACAATATATATATATATCTTTAATCTGTGCATCTGTGACATCTGATTTCTACTCTACACAATCTGTTATTACAACTTATATTTATTTTATTTCATTCTCTCATATTTCTTTTTGTGTTTTCTCTTCGATTGACAAAGACCACTGTGTGGTTGAAATATATCATTGTTTAAGTGCTTTTATGTGTTTCTATTTCAAGACTACAGTGTGGACTCTTACCAAGGTAAGTCTGTCAGTCTCCTAGTCCAAAAAATCCAAATAATATCTCTCTTTCTCTCTCTCTCTCTCTCTCTCTCTCTCTCTCTCTCTATATATATATATATATATATATATATATATATATATATATATATATATATATATTTTTATATATTTAACATTATCCATTGTTTTTCCGTTGCACTGACTTTATGAAGTTAATAGATTACTATGTGAGTAATTTTATCCACCATAGCATCCACAGCAGAGAAAAATGAGTGATTCAACAATGGTCAACGACCGAAAGGTGCCTCATCACTCAAGGTAAAATTATTGCACTTAATGGTGGATAAAATTACTCACATAGTAATATATTAACTTCATTTATATATATATATATATTCTAATAGTCTTTATATGTTATGGTAAATATAAATAATTTCCTTAGTACAACTGCTTCACCTTGTGGTAGGCAAATTATAATAATAATTTTTTTTATAATAAAAGAAATTTGAATAATTATCCTTAGAGAACAATAAGTTGCTAGGGCCAGTTAGAATTACAAAATGATTGTAACCCTAACAGTAAAATTTAAATTCTTTTTCTTTTCTATTACTTACCATTTATAGTAATAAATAATGAACACTTTCTTTTAATCCAATTAATTTTTGTTCTAATTTAGTCTTTGATTATTCCAGTTACAACATTTTTTAAATACACTTTTTCTATTAATTTAATTAAATAGCACAAGACTTTTTCTCCCAGGTTATTCGGTGGGTATTAATTATTATAAATCTATTGAGCACTTCTGGTTACAAAATAAAATTGGTTTATGCAATTAACTCTTTAAAAAATTTTAGAAATGAAATTCCTAGGCCAGGAGTTATTAGTTTTGAAAAGAATATTAAAATGTTTTTTAATTAATTTAATTAACTGATTTTGCTTATAAGAATGGTTCTACAATATTAACTTAAATACTAATTACAAGTTTTCCTTAATCTAGTACTTAGCTGAGACTTATTGTTCTTGTTCAAATTTATAGCCTTCAAATTTATTTTATAATAAAATTTCCTTCACCACTATATTTTTTTATACTTTCACTAATATTATCTTCTATTAACTTTTATTTAGGCTAGCTTTCTTAATATTCAAATTCTTCCTCTAATACAATTTCTGGACCGACTAAGTTTAGCTTCCAGTACCAAGGCTCTCTTTTTTCTTAATGCATTTTTCTTATTTGAGACTCTAGAGAAGAAGAATGAAACTTTTTTTTTTCATTGTTGAAACATCTGTTAAATAACACACTGATTATTTGATTTTTCATCTCCTTTCATGAACAGTTAAGTTTTGATACTATATGCAATAATATTATGTCTTGTAAATTTCTTTCTTAATCTTGTGTGGTTTTATTTATAATTGAGTGCTGTTTCTTCTTTAAATGTGGTTTTAATATTGTATCATAACCTTTTTTAGGTTATGGCTCAAGTGTTTACATTTTCTGTTTATCCATTTCTAATTCACTTATAATATATTCTGAATTCTTGTTTGTTATTTATTGTTTTAGTGGTTTATATAAAAAAAACGTTACAATATATATTTATATAAGTAAATATTTGACAGGTTTTACTGTCCGAAGACTGTACAGAGACCCTGGAAAATTTTGGAATTTCTACAGAGGCTGCAATACGTAATTCATTTGTAATATGTGATATAAATTCTTTAACAAGTCCAAAATTTAAAACTTCTCCAACAACAACTGATGAAGAGCTTAGCCTAGGAGCCTCAGCTTCCCCTACAGCTACTTCTGGGGATTTTCCTATTGCCCCACCACCTCCACCTCCATTACTTTCAACCTCAACAGATTACCCGCCCTATACTGCAGCACTTATCAAACAAGACACAGGTATCAGTTATTTAATAATATGACATTGTCTTTAAAATTATAATTTATTGTTTTTTTAAAAAAATTGTTTATTGGTTATTGCCTAAATCTTTAACTTATTTATTAAAAATCTGTAAATATTCAATTTGACCAGAGTAAAGAATCTTTAGTAAATAAAATTTATCGTTCATTCCATTTACCTAATTAGATTTTTTTTTGTTTTCTAAAAGTTTTAGTATTTTGTAACAAATGTAAGTGCGTTTCATTCCAATTTGATGTATGTCAATAAGCCTTTGTCTTACAAATCGCTTGTTATACATTCCAAACGAATATATTTTCAAAATTGAGAATTACAAGCCTAAAAATTGCTTTTACTTTTGGAAATATTTAATCCACTTTCTAACTTATGTACAATTCCTAGCTATTATGATCTTTTACATAATTATGTATGTACTATATTATGCTTATCTCTAACTTAATTGTGCTTAGTTATGAATGTAGCACCAACACACTACAGTTGTTTAAAGTTCTACTATAAAAAGTCACAAAACTTGTACTTTGCTGTGTGAGGTCGGGCATTGTCGTACACAAACAACATTTTTGACGTCAATTTCCCTCGGCGTTTGTTTTGAACTGCTCTCCTAAGGTTGCGCAAAGTTTCACAGTGCCGCTCAGAGTTTATTGTTGCACTACATTCAAGAAAGTCAATACGAAGCACACCCTGCCAAAAAACCGTCGCCTTAATCTTCCTTGCTGAAAATGTTTGCAAACATTTTCTTGGTTTTTTGGGGGAGCTTGTGTGCCCCCACTCCATGAACTGTAATTTTGTTTCGCAATTAACGTGTTTTACCCAGGTCTCATCACCAGTTGAGATGCGATCCAGTAGTGAATCACCATGTCTGTAGTAGGCATCCAGAAATGTCAAACTTGCCTCCATTCGCTGACTTTTATGGCGGTCATTGAGCATTTTTGCCACCCATCTTGCAAAAAATTTGTGGTAGCCTAACCTTTGTGTGACAATTTCAAACAACAAAGTCCGTGAAACTTGTGCGAAACAAAGTGAAAGCTTCGTTATCATGAATCGGCGGTTTTCGCGAACCTTTTCATCAACTTTAGCGACCAGTTCATCAGTCACAATGCTTGGGCGTCCGCTCTTCGCTTCGTCATGAAGTCAGTTTGGCCATTTAAAACTGAATGCACCATTTTCTCACAGAACTTTTATTCATTACGTCGTTTCCGTATACTTCACACACTTGGCGATAAATGTCTATCGGTTTTAAGTTTTTTGCCAACAAAAACCATATCACTGACCGCAACTCACAACTGGTGGGATTTTCAATCGCAGCGCACATCTTCAGTTGAAATTGCGAAAAAACGGGCAACACGGAAATGTTCCCGTTGTCACTGCTGGACGCAGACTGAGTTGCCGAGTGCGCACGCACCAAAATGTACGAGATCGGCGCTCGCCTAGTGGCGTCAGACAGAAACGTTCCTTACTTTCTGAATAGACCTCATACATAGTCAACATTCTTTTGTGTGCAAAGTCTATGGTTTGTCTCACATGTTTACAGATCATTTCATGATTTTAATAGAAATAAAGAGGTATTTCTAACAAATTTGTTTTCCTATTAGAACCTAAAGAATTAGACTTTCTCAAAATATTTTTTGATAGAGAGATTTGGTCAACAAAATTGTTACGGTAACCAATAAATTTTATGTGTCTGACCATTCAAAACTGATAATGTGAACGGCTACTAATGTTGACAAAATGTATACTTTCTTGAATATTAAATATTTTCATAATAAATATTAAAAATAGTACAATAATTTAAAAAGATATCAGAAAAGGATACGAATTTTTTTCTTATTTTAAATGATAAGAATTTTAAAAAATTCAAAAATCTCAAAAATACGTTGCTCCTAAGGGCATGCACATGTTATTAATTAAAGAGGTAAATTGGTTTCCTAGTTCATGGGATATTAGTGGTAAGTGGGTGGTTTAGTTTTTCTTGATAGTGAATAAAATTTATGACAATTGATTGACTCGAACATAATAGGTTCATTGTCAGCCCACAATTGCACTAGGAACAGTTTTCATTGGTTGTGTGGTGGATAGTTGTAATATGAGTAGTGTCATTGTAAAGTCTTTTTTATTTTGTTATTGGATTTTATGTAGCAATTGCTCATATAGTTTTTATAAGGATGTAGACATTTGTAGGTTGTACTGTTAGTTTTTATTTAACTAGACTTGGGAGAAGTATAGATTACCAACTAGATTTAGTTGAAAACTACAGCTGTATTAAGTTTATATTTTTATTTTTAGCCTGTTATACAGTTACAATGATTTATTGCAAAACATTAAAAGTGTTCAAATTAATAATAGCTACTTCAAAATATATAGTTAATAAGATTTACTATAGTTAATAAAAGTAATTACAGCAGAGTCTCGATATTTCGAGGTAGATGGGACTGAGACCCCCTCGGATTACCGAAAACTCGGATTACGCAGAAATACGTTCTTGTGCATTAGAAAAAATAGGGGTTCTAACGCTTGTACTATAATTAAGAATGCACAAAATACGTTTGTAGAAATGTATTGATTACAGTACTTACATACATTGTATGTATTGGAATTCATTGTTTATCACGGTTTCTACATTTTTTGATAAAAGTTATAAAGGGTCTTCTGCATTTGCTTTTCAGAATATTTTTGTTCTTCGTTGTGTAGACGTCTTATCAAAAGCACATCTGTTGGCGTTATGTCTGCCTGTTTTTCAAAATAGAGTAGTGCAGTGTCCAAAGCGGGCGTTTCTTCACCGTGATTAATTTTTCCCTCTTGTACTGTCTCCGTCAAACCTTCAAACCTTATTCTGGTTGTCACTGCCTTCAGTAGTTTCGTGTACCATTTCAATAGTCATAACGTGGTATCGTTACTTACTTACGTTCGTCCATACTTGTCCATTGACGTACGTCAGTATTATCGACATTTTCACAACTTGGAGGTTTCTTAATAAGAAATATCATATCTCTTTCTTCTTGTAAATCAATGACACTGTCATACAGTTTTATTATGACTCAGCACTTTATTCCTTTTTTTCTTTTATTTCGTTCCATGATTCGGCTATCCAGTACACAACTTTCTTAATTGTATTTTTCTTGAAAACCTACAATGCTTTCTTCCCTTCCACTCACTTCCAAGAGAAATTGTAAAAGGTAATGTGTGTACTTTTTTTTCATATATTCCAGAACACTCTGATCCATTGTCTGGATTGAGCTTGTAACATTTGCTAGAAATAAAGCACGGATATCATCAGAGCACAGTTATCTTCATTGAGATGTGACGGTGCATTATCTGACAATAAATAATTTGATTTTTTTTTCAAATAGATAAAATAGTCTGAAATAGAAATAGGCTTTAATTCAACGGAAGCTCGAAAAATCGGGACTCGGAGTTTTAAGACTCTACTGTATTACCTAAACATTTTTTTAATATTTAAATAATCAGATTTACTGAAGTTTTCATATTAGAATTAATTTTTATAGTTTTAAATTAAACATAATAATAATTTCTTTCTTACAAATTAATAAAATAACTGCCTAATTTCTTTGTCTTAATAAATGTATATCTTGTTTTAGGTTATGTGGGCCTAGTAAACCAGGCTATGACTTGTTATTTAAACAGTTTACTGCAGGCTCTGTTTATGACACCCGAGTTTCGAAATGCATTATATAAATGGAAGTTTGACCCTCCAAATCCTAACTCTGAAAAATCAATACCATTTCAGCTACAGAAACTCTTTCTTAATCTTCAGGTAAATTTTTTTAAAAGATTATCTTTAATAATATAGAAAAACCTCACTTTAAAAAATCATAACTAAATAAAATTGATTAAAATTTTATAGATGGATGGTAAATTCAAGTATTTTAAGGGTAGGTATTTTTTAATGTGCTGGAAAGGGCTTATGTTTTGAAACACTGGTCTATAGAACTAGTCTGGTTGCCACATGTATGTGCTGCTTAATAGAATATATATTAATTCTAACTGCATTAATTCTAACCCTTATTACCATTGGAATCAATTGACAATGATGGATAGAATGAGTACAGGAAACAAATAAAATAGATGAAACTGGATAGTAAGAATATTTAACCTTCGTTAAAAAAGTGTTTAAAGAAAGTATTCTTTCAGTAAAAATACTCATCAAAAAAACAATATGTGTAATATCTGCAAATATTTTGAGATTTATAAATGTTTGAAAATTTGTCTTCAAGTATTGTTGTCTTAATACAAGATATATGTTGAAGAATAGATCTGGAAAAATTATAGGTTAAAGTTCTACTGTATTTTTATGAATATGTTCATGTGGTTTGTATTTTAACATTCCATTGGTCTCACTGTTCATTACTGTGTGATTGGTCTCACAAATAACTATTGTGATCCACTGATTTATTTTTTTATTCATAATGTTTTAAGAAGTTTAATGTATTAATTTCAAGGGTTGTAAAATAAAGTGAAACATAAATTGTAACACAACTTTTAAATGTTTATATTATAAACAATTACTACTAGCTAATTAAAACTTCTATTAGTAAGAAATAGCTTTTTTGAAAACCCTAAAATCAATATATCTATTAAATATGGATATTTTTTTGGGGAAACGTGTAAATAAATAAAGTAGTAAACAAAACAAATTATATATTTTATAGTTAAATTGCATAATAATTGATTATTACAATTAAATTTCATATCAATGATTGTATGAAATACAAATCTGTGAAACCAATTCTTTTTTGTTTTAAACTATTCAAACAAAAAAAAGAATATGTATTCAAACAATTGTCACACGTTTTTGGTGCTCTGGACGCATCTAGTGATTGCACTTGCCGTACGTTTTTCACGGTTACTTTAAATCGCTGCCTTATCCTTTCAGTAACATTCTGATATTTTTAAACATGTAACAATGTTATTGGAACAAATTTAAATATAAACAAATATTCAAATAAAGGTTTTATCATTATATAACTGTCCACATGCATCACTGTGGTGACCCAGGCTAAAAAATACACAGTTTTAAGACGAACTTAAGGAATACACTCAGGGCTGTTGGGATGCCACTGTTGGGAAATATGATTGGCTCAAGTGTGATACCATCTGTTAGTGGACATAAAAAAAAATTGCTATGGATTACATTAGTGATATGTTTAATTAATTCAGTGTTAATGCAGAAGTAATTAAGAAAAATATAGTTATGGTGTGTTTAGTGTTTCTTTGAACTGATATATAACAAAATGTAATATGTTTATTCATTAGACATCCTGCAAGAATGCCGTGGAGACTACAGAGTTGACGCGGAGCTTTGGTTGGGATTCAAGTGAAGCGTGGCAACAACATGATATACAAGAATTATGCAGAGTTATGTTCGATGCATTGGAACAAGTGTTTAAAAATACAGAACAATTTGACCTCATTGATAGACTATACCAAGGTGAGTTTAATACTTATTGCATTAATTGTACATCCAATAACTTGTAAACATATGTTTGAAAATATCTTATTTTTTATATATTAAGGAAGGTTTTGTTTTAAAAACAAATTAGGTCTTTTATTATTTTTAATTCTTAAAGGCAATTTCAGATTTTTTCAATAAAAAATTTGATCTTTTGTTAGTAGTTGTACTTTATTTTAAACTAGCAGTTACAGAAAAATAATATATGCATTTTTTGCCTAACAATATAGGAGGTGTGTTAAAAAAATACCCGGAATTTTCGTTTTTTTGAAAAAAATATTTATTTATCTACATTGATATTGTTCCCTTCAAAGTAGTCCCCACTATTATTATTACTTATTATGCACTTATGCCAGCGCCTTTTCCAATTCTCAAAACACTTCTGGAACACTTAGTGGTGGATAAAAGTATTTACAATAGTAATATATCAACTTCGTATATAAATATATATAGGAAATTTTGGATTAGATAGGAGACTGACAGACTTACCTAATGGCAATAGTCCAAAACTGCAATCTCTTGGAAATAAATAAATAGACACTGTAACGGGTCAAGCCCTTTTTCCTGGGGTAAGTTTTACCTACTTTAAAAATGTGTGTTAATTACTAATTAACATATTAATTAATTACTTACCCTGGGCTCTAGTTCTAACGTCATAACCCAGGCAAATACTGTCTGTCCATGACGCTCTTATATCTTGAAGCTAGAACTAGGTTACTTGTGAAATAAGAATTGAAAGTTTTAAAATACAAAATTAGACAATTTATTAATCGATGACAAATTACAATAGAAGAAAAGACACCAATGTGTCGAGTAATTATTTTTTAATTACTGCTAATTGTTCTATACATTTTAATTACTTATTAACTTTTAAAATTTATATATATCGAGAAGGTAGTAACTTAAGATATCCAATAAAATTTTTAGAAATGAATATTCAAAGGACAATTTCTACCGTTCATGTGTTAACCGTTTATCAATTAAAATTCAACTTAGTTAACATTAAAATACATTTTCTTTATTATTATCTAAAACGTACCTGGTTGTGCACATTACTTGTAAAACACTATAAACACATCATTAATTATTGCACATCAATTTTGTACACTTAACACTTAACACATCGCTCTTGCAAATCAGCGAACAAAAATGATATTAACTTTTACTCGTTTGAAACACATAAATAATCGCTTCTGACTTCTTCTTTTGTTGCGTTAATAAAATTTGGTACCGGCCTTGACATCTAAAATTTCGAATACTGGAAGCTTATAAATTTCTAAGTTATGTCCGAAAATGCCATTATGTCTGTTCCGTTCGGGAACCTCTGGAGAAGTGGGGTTTCTGCAAGGGCACGCCAATGGAATTTCCCACCCTTGGTTATTATTTTGAATTTTTTGATTGGTGCATTGGATCAGGCGATATCAGACCATGCTTACGTCACATGGGGTGATGTGGGTTATTACCTCAAGTTAATAACTCGTACGATATTTTACATTTTTACCCGCTAGGGGCGCTACGAAACACCCTAGAATTACAATTGTACAAAGAAAACAGAAATTTTCTTTTATATTGCTAAGATATAATTATTAAATAAAAATTAAATATATAAATGAATTTATATGTAACACCTTATTTTTAAGAGTTACAACATATATGAAAACTTATCACACTATTGAAATATTTCGATCAAAAAGATCTTTGTCAATCAAAAAAGAGAAAAAGAAAAGACTGAAGTAAACCGCAGATCTGTATCAATATCCAAATGTCACAGATTTACAGATTTATAGTTTATGATATAGTGCTATATGTGATTTGTATAAATATTGCTTATTTGAAACTAGATATTAAACCTATGCATGGGTAATATCGAAGCAGAATTCCTAAAAACTCGAACACACCAACCACTATGTTGGTACAGATATATAGATGACATATTCGGAATTTGGACGTTGGGAATCTCAACGCTGGAGAGTTTTTTGAAGAGTTTATCACTATTCTCTACACTTCAATTCACTTAGGAGAAATCTACAGCAACAATCACCTTCTTAGATGTAGATGTAACAATCAGAGATGGGAATATCACAGGTACCCACATCAAACCAACAAATCCTCTGCAATACCTACATTTCAATAGCAACCAGCCTATGAATATAAAAAGGTTCATACCATACAGTCCGGCAATCAGGGTCAAGAGAATTTGTTCCAACGATATAGCATTAGAGGACTTTAATAGAAAGACCTTACAAGCTTTCTAAAAAAGAGGATATCCTAAACAACTTGTTGAGGATCAAATCCGCTTAGCTCAATCATCTGATGAACCCAGACCACCTATGGAAGACAACAAACTGTCTTTAGTTACAGATTACCATCCAGGCCTACAGAAGCTGAACAAAATATTAAAGGATGGCTTCAAGATTCTTCAAGCGTCCACCCACACCAAAGATCTTTTCTCAAATCCACCACATATTTGGTTCAGACAACCCTTTAATTTGAAAAATATTTTAGTACATCCAAAATTACCAGATCCAAGTACTGAAAAACCACCTAAACCTCCCCATGGCTCCTTACCATGGAATAGACCGAGATGCAAGACATGTCCAATACACATCCCAACAAATAGTTTCCATAGCCTAGCAACCAATGTGGACTTCAAGATTCAGGGTCATCATACTTGTACATCCAAGAATGTAATATACCAATTGCAATGTAAATTATGCCCAGCACAGTAAATAGGCCTTACCACAGATGGTCTGAGCATCAGAATGAATGGCCACAGACATGACGTTGGAACCATGAACATAGACAGGCCAACCACTCAACACGCTGCTAGTCACAACATCATATCTTTCAATGATTGTTATACCACTAAAATAATTAAGACCCTCCCCCTTGATTGAAACCTCTCAGAATTGAGAAGATGGTAGTTATCATACCAGTGGTACACCAAATCTAGATAGCCTCCTAACCTCAACATCAGATAAAACTCCTTTTACCTTCCTCCTAACTTCTACTATTTTTAACAACTATTTACCTTCCTTGTGACAGACTATTAATATCTAGTTTCAAATAATCAATATTTATACAAATAACATATAGCACTATTACATAAACTATAAATCTGTGACATTTGGATATTTCTACACATCTGGGGTTCACTTCATTCTTTTCTTTTTCTCTTTTTTGATTGACAAAGATCTTTTTGATCGAAATATTTCAATAGTGTGATAAGTTTTTATATGTGTCTATTTTTTTGTTTTCAAGAGTTTTGGACTATTGCCATTAGGTAAGTCTGTCCCTCTCCTATCTAATCCAAAAATTCCTAAATAAGCCTAAAGCTCTATTACAACTAACCTAAATAAATAAATATATGTACACGGCCTATCTGCAATAGAAAATTTTCTAAACAAACGCCCAGGCAAGCCTTCTCCCACTACACCTTTTCTTGTGAACCTGACCAGGTTCATCCTCGAGAAGAACAACTTTCAGTTTGAGGGAAGGAACTACCTTCAAATAAAGGGAACAGCAATGGGCACCAGAATGGCACCATCGTACGCAAATCTGTACATGGGATTGTTGGAAGAAAGTTTTCTAAAGACACAAACACACCAGCCATTATGTTGGTATAGATATATAGATAACATCTTCCTAATTTGGACACAGGGTGCTTCAACACTTGAGGCATTTTTAGACAGCCTGACACAATTCTCCACACTTCAATTTACCTGGGAGAAATCTACATCAGCCATCACCTTTTTGGATGTAGAGGTAACACTCCAGAATGGAAATATCAACACAGGAATTCACATCAAACCGACAAACCACCTACAATATCTCCATTTCGACAGCAACCACCCAATAAACATAAAGCAATCCATTCCATACAGTCAAGCAATCAGGGGTAAGAGAATCTGTTCGAATGATAGGGAATTGGAAGATTTTAATAGAAAGATATCAACAGCCTTCCAGAGAAGAGGATACCCAAAAAGACTCATTGAAAAACAAATTCATTCAGCACAATCCTCGGTTCACCATAAACCACAAACAGAACAAAATAAACTGCCTTTAATAACAGACTACCATCCTGGTCTACATAAACTCAACAAGATATTGAGAGATGGCTTCAAAATTCTTCAAGCTTCCGTCCACACAAAAAATCTTTTCATCGATCCACTGCAAATTTGGTACAAGCAACCTCCCAACTTGAAAAACATCCTAGTACATCTTAAACTACCGGACCCTGATGCAGAGAAACCACACAAACTTCCTCATGGCTCCTTCCCATGCAATAGACCTAGATGCAAGACGTGTCCAATACACCCCTCAGCAAATAGTTTCAACAGCCAAACAACAAAAATGGTCTTCAAAATACAGGGCCATCATAATTGTACATCGACAAATGACATATACCAGCTACAATGTAAACTTTGCTCAGCACAGTACATAGGCCTGACCACAGATGGTCTGAATATCAGAATGAATGGCCACAGACATGATGTTAAAATTATGAATATGGATAGACCAACAGCTCAACATGCTGCGAGTCACAACATCACAACTTTTGATAACTGCTATACCACAAAAATAATTAAATCACTCCCCCCTTATTGAAATCCCTCAGAACTGAGAAGATGGGAACTATCATACCAGTGGTATACCAAGTCCAGAGAATCCCCTAACCTCAACATCAGATAAATCCATTCATATTTTTTTTTTTTTTTTTTTTTATCTTCCCCTAATAGCCTTTGACGTCTTCAATCTCTTTTCCCCTGACAGACTTATATAAACTATAATCACTCATATGCTCATGGAAACAATATATATATATCTTTAATCTGCGCATCTGTGACATCTGATTTATACTCTACACAATCTGTGATTACAATTTATAATTATTTTATTTCATCCTCCCATATTTCTTTTTGTGTTTTTTCTTTGATTGACAAAGACCACTGTGTGGTTGAAATATATCATTGTTTAAGTGCTTTTATGTGTTTCTATTTCATGACTACAGAGTGGACTCTTACCAAGGTAAGTCTGTCAGTCTCCTAGTCCAAAAAATCTATCTATCTATCTATCTATATATATATATATATATATATATATATATATATATATAAGAAGTACACATATTACTATTGTAAGTAATTTTATCCACCATTAAGTGCAATGATTTTACCTTGTGTGATGAGGCGTCTTTCGGTCACTTGACCATTGTCGAATCACTGATTACTTTTTCTGAATTTTTCTGGTGTGGATGTTCGGTCCGTCGAGTTGGTAATTGTTGACGTCATACACGTTTCCTCTTGAGTCTTTTGTATAATGTTTTTGAATAGTATGTCTTCTGTATATGTTGTTTGTAGATTCATTAAATTCTTTTGCATGTTTTTATAAATGTGGTATCTTTCTAGTGAGTTTAGTTCTATTGGGTTATTATTGATTTCAAGTATGGTTATTTTCGTAGTTTGTTTTTTCATGTTTATGTGATATTAGGTGTGCTGCAACATTTGATACGTTTGAATTTTCGTTTTTGATTGATCTATAATGTTCTTCAAATCTTATTTTAAATTATCTGGTTGTTTTCCCTATGTAAAATGCATTACAGTTGTTACATGTAATTTTGTAAATTCCTGATAGGTTATGTTTTTCTGAATTTGTTTTGTGGTTTGTAGATTTTTTTATTTTTATTATTTTTGTGTTCCGGTTGTAGTGTTGTGTTGAGGTTAGGTTTTTTGTGAATTTTTTGTATATATTTTTTATGAGGTGTTTGTTGTATCCATTTTCTATTGCTATTTTTGTAATGTTATCTAATTCTTCATTTAATTTTTGTTTGTTATCCTGTGTGTATTTTATTGCTTTATTTATCATGTTACTGTAAGTGTTAATTTTGTGTGTCCAGGGGTGGTTAGATTTGTAGTGTATTGTGGTGTTGTTGGAAGTAGGTTTCCTGTATACTGTAGTTTCTATTTTATTATCATTTATATTTAATGTGGTGTCGAGATAGTTGATTGTTCTATTTGTTTCTGTGTCGACGGTGAATTGTATGTTTTCGTTGTATGTATTTAGTTTGTTTAATATTATGATGTGTTCGTTGTGAATGGTAGGTTGGTATATTACAAGTATATCGTCTACATACTTTGTCCATAGTGAAATATTGTGTGTGTTTAGTATAGGTTTAATTATTATTTGTTCAAAGTGTTGTAAATATATTTCTGACATGACTGATGATATGGGTGATCCCATGGGGAGTCCAGTTGTTTGTTTATAGTATTTATTGTTAAATTGGAAGTAATTTTGGTTACATATGTGTTTGGTTAGCGTAATGATACTATCTATTGTGTTTCTTTTTTTCGTTATTGTGTATTAGTTTGTTTTTTATTATTTCTATGGTTTCTTCTATTGGGATGCTAGGGTACATGTTAGTTATGTCATAACTTATTATTTTTGTGTTGCTGTTTGTTTTTATGTTTTTTATTTTACTAATTAATTCGTATCCATTTTTATATTGTATCTGTTGTTGATATGTCTTTTAGATCTTATTATTTTGTCTAGTATTTTTGCGATTATGTAAGATGGTGCTGTTGTGAAATTTATTAGTGGTCTAAATGGTGTGTCGGGTTTGTGGATTTTAGGTATGCCTGTTAATATTGGTGCGCATGGTTTGAATGGGTATAGTCTTGTGTGGTATTTTAATTTATTGTTATAGTTTAAGGTATTTCGGTGAGTGACTATTAAGTTTTTTATTGTAATTAGATATATGCTAGTTGGGTCTGGGATTTGTTCGTATTTATTTTCTTTTATGTAGTTAGTCATTGAATCAATGTATTTGGTATTTTCTATTATTACTGGTGTATTTGTTTTATCGGATTTTAATATTAAGAAGTCGTTGTTTTCTAGTTTTTCTCTGAGCTATATAATTTCTTTTTTATTTATATATTGTTCTGTTTTTTTGTTTTTTCCCGTTTTTATTAGGTTAATTTTATTATTAATATTGTTTCTTATGTGTTCAGTATTTTGGTGGGTAATTTTGTGGATGTTAGATTCTGTGTCAACTATTAGGTTTTTTATTATTTGTTTTTTGTTGAAATTAGGTAGGTTATATTTGAAGGAATTTGATTAATATTATTTTTTCTTTTTCAGTAAACTGTGTTTTAGTTACGTTTATGAATTTATTGTTGTTAGAGGTGTGGATTGGTTCTAGGCAATTTTTTAGGCTATGTTGTTGTTTTGATAAGTTTTCGATTTTTCTGTTTTGTCTATTTATTGTGTTTGTTTTATGTATTATTATTTATGTTTTATTTATACACGAAAAAACACGAAAAATTATTCCTGGCACACTTCCCTCCTGGAACACTATTATAAAAGTTTTTGTTTAAAAAACAACTTAAGATCAGTTCAATCTTCACTAAAAACTTATTCACAACTGTGCCTAACTCCTCAATTGTTTTATCCAATGTTATAAAAAGACTGTAATATGTTAAATATATCAGGAGAAATAAATATACTAATGTGAAGAAACTCAGTACTTTAGAATTTTGATAAAAGGTTTTTATAAAACTTTATTATAATTATTTGTAAGGTATGCTTTTAGTTTGACTTAATGTTTCCCTTTATTCAATTATTTTACACTAAGTTTTCACAATCATAAATTGTGCAGCTGATATCAATGTCAGATTATTATTTATATATATGTTACCACATTTTTGCATTTATATATATTTTAAAACAACATAGGTTATTCAAATACAAGAATATTTATTAATTTATATCCAAAGCTTTTCGTTGGCAAACAGTACCAACATCATCAGGAATGAAAATTACAATTTATAATTTTCATTCCTGATGATGTTGGTACTGTTTGCCAATACTCCTGACGTTATTTATCGTCAGGAGTTTTTGCAGATACAACTATCTCACCAACATACTGTGACTATATTCACAGACGGTTCAAAACTGGACAATAAGATAGGTTGTGCATTTTATATGGAAGGACAAACTTTCACTTACTGATTACCCTCAGCCTGTAGCGTTTTTATTGCAGAACTTTATGCAATTTTTCAAGTTTTAAGATCAATTCCGTCTGCAAAATCTAAATATCTTGTGTGTTGTGATTCCAAAAGTGCTCTCCAGGCCATTCAGGAAATGTACACTAAGAACCCTTTAGTTGGAGACATCTTGTGCTCTATACACAGGCTCCAATTACGAGGTGTCGAGGAGTCATTTCTCTGGGTGCCTGGTCACTGTGGAATATTCGGAAACACTAAAGCAGATGAAGGTGCAAAATTAGCTACAGGTATCAGATTTTGTATGCAAAGTTAAATCTACACTATTCTCTGTTTGGAATGAAGAATGGCAAAATGTAAATAGAAACAAGCTGAGGGACATCAAAAATACCGTCTGACCATGGAGGACATCTGTTCGTTCGAATCGTAGGGAGGAAGTGGTGGTAACTCAACTTCGCATCGGCCACTCTTTGTTAACGCATGGATGGTTGATGAGACATCATTGCTTTCTTACGCCACCTTAATCTATTTAATAATATTTAAATTTTGTATAATTTTAGGTTCTTTAGTTTTGGATAGTTAAAGTTAGTTTTAAAAATTTATTTTATTTTATTTTGATTAGTTTTATTTATGTAATATTTATTTTAAAACTTTACTTTAGTTAGGCGATGATAACGTTAATAGTTTTTTCGCCTGGAAAAAAAATGCCAACGAAAAGCTGTGGATATAAATTAATAAATATTCTTGTATTTGAATAACCTATGTTGTTTTAAATTATTAAACAAGAAAACGTATTATATATATATATATATATATATATATATATATATATATATATATATATATATATTACAGTAGAACCTCTAATTCGTCATCTCCTATAATTCGTCACAATAGTAACAAACGTCATTTTTCAAATCTGCACTGTCACATATTATAGGCTCCAGCCATCAGATGATGTTGATACCAAATGTAAGTTATTCGATAATTGAGAAAATCTCTCAACACTTTCTTTGTTCCAAAAAAAATCCCATACATGTGATAAAATATAGTAAAAGTCTTCAGTTATCAACTGACCACAGCATCGTATACAGCGTTGAGTTGCATTATAAGTTACACTGTAATTTAAACAAATTGTATTCAGGGTGTCTAGCGACAGGGAAAACCGGGAAAACCTGGAAAAGTCAGGGAATTTTAAGATTCTGGAAAATTCAGGGAAACGTCAGGGAAAATTTTAAAAAATCGGGAAAATATTTATTTTGATTAGAAACAAAACTAGTGGCCATTGCTCTCGAATATTTGGTATTGTAAGCCAGCGGGCTGGTTTAGGGGCAGGGCAGTCAGGAAATAACACTTCTTTATTTAGATGCCCATTATTTATTTGATAAGCCCGTTGCTATGACTTCAGGACTTATGTCAATAAATAATAAATGTGTCGAGTTGGTGCAGCTGGGAAGTTTTAGCCTGGACCGTGGCCTTGGGGTGCGCAGTGGTTCTGTTATCATATGGACAGGTGGGGATAACAGATAACTCAGTCTGTTTCTGACCACACAGAACGCTGTGTAAACATTTGTAGCCAGCTATTTGTCTAGACTCGTGATAGTATGTGTTTTATTTGACGGTGATTATTTTTACACTGTTTATTTCAACATGGAAGGTTCCAGTTTTCATTGCCGTAGAGGGCAATCGCGTCATGCAGATGTCGTCATTACCTCCCCTCCTTCCTTAGGATAAATATAAACTAAAAGATGAAGTGAACGAAGCAGAGATTATATGGTGCATGAATTTAGTAATGCAACACTTCTTTACGCAATGCAGAAAATAGTGTGTGCCTCTTTCCAAGGATGTTCCCTGATAGCACTGGTGCACAGAACTAGAGATTGCGGAAAGATAAAATTTCCTATAGTGTTGTATTCGGTTTTTCAAATTATATTAAAGACCTGTTACTGACATCATTAAATTCAAATTCTAACTATGTAATTGTCTTTGATGAAAGTTTAAACAAAATATCACAAAGAGCCAAAATGGATTTGAGTGTTACATATTGGGATGCAGAGACGGATGAAGTGAAAGCTCGATATTTTGGTTCTGTGTTCCTTACAGACACAAAAGCAAAAGAGTTACTCAATTCGCTCTTAAAATGTGTTCAAAGTCTGGATTTATCCAAGATCCTTCAGATATCAATGGATGGGCCCAATGTAAACTGGGCTTTCTATAGACATCTAAAAGAGGAAAAGTCAGGGAAAACTCAGGGAATTTCTTCAAGCTATTTTACTAGACACCCTGGTATTCTACTGTTTAGTTTTTTTTCCTTTCTTCATTTTATAATTTTTTCCAACAGTGGTTGTATAAAGGGAGATGTCTAAATTTTAAGTTAATTATAAAACTTTAACATTGGTTGATAAGTGTAACATCCTACAAAGGTTAAGAAAAGGCAAAAGAGTGGTTAAGCTATTGTTAGCTTTGAAAATCCCAGATTGACTGTAAATGATATCAAGAAAAAATTGCAATAAATTGAAGAGCTCATGGCAAAAATAGAAGTTTCTGTAGGAGATGTTAACAATTGAAAAAGAATGACAACCCATTCACGTTCAACTTGATGATGCAACGTTATCTGGTTGTAATTACAAACTATACTGCAGACTACTAGTGTTTTGATAGTGTTGATGAGTTAAATCATCTATGTACAAGATTAATTACATTACGTACCTATTTACATATATGTGTGCTATGTTTATTCACAATTACATGTTAATTTCACGACTACCGTAATTAGTCTTTTTCTCAAATTTGTCTCCCTGTTAGTTTCGAACGTAATGAATTTGAGAGGTTCTACTGTGGTTTATATCTTATGCAGATTGAATGTGAATATCTGTTGAACTAGCAAATTAACATTGACACGAATGTGTTAAAGTAGCAATGGCTTCCAAGTTGGTATGAAAAAAATATACATTGCAAGCCGTCAAAGCACAAAATAGTTCTCTGAATTGATTAGATTGGTTTCAATTCAGAGAGAATCTCTGACTCTATTTTATGCAACTACTTTTAGTATAAGATTTGTAAAATTAATTTTATTTATTGTAGCTTTTTATGAGAAGTGAAAATACAAATATAATCTGAAATCTAGTGTTGGTAAACAGGTAAAATGATAGATTACGTGAAATGTCTTGAGTGCGGCAGGGAAAAGTCCAGAGAAGATACTTTTCTTGATATTCCTCTACCTGTAAGACCTTTTGGTAGTTCAGTAGCTTATAGCAGCGTTGTAAGTACCATATAGATTACTTTAATCATGTATAGCATTTGTTTTTATAAACATTATATATATATATATATTATATATTATATATTATATATTATATATATATATATATATATATTTTTTTTTTAGGTTAGTTTTGGTTGGTAAAGATTATTTAGATTTTTTGGACTAGGAGACTGACAGACTTACCTTGGTAAGAGTCCACTCTGTAGTCTTGAAATAGAAACACATAAGAGCACTTAAACAATGATATATTTCAACCACACAGTGGTCTTTGTCAATCGAAGAGAAAACACAAAAAGAAATATGAGAGAATGAAATAAAATATAATAAAATAAAATTAGAATTATTACAATTATTTTATTTCATTCTCTCATATTTCTTTTTGTGTTTTCTCTTCGATTGACAAAGACCACTGTGCGGTTGAAATATATCATTGTTTAAGTGCTTTTATGTGTTTCTATTTCAAGACTACAGATTGGACTCTTACCAAGGTAAGTCTGTCAGTCTCCTAGTCCAAAAAATCTATATATATATATATATATATATGTATATATATATATATATATATATATATATATATATATATATATATATATATATGTATATGTATATGTATATGTATATAAATAATTTCATTTGAAATATTTAATAATAATGGTTTTGTCAGAGGTGTTTAAATGAAAAATTAAAAATAGGGAATTAAACTTTTATCAAAATTTTATTCTAAGTTTTTGGAAGTTCACTTTGCAATGATAACTTTGCTCCCCACCTCCATAATTGACACATTCTTCAGATATGTGTCCCATATGAAGAATGTGATTAACATATTTTCTCTTTGTCTCTAAATTTAGCCTGTAAATGTGTTTTAAGTAATGAAACCAATGCAGGATATGTTATATATACCTCAAAATGTCATAACATTCTCATATTTCTTAACACTATGTTCTTTTTTATAACTTACGATTTGACAGTTTTACATCACTCCATTCATAAGTTAAGCTTTATCTTCATTCGAAGCTATTTTTCCATGCACTTGACATTTTTATAGTTTTTGGAGCAATTTATGAAACTAATTATTAATTATAATTTTTATGAAATAAATTTGTTAATAAATTTTATTTTACAAAATTTTGCTTTTATTGGTTTTTAAACATTTCTCAAACTTTGGCGGCTCTATATTTTTATTTTTTAATTTCATTTTTGAGTTTTGTTTATTAAAAATAACAAAAATTAATTCAATTTTAATCTTGTATGTAAGAAGAAAAAAATAATTCCTTCCCAGTTGCTATGTTTCGTTAATAAAATCGGCCCTTTGGACCGGCCTTGTTTACTGAAACAGATAGTGAACCTGGCTTGCCTGCTACAGTACATTGCAGTTGTTATAATTTTGAAACTTCCAAAATAATATTTTAAAAGACTTTGCCTAAGTGCTAAATCTTCAACTTTGAGACTGTTTTGGTTGTCTCAACACAGACGCACACAAGAAAACACATTAAATATGTTTGCATAATTTAATTTCATAATAATTCAATATATGTAATTCTTTTTGTATTTGTGTTAGTTAAAATTTATTTTTGTGTTATTTTTTCTTACTTTTGTTTTAGGAGGAAGCACTGCGTGCCTTTGTCCAGCCTGAAACTCTTGAAGGCAACAACCAGTACCATTGTGAAAATTGTTCTAAGAAATGTGATGCTCACAAAGGTTTAAAATTCTACAAGTTTCCTTATCTTTTAACTCTTCACCTTAAACGGTTTGACTTTGATTATAACACAATGCATAGGATTAAACTTAATGACAAGTAAGTTATGTCATACCTTTCTAAAAGTTTTATTCAGATAAATAATGCTTATACACTATGCAACAAAATTCTTGGTAGAACTGAGTTCTTATAGAAAGGAGTCTACAAACAACAAACATTTATATATTGCTAAATGTTTTCTGTATATTATATTTTAATTTTATTTTCCATAATTTAAAACACAATATTGAAACATAACCAAATGAATGCTAATTTAAATCAGTTAAATAATGTTTACACACTATATAGCACACTAAATATAATTGGCTACTGTATAGAAAGGAGTCTACAAACAACAGATTTATATATAGCTAAATGTTTTATACACATTAATTATGAGTGTTTACCCCAGACTTATATTTCATGCTTGTTTATTTGTATAAAACGTTTTGTATAAAACTATTTTGCTGTGTAAATATGGCATGCACAAAATTAATTATTTCAGAATTTCGAAAGATGACTAAATAATACTTTTAGCATTATAATTATTTTATTCCTAAAATGCATTTTTTTTATAATTCTTGTTATCAACACTGACAAAATGTAAGTTTCTTGTGAATAAGAGTAATTTATAACTAATTATTAAAATGAAGTATTATAGTATTTTATTTCCTTGAATGTTTTAAATAATCAAAGTTTTAGAAAAAAAATAGAGTAAATAATTCTTTATTAACTATCAAAATGGCCTCTTTATGGGTTTCCTATTCTAAAAAGTATTTTTAATAAAAGTAAGGTTTCAGTCACTTATCTTTTCCAACAGCTGTATTGATGCATAAAAGTTGTAGATTTTTGCAAAGAAAATAGAATTTTGAAATTTTGTATATTTTGAATTTTTGAGTGTTGGATTAAAATTTTTTGTATAGCGTGAACTAAGTAACTGTCCACTTGGTTTTGAGGGATGGCAATAGGCGAGACAGGAGGTAGAGGGTCAGTATAAATACTTTCCTACAAACATGATAAGGTTTGTTAAAACACTTAATTGCATGAGATGATCAATTTTAGATAAATTCAATGATAAATTAGCTTCGGTATTGTATAACAAACAAGCTTGAAATATGTACTGACCTATCGTAAGGAGAAGATGTTGATGTATAGAACATTCTGAATATGTAACATGTTTTAAAAAGTGGTAATAAACGAGAAATCTTGTGCGATCTCTCAAGGCCAAGTGCACAGTTACATGGTCCGTACTATACATAGTTTCTGTGTGTTTGTGTGTGTGAATTTTGTATTTGGAGTATCAAAATTTGACAGTATCACTTACTGTCAAATTGTAGCAGACAAGAAATAAAGAAATAAAAATAAAGAAGTGCAAATAAAGAAATATTAAAAACATCAAAAGTATTAAAGTTCTTACTTGAATTATCCTGAAAGTGGTTAAGTTCATTTTCTATTACTATAACAAAAGCAGCAAAAAAGCATTACTACACATTCCTATTAGAAAAATTATAGCTAAGTCTACATCTAGATAAGTTAAAAATATTAGGCATAATTTCATATTATTTTGAACAAAGGAATGTGAAAAAGCGAAACAAGGTTTTGATTTAATGTTATCTCTCACCAACGTTTTTGTATAACTATACAAAACTAAACTGTCTGTAATTGGTGAGGGATGTTGCGTCAATTAAAAACCTAGGTTTGGGTTTCGAAGTAAAAGCTTGTTACATTATTGACTCATCAATTGCACGTAAATTGGGTAGTTGCATTAGGTACTAAATTCTAATGTGACTTCTCAAAATACATTAAATGCGTTTTGAGGTCTATATCTAAACTTAATATGTTAAAAATCAAATAATACACTCAGTATAACAGTTTTTTTAGAGATAAAATTAATTTTATGTTTATTTGAAGTAATACAATTTTTTTTTTTTAAATTTTGCTTCTAGAGTGGTGTTTCCAGAAATATTAGACCTTAATAGTTTTATAGTACAAGAGAAGGATGAAGGTAGTGAAGTGTTTCCTGAAGAATTAACTGCAGGGAAATGTGATGACAGTAGTACCACAGACAGTGGCTCTGCATTAGATGATGAAAGTTGTCAAGGTAGTTCGGATGCAACACAGACAATGGATGTTGCTCAGGTAAATATTAATTTTATGATTATTCAGCTAAATAGTGTATATATATATATATATATATATATATATATATAAAATATATAATTTTATAAATATATAAGTGAAATATATGAAAATTAAAAAAATATTCAATGGGGCAAGTCTTGTCCTTTATAGCAGCATTGAACAATGCATTGACAAAATGTGAAAAACGTCTATTAAAAATGTCCATAAGTAATGGCTTTATGTAAACATAATTGATAAATAAGTAAATACAAAATTTTCTTGTTTAATTATACGAACACTTATTATTTCACAATTTCTTTTTACTCATATCAGATGTACAGCTAGTTGCAAAACAATCTTGCTTTATATTGAAACACTACTTAACAATAACAACATAAAAACTATTTATTGTTTGGTGCTTGAAAAAAATATGAACTAGGTCTTCGCTTTGTGTTAACAAATTCTGAATTAGGCATTTGTTTTAAATAATGATGGACTAAAAAGAATAAATTATTTTCACACATATTTTTGTAAATTAAGTCTGACCAAATATGCTATACCAGGTAACCAAAGTGAACATAAAGTGTTGAATTATGGTTAGTAAATTAGTTTTAAAGAATCGTGTCTATTGAGTTTAATTTTATTTCACAGTTTCATGACAAAATTAGTAATTAAAGACTTGCTGAACTTATGGGAATCAAGTTGTTAATTACTTTAATAAAAATAATAAGGTTTTACTAATCATTATGTATAATCTTTATTAATTATTTAGCTGATAGTTTTATAATGTAATTTCACCATAGTATCTACAAAACCGAGTTGTCTTATCGTTAGTGGATAAACTAATTATAGGCCAATCAGATAAAGAAGTTACAAGTAAACCGTAGGCTTGGATGTATGATATTGAACAAATAATGATTTCATACATTAAAAGGTACAAACCTATACTTTTAAACTTTTTGTCAGTGCTTGAAAATGAAGAAGAAAGTTCTAGAAAATCAATGAAGGGTGCAAAAAATAAAGAATAAGAATATGCAGTTTTCAAATGGTTTTTGCTACAACGTTCTATAGAACAATAACAGGTTGTACGGACTCAGCAATTTCAGGTCTGAGTGTGAAAAAACTATGATCTCAAAAGCTAAGAAAAAATAATAAAACTATGGAAATATATAGTTTTTCTCCAATTTGCAATGTACATATAGTAATTAATTAAAATTGGCTCTTTTTTTTAATCTGAATATTTGTTTATCCAAATGATATCTGGCCACAATTGATTTCGATAATTGAAATTCTACTGTATTTTGAAACATATGGCTCAATTTTGTTAACATCTCAGCATGACACAGTATTATTTATTGGTAATGTTTTTCCATTCTGAAATTGTTGACATTCATGATTTTGGGAGAGCTCAAAATACAGTAAATCCTATAAACATTTCTAACCTTGAGTGAATCTCAGCTGCTATTTTATGTCTTATGTTGTTGACAAAAGACCCTATTACAGATAAAACCTCACACTATGTTGACTTTTAGTAGTTTCAAAATTTACACTTTTCAATATAAACAAAGGTTAACGCTCTGATAGTTGCGTTTGTACTAAGCCCACAAATAAATACAGTTACTCAATTACAAGATACAGACTGCAGTGTAAAGAAGACTTCACACCAAAACAGGAATTTCTTATAAAATATATTCCCTTGTCAATGGGTACCTGGTGTTCCCAAATTTGCATCAAAGGATTGTGACTATTACGAATAAAACAATCATTCCATGCTCCTGGAACAGAATCATCACTCTAGTTTGTAACTTCTTGTTTGCTAGATTGTAATAAGACCCTCTGATGATAATGACATGGTCATCGAAATGTACATAGGTTTAATCTTTAGTAACTCGTTTTATTTGTTATTTTTGATTGTTTTTGTGGTATTGGGGTTCTTTCCAATATTTTAATTGTAATATATTTTACACTGTGCTCTTGTATACTCCTGGAATATTAGTTTAAAAATTTTCAAGACAAAACAGATAGATTTCTATTGAGAGTAGGTCTATATTTCGTATGTGACTAGAAAAGTAATGCCATATTTATTGCATATAAGTGAGACTAAGGGTTTTTATTCAAATCCCTAGTCCTATCATTTATACACACCCTTACCTATACGCCTTGATCAATATTAGTGGCATTGATTGCTTTAAAATTAAAATAAACAAGAAATAAATAAATAAAACAAAATAATTAAAGAAAAAACAGTATTCTACAGATACTACAATATCAGGTATTTAGTGTAAAGTGCCTTTGTTATTTTTACTTTGTATATTTTATAAAATGAAGAAAACAAATTGTATATACCCATTTCGTTCAAGCTCTTATAATACGTTGTACAATTATATAATATAAGTCAGTATTTAATTGAATAAAGCAACTTAGCAAGCGGTTGAAGAAATATCCTGCGCTCAGTATAAAAATATTTCCAAATGTTTAATTGTTATTTAACAAAAGTTACGAAATTATGAATATTACTTTAGCAAATTTTGAAGGGAATATCATAGTTTTATATTTTAAATAATTATAAGTACTATGGCTTTTCCAAAAGGTTTTCTAATCATGAAGGACAAATATCAATATTTTGTGAAAGGATTTATATCCTTTATAAATGCTTTTAATCATTTTAGGATGATGATGAAGGAATAGATGTTAGTGGAGGAAATGGCAGCAATCATCATGAAAATGAGAAAAACAGGCGCCATGCCCTACATAAAGGCCCTTATATGTACGAATTGTTTTCAATTATGATTCATTCTGGTTCTGCGTCTGGTGGACATTATTATGCATATATCAAAGATTTTTCAAATGGAGAATGGTTCTGCTTCAATGATCAGTCAGTGTCTAGGGTAGGTAAATTATATTAAGGCAATTATCTTCTGTATTAAGTAACATTACTAATGTTCCAATTGATAATATTTTCCTTATATTATTTGGGCACTTAGAAACCAAGTCAGAGTTTAAGGGGTTGAATAAAATTTGATGAAAACAATTTTGAGCGTTAATTATAACACGAGTTCAATCATAAACAACTATTGAACAATTTTTTTAAAGGTCCTAATAAACTTTATACATAGGTGTCTGGAACTAATAAGATTGGAATTTTTTAAGACGAAATAGATGAAAATAAACTAATGACAATGTTTACTAATTTTTTTTGTCAAAAGTATTTTATCAAAATAGTGGAGTTATTAATGTAGTATTTCAAATATTTGAGTATTTCAAACATTTTTTGTCCAAATTATATTTTTAATTCAGTTATCTAATGACATTTTTCAATCACATAAATTAGAATTATTAAACATTGTGCTCCTTATATATTAACTTTATAGTCAATAGATCTATCCCTACATAAGCATGGAAAATACATAGATACATACAATGTTAAATCTCATTAATTTTATTATTATTTTTAACCTAACTCGAGTTAAAATTGTCAGGAAATAGGAAACGTAAAATAAATTTGTGAGAAAACTGTACATATACAATAACTGAATAATCAAATTAGATAACCTCTACTGGAAATATATTTGTTTTTTTTTATCCGATGTAAATTTTAGTTACAAAGTTATCATCTTTAGAGATACAAATTTTACAAAAACAAATAAAGACTTGGTAAAGGACTTTGATAATTAGTTGTAACATTTGCTAAAATATAGAATTAGTTACAGTTTTAATATTTAACATTTGTATATTAAGATCAACATTTCAATTCAGTATTTTCAGTAAATGGTTTCAGTTTAACCATACTCATCTTTAACGCTAGTAATTTGTTTGTTTGAATTACATGATCTACCACTCTTCTTCCCATGTGGCTGGGCCTTGTTGCAGCAGGATTATTCAAACAAGTTGCCAAAATGGAGTAGTGTGAGAGAACAAGTTACCAAATATTACTTTAGCAGAAATTAGAAATGTTAATGGCTTTTACGTTAATGCTAAAAATGTTTTAAGATACCAAAGTGTATTTTTTATTCTAACATAACAGTTGAATTATATCTAAGTAGGAAAAGTTGGAATTGTATTGATGACCTAAACCAACACAAAATCCTAGTTTTATGAAATCTTAGTACAAAATTAATGACTTGACAATGATTTCTAAAAACAGACTTCACTGTGTGGAGGCTTATATCAAGATGAGCCCTAATAGGAGTTTACACAACATTATTAGCAGCAATACCAAGAAAAAAGGGTTTGACAAAAACAGCTTGATTAACCAGTTCTGCTAATGCAGCACCCTAGTACGGGATGACTATTTCCTGCTGCAGCAAGCATGTTAAACACAAAAATAAATAAAAACATACACAAAACTCACAAATTAATGATTTATTTCCCATACGTGTTTCAATGACCAAGTCATCATCATCAGTCAGTGAGTGTTACTACTACAAACTCTAACTTACAACTAGGGCGAAAGTAAGGTTACACTTCCGTATTTATACAGTAGGCGTTGCCACGCCCACTTGTCAAAACAACAGTTACTAACCCTACTTTAAACATGATACATCAAATAGAAATTTTGTACCTAACTCAATAATTACAATAAAATTTGTAACATACAAAATAATTACATATAAATAAAACAGATAAGTAATATTACACTTTATTATTATGTCAAAATATTTAACCTAAAAGTTACAGTAACCTTTTTTTTTTTATTCCAGTTTTGTGTCACGCCAATTACAATAATATAGAATTTTGAATAGGGCCTGACTCATTGTTTACAATATTATTTTTATTCCTATTAATATACAAAGTTTAACATGCATCCAATTCACTACACTTAACAACGTTTTTTAACAGGGTTACATCGTCTACTTTAAATTCTTGCTCTTCCTCTAAACAATGTTTTGCCATCGCAGATTTTTCTGGTATATTATATTTAATGTGGGAAAATGTTCTTTAGCACTAGTTTTAATATTTCTTTTTGTTTGGCCTATATATTTCAGAGGACACTCGCTACACTTCAGGCAGTAGATTCCTGACTTTTCTTCATTAGGAAAGGCGTCTTTATGGTTCCCTAACAACTTCTTTAGGTTATTTGCACTGGCAATTGCAACGTTCAAATTACTATATTTTCCTAGAGATTTTCTAATTTTAATGTTAAACACATTTACGAATACAAATATGATATTTTAATCATTATTATTTTATGTATTTTGGATCTAGTTTGCAATGGATTATTTCTTTTACAGATAACAAATGATGACATTGCAAAAACCTATGGTGGTGGTGCTTTAAGAGGATATTATTCTGGTGCTTTTAGTTCTAGTACAAATGCGTATATGCTTATGTATAGACAAATTGACAAAGAAAGAAATTGTGAGGCATTCAGCGTTGACCAATTTCCACCTCACATTAAGGTAGGTTAAACAATAAAACACACTTTTTGCATGATAAATAATTGAAAAACCTTTGAATTTTCAGTTTGAAATGTATAAAACATAAAGAAAATTTTAAATGATCACAATGCCATCATGATGAGGTTTTAAGTTCAAATCGATAATCTTGTATTATTCACTTAAGCCTTTTTAATAAAGGTGATTTCAATAATAAGAATATGATTATACGAGGTCTGTTCAAAAAATACACGGACTGAGGTCATAAAAAAAAAAGTACTTTATTTGGAAGTTACACGTCTGGGTCTCCTTCAAAGTACTCTCCTCCCCAACGCACACACTTATCCCAACGGCGTTTCCACTTGTTAAAACAGTCCTGGTACGCTTCTTTTGTAATGGCGTTCAGCTCTTTCGTCTCATTTGCCTTAATCTCCGAAATCGTTCCAAATCTTCTTCATATGAGGGGTTTTTTGAGTTTTGGGAATAAGAAAAAGTCACAAGGAGCAAGGTCAGGGGGGTATGGGGGGTGAGAAAGAACAGTGATCATGTGTTTGGCCAAAAACTCATGAGTTCTGAGTGAACTGGAGCGTTGTCGTGATGGAAAAACCAGTTATCACTTCTCAACAGTTCTGGCCTTTTGCGTCGGACGGCGTCCCTCCGACGTTTCAGTACTTCAATGTAGGTAATCTGGTTGACTGTAGAGCCTTCAGGGAGGTACTCGTAGTGAACAACACCCTTAGCATAAAAAAAAACTGTCAGCATCACCTTGACATTCGACCAAACTTGGCGAGCTTTTTTGGGTCTTGGAGACGTTTGACTCACCCATTGGGATGATTGGACCTTCGTTTCAATGTCGTAACGATACACCCATGATTCATCACCGGCTATAATTCTTGACAAAAAGTTCTCATCTTCATTTGAATGATCAAGAAGTTCCCGACAAACCCGGAAGCTTACTAAAATGTTTTACATATTTTTCTGTTTAAAAAAATATTATTCATTGTATTAGATATAATCTTGCACTAACTCCATAAATCAAAGTAAATCATTAAATTTTCTACTTGTTGAGGAATTTCTTATTTGAGTCTTTTCAACTTCATTCAAAGAGTTATGTTTTTTCCTCGTTTTAGTGTTTGCAGCATTATACATATAAAATGACTATTTAAAATCAATGTATAATTCATTGATACATTACAATAAACAATGGAAATTAAACCTTTTTATTCATCTGTACAGTGACAAGTAATGATTTGGGTTTATGTTGTTGGTACAGTAAAACCTCTCATCTGAATCAATGTGGTGACAGCCTGATCCAGATTATAAAAAATCCAAATATGGAAGGAATTATTTAATAATATAAGTCTGTACTACATAATCACAACCATTACATTTGGAAGTAGATGTATGATTGTTTTAAATAAATAAGTTACACTAATTGAAGATGGTTATTATATTTTAATAGCAATACAGAACCGTATGTACAATTTTGTTACATGCCTGTATGTATAGTTCCTTAATATTGTACTGTATATACTCAATAATTTGAGGTGAATGGGAGGGAGACCCTCTCAGATTACCGAAAACTCGGATTACACAGAAAAAGTTCCTGAGAATTAGAACAAATAGGACTTTTAATGAACCATAATACAGTAATACCCTTCATATCTAGATCAGTGTGGCAACAGCCTGAACCGGATTTATTAATAGCGGGCATAAAGACCTGTCCAGCTAATCACGAGTGTAGTCATTGTTTGATTGATTTGTTTTCTTCAAAAGAGATTATTTTGTGATATATCATGCACAAGAATAGACATTTGTGCAGGGATATTTGTTGACTGTCAAAACTTACAGCGTAAATAATATAAGATATTTATGGCCCATTGACCTTCTGTCATCTAAACATAACTGATATGGACATCGTAACATAACATAACAGCTAGCATAAATGACAGTATAACAACTGCAACAAAAACAGAATGGGGAAGAACAAAAATACGGTATTGATATAAACATTTCTTGGAAATCTGACTCATTTCCTGTGCATAACGTATTGATAAAAATATTTCTTGAACACCAGATTCATTTTCTTTATGGGTATACAAATTCCTTGGGACTACCGATTCATTTCCTTTCAAATAGATAAAATAGGCTCAAATTATATAGAAGCTTGAAATATTGGGACTTGGATTTTCGAGACTCTACTGTACATATGTATATTAATATCAGCTTTGGTAAAGAAAGCTGTAATGGTGGTTCGCTTGTTTTGTTGAACACTTGTCTTTGATGAAATATCCCTCCACCTTCGAAAGAATTAACGATTGGTCGCTGTTGCTTCGCCTTGTTGTTCGACGTACTCGATCAGCTGGTCATATGCTTGGAAAGTTTCACTATGCCTCATGGCTTGTTTTTTTCGTCATCTTTGGCAGGTGCTGACTGTAGGCTCACGAAGTCTGTAATATCTCAAAGGAATAAATTCATGAACTTCATCCTCTTTCATTCACGCCAAAACTGCTCATGTACTTAACAACCAGGAATATTTCAGTGAAGATCAACGATTTCTTCATTTCTTCAAAAACAAGGTTTATTGTTTGTAATAAGTTTTCAATCATTACAATTTTTTAAATCATGATTTAACTAGTGTTATTGGCCTGATTACATCCCATGCTGTAGCAATCCATAAACTAGCAAGTCTACGTTTTTTAGGCACTAGGAAACACTTCTTCCATAGCCAACAAAATTACCTAATCACACAAAATCCTGTAGAATATATGTAAACTGAATGATATGGAGACTCAAACACAACTGCATGAGTTTGAGAAAGAACAAAGAACTGAATGCTAGCAACCAGAGAACTGGTCCGACAACAAGACGCCTTGAGGAATAAAGACGCTTATTTTATTTTCATATTACGTCCAGATATCGGAGGATCCAGATATGAGAGGGTTGGATAAGAGAGGTTTTACTGTAATTCAAAGATACTACACACACTTATTATTTTTTTTCTTTACTTGAGAGGAGTTTTAAAAACAGTAAATCCTAATTACACTGTCGTTTTGTTCTTTAATGATGGAAGATTCTTCAAGAGACATCATAAGAAGAATCAAATGATTTGTTGAATTTAATGATTTGTTGTGTAGCATAATGATTGTTCCAAATGAGTTTTGCTGTTGTAGTTTTAAGACGGTCAGTAGAACTATTATGTTATAGGAATGATAGTAAAGAATTGTGAATCTTGGTATGGTTAAGGTAGGAAGATAAAACCCCTAGTAGAGAATATATGTGTCCTGACATACTTGAAGTAGACCTACTTTCTGTCAGGATCATAATTAGGTATCTAACTGTTACATCCTCTTGCAAGAATAAGGATATGGAAGTCCTTCCTTCAGTTCAAACCCATATGAGAGAATAGAAAATGACCAAACAAAATGCTGTAAATATCGATATTTAGCCCATTAATTGCAGTACATTACATTCAACTAAAGGATTCTAGATGCACTGTAACTAACAACATTGGAGTAGATTATAGTTTTCAATTCTTCTCTGTTAACCTTAATATTTGTAACTTTGTGTTTAATGATGTTTACAGGAGCTACACCAAAAACTACAGGAGGGAGAAGAGACTGACCGTAAAATTAAAGAAAAGCAATCAGAAATGTGCAAAATTAAATTATATTGTAATAACCCAAAGCTCAACACTATAACCGAATCAAAAATGTATTGTTCCAATGACACTCCACTGAGACAGGCTACAGAGTTTGCTTATAAGGTAAGTGAAAAATAACTTATTTCCTGTACAGAGACATACAAGAAGGTAGTGATTAATCTTTTATGTGTTAAGTTTGACCATGGACATGGAGTGGTACACTCATTGGCAAAAGAAAACGTATTCTGACAGAAATGAAGAATAATGACTTTAAAAAAATAGTTACTATCTAGATATTTTAATAGCTCTAGAATATACGGCACTCGCGGGGTTGGCATGTTTCCGGTTATCAAAAATCTCCGGATAATAGAACGTAACCTATATAGTCTATATATAGGTCATACTGTGCATAATGTTAAGCTTCCTATCATTGGAAATTGAATGTATTGTTAGAGTCTTACCCTCTATATTTGTTTGTATCCAATTACTGTATTTTGTGTGTATTAATAAAAGAAGACCCTCACACACACAACATTTATAAGAAAAAAATTGAAGAAAGAAAAGAAAATTATTGCTAAAAAACTTTTTTGTTGATGCGTTAAAATAAAACCTGCACCAGTACACTGAACTATACAAAGACTGATTTTTAAAATAATGATGGCTGTCTGACTGCTTGATACGCAATGACTGTTTTTCAACAAAAAACTATTTCAGATTAGTCACATCTTGTCAACAAAGAATAATATTGTACTGATTTGTTTTGAAAATGTGCCGGTTAACACGTTGTGCGGCAATGTTTTATAGTTGCGTATCAAAATTGCTGAAAAAATATTACTGATTATTTGTATTGAAAATGTTGTTGATGGACCAAATATGTCATCTGAAGTTGGTTAGGCAGTCATTTTTGTCAGTTTTGGTGACGTCATTTCTGGTACGTTCATGTAGTACCTCGCCGGTGGTGCAGATTCTCGTATCTCAGGTGATGGTTTTCAACTGTCTGACTGTTGGATTTCATTTCCAATTGTTGCTGGATACTGACAAACCTTTTTTTCCAGTCACAACACATAGTTATAGTTATAGAAAAAGTACCACAAAATTTTAAGTACCTGCAACCCTTCCGGCTGCCATTTACAATGATAAAAATAAGTTTATAAACAATGTCAATAAGTAATTCATATTTAAATAGTTCTAACTCAGTGTTTATAATAATTTCTAAAAAATACCATAATCACAACAAGGTAAAATTATTGCACTTAGTGGTGGATAAAAGTATTTACAATAGTAATATATCAACTTCATATATATATATATATATATATATATATATATATATATATATATATATATATTTATAGGTTAGTTTTGGTTGGTAAAGATTATTTAGATTTTTTGGACTAGGAGACTGACAGACTTACCTTGGTAAGAGTCCACTCTGTAGTCTTGAAATAGAAACACATAAAAGCACTTAAACAATGATATATTTCAACCACACAGTGGTCTTTGTCAATCGAAGAGAAAACACAAAAAGAAATATGAGAGAATGAAATAAAATAATTGTAATCACAGATTGTGTAGAGTAGAAATCAGATGTCACAGATGCACAGATTAAAGATATATATATATTGTTTCCATGAGCATATGAGTGATTATAGTTTATATAAGTCTGTCAGGGGAAAAGAAATAAGGCTATTTGGAAAAAAAATAAAATAAAATAATGAATGGATTTATCTGATGTTGAGGTTAGGGGATTCTCTGGACTTGGTATACCACTGGTATGATAGTTCCCACCTTCTCAGTTCTGAGGGATTGCAATCAGGGGGGAGTGATTTAATTATTTTTGTGGTATAGCAGTCATCAAAAGTTGTGATGTTGTGACTCGCAGCATGTTGAGCTGTCGGTCTATCCATATTCATAATTTTAACATCATGTCTGTGGCCATTCATTCTGATATTCAGACCATCCGTGGTCAGGCCTATGTACTGTGCTGAGCAAAGTTTACATTGTAGCTGGTATATGACATTTTTCGATGTACAATTATGATGACCCTGTATTTTGAAGACCATTTTTGTTGTTTGGCTGTTGAAACTATTTGCTGAGGGGTATATTGAACACGTTTTGCATCTAGGTCTATTGCATGGGAAGGAGCCATGAGGAAGTTTGTGTGGTTTCTCTGCATCAGGGTCTGGTAGTTTAGGATGTACTAGGATGTTTTTCAAGTTGGGAGGTTGCTTGTACCAAATTTGCGGTGGATCGGTGAAAAGATTTTTGGTGTGGACGGAAGCTTGAAGAATTTTGAAGCCATCTCTCAATATCTTGTTGAGTTTATGTAGACCAGGATGGTAGTCTGTTATTAAAGACAGTTTATTTTGTTCTGTTTGTGGTTTATGGTGAACCGAGGATTGTGCTGAATGAATTTGGTTTTCAATGAGTTTTTTTGGGTATCCTCTTCTCTGGAAGGCTGTTGATATCTTTCTATTAAAATCTTCCAATTCCCTATCATTCGAACAGATTCTCTTACCCCTGATTGCTTGACTGTATGGAATGGATCGTTTTATGTTTATTGGGTGGTTGCTGTTGAAATGGAGATATTGTAGGTGGTTTGTCGGTTTGATGTGAATTCCTGTGTTGATATTTCCATTCTGGAGTGTTACCTCTACATCCAAAAAGGTGATGGCTGATGTAGATTTCTCCCAGGTAAATTGAAGTATGGAGAATTGTGTCAGGCTGTCTAAAAATGCCTCAAGTGTTGAAGCACCCTGTGTCCAAATTAGGAAGATGTCATCTATATATCTATACCAACATAATGGCTGGTGTGTTTGTGTCTTTAGAAAACTTTCTTCCAACAATCCCATGTACAGATTTGCGTACGATGGTGCGCAATAGAAATATAGAATATATATATAATATTGTGTACTAATTATAATTGATATGATATTTTTATTTATTTTACAGAATTATATTTAGTTACATGTTGTATTGAAGAGTGCGATTTACAGACTTGTGTAAACAGTATACGTTAAACTGAATCTAACTAATGGCTGGGTTGGGGGGTAGATGTGGTGATGAAATATAGGCTTATTTGCTAAACGTATTCATCTTGTCAGTACTTTGTAGTAATGACAATAAAACTTTCAGACCTTTTGACGCCTTGTGACTGTTGCGGGATTAATTAATTTTTGTCTAATATTTTACAGCACTCATTTATATAATTGATATTGTATTATAAAATAAAATAGTCTAGTATTGTATTATAAAATAGCTTGTTCAACTAGAAGTTATTTTCTTAAATTAGAGATAGGTACTATTAAGAAAAATTAAAATGTTATACCATTTTTGTTTACATATTAAATTTTACTTTTTGTAGAAAATATTTAAAAACTAGTTTAGTTTATTTAAAAACCGTGAATAATTTTATTTGCAGAATTTGAAAATGGAAGGTATTGTACCATTAGAAGATTGCCGGCTTGTAAATTACAACCATCTACAAGACACGATAGAAGTTAGTTTTGAAGGACGAGAAGATGATCCAATAAGTGAAATATTTTCAAGCCTAAGAACAATTCATAAACATGATTTCTTGTTAGAGATAAAACCAAAAAATGGAGAATTTCAAGCTTATCAGCTAGGAGGTAATCACTACATATACTTGGTGATTGACTTTTATAACATCTTTACTTCTGACTTTAAACATTATTCTGTGGCTAATGGTGAAATATTTTGTTTTAAATAAACATGTTTACTTTTTTGAAGTTATTTTATATAAAAATGTTGTATTTCCCTTCATAATAATCGTATCGTATTGGTTGTTATTGCATTCAACTAATGTGATATTATTGTTGGTTTGAAAAATTGTGATGATGACTATGTAACTAACTCAATTTAGACAAAAATGGAGATAGGTTGCTCTTGGATTAGGGTACATATATAACAGTAATACTCTTATAAAAAGGCAAAGATGTTTGCAATATAACAACTAGTTGTAAATTTAAAAACATGTATTATTCACAATTTATATTCTTAGGCATGGTATCAAAAATGTTCCTGATTGATATGGAGAATGAGGATGCAGAAGTGCAGCAATACATAGTCCGTGGGAATTTATTACAACCAGTGTCTACATTGAAAGAAACAATAGGATCTATGCTGAACTTGGAACCAACCAATATTTCAATAGTTCTAGAGAAATACTCTAGTGAGTTACATTTATTAGAGGATAACAATTGCACACTGAAGCATGCAGGATTACATTCTTCAAATAAGGTAAATAGGTAACATCATAAAAATTAGAATTCTCTGAGTGATTTGTTGAAAGGTTTTATATGTTTAAATATCTGAATCTTTACTCAATGAATGAAGTTTTGAGTACAGAATTAATTTTAAAGAGTAATAAAATACTCCAAGGATTGTGTATAACATATTTCTTCCGATACCAATTATATATATATAGATTTTTTGGACTAGGAGACTGACAGACTTACCTTGGTAAGAGTCCACTCTGTAGTCTTGAAATAGAAACACATAAAATCACTTAAACAATGATATATTTCAACCACACAGTGGTCTCTGTCAATCAAAGAGAAAACACAAAAAAAAATATGAGAGAATGAAATAAAATAATTATAAATTGTATCACAGATTGTGTATAGTAGAAATCAGATGTCACAGAATCCGTGGGCGGATTAACCGGTTTGCGGATTATCCGGGGTCTGCCATTGTTTTACAAATATCCAATTTTTATTCCAATCAGATTTATTAATGTTTTTTTAACCACTCAACGCGGCATAATATCCGGTAAAAACAACGATCATAAAAATAAACTAAGCTATCTCAATTAACGCAAGGATAAACGATAACTGTCCTGTTAGACTGAATGAACCAACTCGAGTTGGGAACAGACTACTGTATATAAGAGACAATGACAAAATGCTTGGACGCCCAAAAACCTAATTTGTATCATAAGATTGTAAACAAATATCAGCTAACCTCGGCTATAAATAGTCTAGGTCGTGACATACGCATTATCCATGTCTGTCATATAGATTATCGATCTTTATGGCTTTGTACACAAGTAGAAACAAACATTCCGAGTTGAACGTTGAGTGGTTATTATACTAAAATAAGTAGTAGGTAGTTTGAATTTTTATGCGTTATTTTTATTTCTCTGTATTTTTTATTGAATTTTATTTTTTGTCATGCAGTGTTTTATCATTTGTATTAGTTGATATTTTATGTAAATTTCCTTTTTTTTTGTTGTAAACCGATAAGTAAAACAACATTTTATTGTCTAATACACTGTTTTAATGTCCCAAATAAACCTGTATATGGTAGAAATAAAATATTTGAGATGAAAACAACGGACACAATAATTAGAGCAAGACGACTTCACTGTGCGACAAAATGGTTCTTAAGGAACTTAGATCACACATTAAAGCTAAATCAATGCTCACAAAAAAGAGACAAAAGTACTTACTTCAGTCAACGCCCGTCCTTGGCCTCTCAGCCATCCGACGCCGTGCCTCCCAGTACAATGTAGCGAGTCCTTCCCTGGACTCCTCGTGAAAGATATCTTTCAGGCCGTCACAAGTGGTAAGATGCTCTGCCGTCCCTTCGTTGTCGGAGCAGAGTGGACAGATTGGTGTGTCCACCACTTTCATGCGATGCAGGTGTCTCTGTAGGTAGTCATGTCCAGTGGTCATCCTAAACAAAGCCACGGCTACGCCTCTCGGAAGATCCAGTGGTATGCTTGATTGGATGATCTTTTCCCATTGCTTTCCTGTAGCAGCTTGTTTCCTGTTCCGTTTCACGGAGTCGCTGATAGTGCTGTTTATATTCCGACAGACACTGCGGTATGAGAGGGGGAGGATCGGCTGCGCCATGGAGCAGCCATGCTTGGCCAAACTATCTGCTTTTTCGTTTCCTCTGATGTCAGAGTGCCCCGGCACCCATTGTATTGCGATCTGTGTTGTTTTCTGCAACATGCGGAGTGTTTTCTGGCAGTTGTTTATTTCCTTCCCTTCTTGTGGCTTTGGGGAGGCGATCGCCTGAATTGCGGATGTTGAGACAAAAGTGACAGATTTTTTTGTTAAAAAGTGAAAGTATTATGTGTAAAGGAAATTACATATGTACATACATACATACTTTTGACATATACTTATGTACGTATTGTAAATAGTTAGACATATAAATGTACATGTTATAATCCGTCAAATACATCGACATTTTAAATTATTTTCTGTATTTATTTTGTCCTCTGAAGATTATTTGTAAATTGCATTAACCGGGGTCATTATTTGTGTAATTTATGGTATAATAATTGATTATCGATCGTTTTGCTTATTCTTTGTTCACAGCGGATTATCCGGGGAATTCGTTATCTGGCGTTGCCGGGCCACCCTATTCCACGGATAATCGGGAGTTTACTGTACTTTAGTGTTCTACAGTATTTGCTGTTCTACAGTATACTGTGGGTGTATTATGACCTGACTAACAAAATTTCATATTCTTTTCTTTGAACATTCTGTATTATCCAAACAGAACATATTTGAGATTCGTAATAGTAAATCTTTAGACCAATAGTGTTTTATTCAATTTTTCCTATCCCAATTCGAATTAACCATAGCCCACTCTACTTTACAATTGTATTTTATAATCCGATAACTTTAATTATTTTAACCCTTCTTGGGTTTTTAGATTTTGATTTTGTTCAAACATTTCTTAAAGTTTAAAATAAAAAATGCTTTTTACAAATTAAAATAATCACAAAACGGTCATAGTAATGCCATATATTTTTAAAGATTTTTTAAAATTAAAAATCCTGGATTTATCTGTTATAAGTTGAGAACAAAAGTTTAGTTTGAGAATATATCTACTATTAATCATAAAGGATTATATATTATTTGGTAGACAGACAAATATTTAGTGTATTTATATATAAGAGGAAAAGCTGACATGGCATTGTCATTTATCATATTTTTTGCTAACTACATCACTTCCTTCAAAAATATCAAACAAAAATGAATGTGTATTGCCATAGAATACAATTTATCAGCAAATTAACAATATTCAACAATTTGATTACAAGAAAATATTGTGAATAACTACATTAATTTGTTGTGAAAAGATGTAATGGACATTCTGTTTGGTTGTGATCCAAACTACAGAGTATTAGGTTTGCTAGTAGAATTTTTTAAATTTTAAAACATGAAAATTTCACTGATACAAACCAAATCTCAAACTAATATTATAAAATCTAGTTTTTAAGGTGTAACCATTGTTGCAGCAATTTAAGGTAGAAAAAAAATGTATATACATTATATCTGAAAAATTATTCAGCACTAAATGTGTCCTTGAAATAACCTTTGTTAAAAAAAAATATGTATGAATGCCTGTATATAGTCCAGGATAAGTTCAATAACCAAATAAGCTAAGTTAAACCTTGAAAATTTTCTACTCACATGGCTTATTTCAGAATACTCTTTATCTTTCCTTATTAACTTCTTTCATTTGATTTTCAGTTATTTGTCTGTTCTGGCCCATGTGATCCTGATCCAGAAAAGCCCTTTATTACCTCTAAACTTCACAGGCTTATTGACAGATTTGACCACCTCATTAATTTACATTTTGTGTTACCAGATACAGAACCAGGTAAGTTTTTAAGATAATTCTTATTAGGCAGGACACATAAGCTGAGGCACAGGCGGTGCAGCACACGCAAGCCGCATTTTGCGGCGCAGGACAAGCAACACACAAATCTTTTACCAGCTCATGTTGAGACGTAGCACACGGCAGACGCATGCCATTTTTGCTTTGAAAATGGAAGATACCGACACCAACTCATTTGGATCCGATATGGAAACTGAGGAATTGGTTCTGTTATACGTTTCCAAATTCGAGTGAAAAGTATGTGGCTGAGTGAATATATGAAAAAACAAAACAGACACATGGTTATGTTGGCCCACAAAGAGTCTTTATACGTTTTCTTGCTATAACCTACGTGATTTACATCATCTAGCACAGGTAACTCGCACATAGTTATTAGAGATTTTAAAAATATAAGAGTCAAGTACAATATGTAAACTACTGTCTAGTGTTTGCCCATTACTGAATATGTCAACCTAATTGTCAAAACGTGTGGCATTAAAGATTTTAAAAATACAAGATTTAGGTAATATGTTAGCTATTGTTGAGGGTTTGTCCATTACCAGCTGAATCAAACGGTAATTTAACAACATATTGTATCCCTAGTTGCAAATGTGTGTCGTCAAATCTGTGTCTGTGCTACAAACTGTGACAAACATGCATGCGTCTCAGCTTACGCGGCGCCGTTGAGAAATATGGCGGCACAGTTTTCTACCATGTGCTGTGTAGCGTGCGCTGCACCGCCTGTGTCTTAGCTTACTTCCTGCTTCAATATTGGTCTTTTGTTTGAATTAAATATGAAAAGAGTACAGATGATCATGAGAAAAAAACAAAAACAATTTTACAGAAAAGAGCATTTTTGCAGTATGAATTTACACTACTTATAAACCATTACTTTATCCTCCATAAAGTATAAGGTATTAATAAAAGTTAATTTAATACCAAGAGTACAAATTAGCATGGATCATTATATTTTTATGTTATACTTTTAACATTATTCCTTGATTATCTTTTAATGGATTGTTTTTCCTCTGTGCTTAATTGAGAAAAACATATTTAAATGTAACAAATAGTTGTATCCAAATCTATAGAAAATAATTAAAGATTTTTTAAGTAAAAAATTATAAAATGTCTATTTTTTATTGGACGATTTATTTGAAGCATAGCATTAAAAAATGTTTCATAATAACCGATAAAGAAATACAGTAAAACCTCTCCTATCTGGATCAATGTGGCAACATCTCAATCTGAATAACAAATTTTCGTACATGGGAGGGTTTGTACGTTTTTACTTCATAATCACAACCATTCCAGTTAGTTGGAAGTAGATATATGATTGTGTCAAGTAAATAAGCTACACTTATTGAGGATTGTAACTATATTTTAATAGCAACATAGAACTGTAGGTACAATTGAGTTACATGCCTTTGTATACAGATCTTTAACCCATTGTAATTTGCGTACTTGGTCAGCTAGTCACGACAGGTTATTAATAGCGGGTATAAAGATTGCCCAGTTAGTCATGAATGCCATTGTTCAACTGATTTGTTTGCTTCGAGTTTATTTTCTGATTAGTTACCCACAAGACTAAATGTTTAATATTTCTAAAGGATATTTATCTACTCTCGAAACTTACAGCATAAATAAAGAAAGATATTTATGGGCCATTGACCTTCTGTCAGACATCTAAACATAACTGGTATTAACATTCAAACACAACTGATTAAGTTGACTAATAAACCAATGTGAAGAACACTAATGAACTGAATGATACGGAGACTCGGAACACAACTGGCTGATTTGGGAAAGAACAGAGCCTACTGCTGGTGCCAGACAATGGCCCTACAGCAAGGTGCCATGCTGAATAAAGACACTTACTTTATTTTCACATTATGTCCAGATATTGGAGGTGGCGGATATAAGAGGTTTTATACTGTAATAAAGTACAAATTAATTTGTAAAATATATTTTAACACTTCATATACAAGCTGGAGTATAGTTTGAGTATACTTTCAGGTTCTCCCAGACCCATATTCTAGGGAAGTCCAAATATTACTCTGGTTAAAGTTCACTAGCTCAGGTGCATGTAAAACGATTCCATATGTTTTTGTTATATCAAAGAGTTCTGAAAGCCATTTATTCTCAAGTAATACTTTTGTGACCCACCTACAAACATCAGTTTAGCCTTATAAAAAATAATCAGAATTGTTACATGTCATTCAGACATGGGCCACTTTGTTGTATTGGATTCTTCTTTATCAATAATATTTTGAGCTTTTATACAAACATTAAATTTGTTATACTTATGTTTTCTTTTCTAAAATGTATTTACATTTTCCATAGTAATATAGTTATTTTCCAATGTGAATTTATATATATTTAATTATGCAAATAAAATATAGAGATGATTTGGATGAATCATGAATGTTTATTTGAATTCGATTCAGACTATGATTTTGATGAGGGTAAATCTAGTTTTTCTCTTAGTAAATCCAGACCTAAGTAATTATCATTGTTCAGTAAAATTAGGTATTTTTGACCTGGTCTATGATTCTGTTCTTGCAGATTGTGTCCTTGACTTTGAGTTTGGGCTAAGTTTGAGATATACATTGGTTTTAAAGTTTAATAAACATTTATGACACACTTCTGTGTAAGCAACATTGTTAACTTTGATTGTGTATATAGACTAGTCTAGCAGTTGCAAATGGCTGCAATATCAAAAGAAAGGAATGTCAAGGAAAACATTTCAATGAATTGTCGTTTAGATAAAAAAATCCATGAATAATAAGTTTGTTTTCAGGATATTAGAGTTTAATTTTTTTACACTGATATATCTAAGTTAACATTTTTTTAAATTGATATAATATATTTCTAAACATTATTTTAGTTGAATTTTTACAAAAATTGTACTCATGGATCATATTAATTCCCCCTTCAAGACTTTGCCCTTAATATTTAAGTAAACAAAATGATATCTGTGTTTTGTGTCAAATCACTAATGCATTTCATAAGCGATTATGCCCTCATAAGTTTTTGTTACAATGAAGTTTACATCAGGGTTTCAGTTTTGAGAAATAATTTTTTTATCACATATAATGAAATCTCTGCAGGAAATGTACAAATACTACAGATAATTCAGTGACTGTGCATTGAATTGATCTTTACATTTGTACATCTGTATGAATTGGAACTTTTTAGACTAGACTGCATTCTTTTCATAATATTTTTCAGATATTTGGTTGTATTTTTCATGGTGTGCCTCTTTCTTAATACCCCTACTCATTGTTTTGTCTACAAATTTTTAAGTAGAATATAAAACCTAATGTTCACAGCTCAAAGTTGAATCATATGGAGAATAATATGTTGAAGATATTAAAGTATCAGTGAATTTTACATTTCTGTTTATAACTTGATGTTTTATTTCTATGAGAGATGCTCACTCCTATTAATGTAACTATGTATCTGTTTGTTGCTCTCGTATAGTCGATTATATAAGTATGTATTTGTACAGATATTTGTATAAATGTTTTTCAAAAGTGTTCCTTTTTCGAATTCTCCCTTTTTTACCCATTAACATTAAAATTTCTACTAAATTCTTTCTTAGTTCGCATTTTAGTTAACAAATGCATGAATCCTTAAAAAATATGTAGTTTCTAGATATAATTCTTAGTGTTAGCTGTACAATGAACAATCGGTCATTAAATTGATCAGAGCATTGTATTCTATGTATAAGGTATATGTAATTGATGGTCAATTTACATGTATTTGTTCTGATTTCTATAATAGAATAATTGTCATTAGAATAATATAGCTTCAGTTTATGATTTATAACATGATATAAACATGATATTTACAGAAACATTATCAAGGCTATCCATTCCTTCATTAAGTGCAGCTCAAGGAGCAACAAATGCTTCTGCGAAACAACAAACCAATGATTTAATGCCCGACAAAGGTAAGTTAGATATTATGATACTTTTCATAAATGTAATAAGATTTGTAATGTTATATCCCTGTTAGTGCTGCTATTAGAGGAGTGAAATAAAAAAAAATCATATAAAATATTGTACTATTCTATGCACTATGCATGATAAAAGTTATTAAAAATTAGGGTTATAGGAGATTAAAGGGTTTGAAACAATAGAGTCCAGAGTGTATCAGACTCGTCATGCTTGCTGCACATATAATGCACTTACTTGTAGGTAAAAGGCTAAATGACCTACATACTCGCCATATCTAGTGCATGTCTCACCTGCCAAAGTAAAAGAACTTTGTAATAATCTCCAAAACTTTACAGACTACTCTATTTATACAAACGTGTGTGTATGTGTGTGTGTGTGAGAGAGTGAGTGTGTGTGTGTGTGTGCGTGTTTTAATTTGAAAAATATTTTAGTACATCCAAAATTACCATATCCAAGTTCTGAAAAACCACCTAAACTTCCTTTCCGTGCAATAGACCTAGATGCAAGACATGTCCAATACACATCCCAACAAATAGTTTCCATAGCCTAGCAACCAATCTGGACTTCAAGATTCAGGGTCATCATACTTGTACATACAAAAATGTAATATACCAGTTGCAATCTAAATTTTGCCCGGCACAGTAAATAGGCCTTACCATAGATGGTCTGAGCATCAGAATGAATGGCCACAGAAGTGACATTGAAACCATGAACATAGACAGGCCAACTGCTCAACATGCTGCTAGTCACAACATCATATCTTTCAATGATTGTTATACCACCAAAATAATTAAGGCCCTCCCCCCTGAATGCTATCCTTCAGATTTGAGAAGATGGGAGTTATCATACCAGTGGTACACCAAATCTAAAGAGCCTCCTAACCTCAACATCAGATAAAACTCCTTTTACCTTCCCCCTAACTTCTACCATTTTTAACAACTCCATTTACCTTCCTTCTGACAGTCTATTAATATCTAGTTTCAAATAATCAATATTTATACAAATCACATATAGCACTATATCATAAACTATAAATCTGTGACATTTGGATATTTATACACATCTGTGGTTCACTTCAGTCTTTTCTTTTTCTCTTTTTTGATTGACAAAGATAATTTTTTAATCGAAATATTTTAATAGTGTGATGAGTTTTTATGTGTCTATTTATTTATTTCCTAGATATTGCAGTTTTGGACTATTGCCATTAGGTAAGTCTGTTAGTCTCCTATCTAGTCCAAAAATTCCTATATATATATATATATATTTAATTCAATGGAAATCATTAAAATTTTCATTAGAAGGCAAATGTGGAAAAAAATAAAAAATTTGACAATTGAATACTCATTGTACAACTTTGAGGCTCGTAGGTGTAATATTAAAACTTCATTCACCTACGAAATAACAATCTCTAGAATTTAGGGCATTATCATGCACAAACAAAATTTTCGACGTTAATTTCCCTCGGCGCTTATTTTGAACTGCTCTCCTAAGGTTGCGCAAAGTTTCACAGTACCGCTCAGAGTTTATTGTTGCACCACATTCAAGAAAGTCAATAAGAAGCACACCTTGCCTGTCCCAAAAAAACGTCGCCATAATCTTCATTGCTGACAATGTTTGCAAACATTTTCTTGATTTTTTGAGGGAGCTTGTGTGCCCCCACTCCATGGACTGTAATTTCGTTTCGCAATTAACGTGTTTTACCTATGTCTCATCACCAGTTACGATGCGATCTAGTAGTGAATCACCATGTCTGTTGTAGACACCCAGAAATGTCAAACTTGCCTCCATTCGCTGACCTTTATGGTGGTCATTGAGCATTTTCAGCACCTATCTTGCACAATATTTGTGGTAGCCTAACCTTTGTGTAACAATTTCAAACAACGAAGTCCATGAAACTTGTGGGAAACAAAGCGAAAGCTCCGTTATCGTGAATCGGAGGTTTTTGCAAACCTTTTCATCAGTCACAATGCTCAGGCGTCCGCTCTTCGCTTCGGCATGAACGTCAGTTCGGCCATTTTTAAACTGAATGCACCATTTTTGCACAGAACTTTCATTCATTACGTTGTTTCCTTAAACTTCACACACTTTGTGATAAATGTCAATCGGTTTTAAGTTTTTTGTCAACAAAAACCATATCACTGACAGCACTTCACAACTGGCGGAATTTTCAATCGCAGCGCACATTTTCAGTTGAAATTGCGAAGAAAAGGGCAACGTGGAAATGTTCCCGTTGTCACGGCTGGATGCCGACTGAGTTGCCGAATGCGCACGCACTAAAATGTACGAGATCAGCGCGCATCTAGCGGCGTCAGACAGAAACATTCCGTACTTTCTGAATAGCTCTCATAGCATACATTCGGTTACTAAATCAACGCCGTATGAAGTTTTATTTGGTCACATAAACTCAAACACCCTACTGGATGTAGATGTAGAAAACCAGTTTGCAAATGACTAAGTTTTAAGCCATAGAGAAAAAATAAAAACACTGTATGAGAACATTAGAAATGCTAATAAAAAAAAGAAAATATTTTGGAAAAAATAAATATAAACAAGGAATCATTTCCAGAAATACCAACTGAAGTTTATGTAAAGACAATACAAAAACAGGGCAAGACAAAAAATAAATATAGCAAAGAAGAAATATGTTCTGTTAATAGGGAAAGGAAAACAGGTAGAATAAAGCCTAAACCCCATAACACAAGAGAAAAAATACGTTTATCAAAAATTAAGAGACCTAGGAAGATAAGAAACATAACTAATGATCAAAATCCTTCTCCAGGTCCCTCCTGTTCATCCTTGGCACAGCCACCGAATCAGCATATATAGAGACATAACCAACAACCTCGGAATAATCCCGATAGACCTTGGGCCAGCCAAATTAGAATTCTTGTACCATACCTTTGTCCACTATTTTAGCATAGGAAAGTTTATTAATCATTTATATGACATTGATTCCTATTATTATGAGGTATTACAAAATTTTGAAATTAACTGCAGCAATTGTAACAGTAGCGTAAATGGTAATGAATATGTAACAGATAATGGTAATAAAGTGACAGATTTTTTTGTTAAAAAGTGAAAGTATTATGTGTAAAGGAAGTTACATATGTACATATATACTTACTTGTGACATATACTTATGTACGTATTGTAAATAGTTAGACATATAAATGTACATGATATAATCCGTCAAATACATCGGCATTTTAAATTATTTTCTGTATCTATTTTGTCCTCTGAAGATTATTTGTGAATTGCATTAACCGGGGTCATTATTTGTGTAACTTATGGTACAATAATCGATTATCTATCGTTTTGCGTATTCTTTGTTCATAGCGGATTATCCGGGTAATTCGTTATCCGGCGTTGCCGGGCCACCCTATTCCACGAATAATCGGGAGTTTACTGTATATATATATATATATATATATATATATATATATATATATATATATATATATATATATTTATAGGTTAGTTTTTGTTGGTAAAGATTATTTAGATTTTTTGGACTAGGAGACTGACAGACTTACCTTGGTAAGAGTCCACACTGTAGTCTTGAAATAGAAACACATAAAAGCACTTAAACAATGATATATTTCAACCACACAGTGGTCTTTGTCAATCGAAGAGAAAACACAAAAAGAAATATGAGAGAATAAAATAAAATAAATAAATATATAAATATATAAATATTTATTTTATTTCATTCTCTCATATTTCTTTTTGTGTTTTCTCTTCGATTGACAAAGACCACTGTGTGGTTGAAATATATCATTGTTTAAGTGCTTTTATGTGTTTCTATTTCAAGACTACAGTGTGGACTCTTACCAAGGTAAGTCTGTCAGTCTCCTAGTCCAAAAAATCTATATATATATATATATATATATATATATATATATATATATATATATATATATATATTAATTGTAACTATAAAATAAAAATGAACTGCAATAAAATTTTACTTTGTCGATTTCAGTAGGAAATGACTTTAAAAAATTCTTTTCGTATATTACTTGTTTTATTGATACGGAATGTATTGTATTTGATTGTTATATGTTTATTTTTTAGTGACCAACGGTGGAGATTCTTCTGCAATTAGTGGTTCTAAAGCTTTGGTATTACCATTATTATTAGCTGGTGGAAGTTCAGGCAGTGGAGACGAAGAAGGAGAAGCAGTGGCAAATAGTGTTGGAGGGGGACATAGTGACCAAAGTGCTAGTGAGGATAGCAGTCTGACAGATAGTGATAGGTAAATAAGAGTTACTGAAAATTGATTGCTAAATTTATTACAGTTTTAATTAACCAGAATTAAACTTGAAAGTTAGAAGTTTGTCATATCAACAGACATACTTCCCTCTAAAATATTACTTGAAACACGCACAGCTTCCTCAACTACTAGTATATAATTTTTACCATCTCAGGTAAGGACTCATACAGGAAAAGTTTCACTGTAACCTTGAAGGTATACCTCTCCCACTAACATCCAGCAATTAGGAATCACCAGAGACTAAAAAACATTACAAACATCATTTTCCCTCTAAAATTTCATTGTCCTTGATAACAGTCCTCCTTAACATGATCCACACATGCTGCCAGCACTGGAATTTCAATCCATTCTTCATAGATTATAACGGATTTATTTGACAGTTTTTTAATGTCAAGAATAATGAATTAAATACAAGTATAAAAATAATGTGTGCCAGGAGCATCTATAAAAATAATTCATTTTCATATCAAGTAACATCAGTTTCCTACTCCTTTGGCTTGACTAAGAACAAACATGATTTCATGAAAAATAAGAGCTTACTATGAAAAAAAGTACTAGCACAAAATTATTTTTTTTTTCATACACAGCACAAAGTTGGCAGTAAATTTCAAATTTGATTGCCAATAAAGGCTAATCATAGAACGTACCTCACAAACGACAATTTTTACTGCGGTCATCTTAATATTTCACAGAGAAAAATTTAGCGGATAGGGAGACAAAACAGTAACACTACTTGGTGCATATTAGGTATAGTAATGTTAAGACATCAAGATGGCGGCTGTAACCTTTTCCTTTGCCGTTATATGCCAAAATATCTTTCATTTTCTGAGTAGCTCTCATATAATATTGCTGATTATGATTGGTAATATAAGGTTCTGCTAAAGATTTTGTTAAACACAGACACAAAAAATAATGAATGCTTAAACTTATAATAAGTATAACTTGAAATAAAAAATTAATTTTGTTTTTCATATACTTTATATTATTTGTATGAAAGGTTTACATTGGAATTTTTATTGTCACATGTTTTTTTGTTGTTAATACTTGATTGTACTCTGCATTTTTTAATTGTTTTTTTTAGGACGTTAATTGGTGATGTACCTGACGAATGTCCAAGTGATGTTGTTGACTGCCAGTTATCTCCTCCAACGGAAGAAGCTACGTGTCCTGCTGCTCGTGTAAAATCTAATGCAAAGAATGAAGTAAGTTGTATAATTAGATCTAAGCAAGTGTTCTGCATTTAATGATGGTAACAATTTTGCAGTTTATTGTCACAATGCAAATGTAATAATTTTTTTAAAGAGGTTAACAATTGTTTTACAGCTCTATTCTTTTATTACAGGAGTTACAAAATAAAGTGCAAAGTGAAACAATAGACAATAATGTAAGTGTTTCAAATGGCAGTACAAGTGATTCTACTGACAATAAAATGTACAATGAAAATTTTAAAACAAAACAGTATGAAGATAATCAACTATGAGCTAGTAATCTTTTATCGACAAAACCATTCTTTAATTTTCCAGATGAATATTCAGCCTTCGGCCATTATGTCACTGCTGAATTGAGAAAGATAAATGATCCTTATAAATTAGCTGAGGTTAAACATAAGATTAATGAAATAATTTTTCAAGCTTCAGTTAGTTTTTTTCAGAATGTACGTTTTAGTCATTTAGGAAAAACTTCCGTTAATTTCTTCAGCATGTCTTTGGAAGAATATCATTAAAGTAGCAAAATTTATAAGCTTGATAAATTACACCAACACATATGTAAAATATTGAGGCGTTTTCAGTTATTTATTACCTTTCTAAGAGTAATGAACATAATGAGGTTTTAATAATGTGGAAGTATTTGATATTCTATCTGTTATTAAAAAAATCACAGATAATTCAGAACTTTCCACTTTGATATCTATAGGCACAGATTTAACAACCTTCAAAACATTACTTAATTATTGAAAGACAATGAAAGTTCGATTTATTGTTATAGAAGTCCTGCAAAAAAATAAGTATATGCAGAATATTTTTAGTAATTGTAGTTGTGTATTAGCAAGTTGTCCAAAGTCTGGAAAGAGTAGTGTTTGTCTAAGAAGTTGAATAGTTCCAAGATGTGATACGCAAAGTGTTAATTGAGAATTTCTTGCCACATGTATCACGTCACCCCATAGCGACAATATGTATTTATAAGGGTCTTCCACTTGTGTTTATTTCATTTGTAAATTCATTATAAAAGTTGTGCTCATTTCAGAAATAATCTTTTCAATGTATATAATCTCTCGTGTGTTTAACAATACAGTATTGTCTGGCTGGACACTTCTCCAATATAGAACATATAGCACTTGAAACTTTCATGTTGTTAATTCTGAATGTAACTGATTGAATCATTTCAGAAATAATCTTTTCAATGTATATAATCTCTTATGTGTTTAACAATACAAATTTAAAGCCAAATTACAAATATATATATAAATTTTAGTTTATAAACATAGATAGACAAAAATGCATAAATGACCTCAAAAAAGTTCATTATATAACAATGAATGTCCCATGGATTGTTAAGATAAAATTATGATGTATAAAATTATAATTCATATTTTGAATAATAATTTAATGATCTTATATAACTAAAGATATTTATTGTGTGCCAGAAAATCTTGTTAATAAATGTAAGATAATTTATATCTTTATCTTATTATATGTTACATAGCTTCGTAAATTCAGTTACTTTGTATCCTAATTAATATAACATAATTCATTTCTTGTATCCTAATATATGTATCATAGGTTCGTAGTTTCAGTTATGGTTTGTTTTTACTTCTAACTACTGTTGGAGAATGTTTTAAAGAAACAATCCATTGTTAAAACTTATTACCTTACTTTACTTAGGTGAGATGATTTATAGAATTTTATAATGTGATTTTGCCGTATGTGATAAGGATTGTATTAACTTAGGGTTAATATTTTGGGTTGCATGCCAAGAGTAATACCTATTAGAAATTTATTCATTATACATTCCTCATCTTCCCTTCTTTCCATCAATTACAACTATTCACACACACACACACACACACAGACACACATGCGTGCGCGCACACACATACACACTCACCCATGCACGCACACACATACACACACACACACACACACACACACACACACACACACACACACACACACACACACACACACACACACACACACACACACACACACACACACACACACACACACACACACACACACACACACACACACACACACACACACACTTTCATAATGTACAGTTACTTTTGTATAAGAATGGTTGTAGTTATATGTCAGTCCTATATTTTTACATGCATAAATAAGTAACAACTTTTTTAAAACAATTTTGTTCATTTTTCTTAACAGAAAGTACAACTTATTCTTTTTTCATAATGGAGAAACGCGGATGACTGTCAGAGTATCTGTGTGCAAATTGCTTTGAAGTTAAAATTTTACTAAAAAAGAGAAACAAAAGATTTTTCATAAAAATTTTGCTGGTTAAAATTTAACTTTTCCTTAGTATAAAAGCAAAATAGTTTATTGTACCAGTTAAACATTTTACAGTATTGACGAATGAATTGCCTTTTTTCATTTAAAAAAAATGTATTTTGTTCTAAATACTAATAAAAACAATTTTAAATAGTAATAAGAATTAATTGAACTGTTGTGATCATGTCAGAAAATTATCCATATTTTCATTACGTATAGATGTATCAAGAAAGCAAAATAGAAAATAATTTAAATGTACATAGTATTAAATCTGAAGCTGCTTTTAATTATGCCATCAATTTTTTCTTGTTGATTCTAAAGAAAAAACATGTTATTAGTACTTCATCATATGAAATAAATACAGTAAACTCCCGATTATCCGTGGGCGGATTAACCGGTTTGCGGATTATCCGGGGTCTGGCATTGTTTTACAAATATCCAATTTTTATTCCAATCAGATTCATGTGTTTAAATTTCCAAACGGTGAATTACGACGTAAATACATATAAGGCTTAATAGAAGTTAAGATGAAGGGAATAGATATGTAAATATGTACGTACTAATTTTTACATTGAAAGGGAAGCATCCCGACGCGGGCCAGCGAAATAAAAGGGACAAGCAGACTACTGTATATAAGAGACAATGACAAAATGCTTGGACGCCCGAAAACCTAATGTGCATCATAAGATTGTAAATAAATGTCAGTTAATCTTGGCTATAAATAGTCTAGGACGTGACATATGCATTATCCATGTCTGTCATATACATTATCGATATTTATGGCTTTGTGACACACGTGACACAAGTAGACACTGTGCGACAAAATGGTTCTCAAGACATTTAGATCGTAGATTAAAGCTAAATCAATTCTCACAAAAAACAGACGAAAGTGACAGATTTTTTTGTTAAAAGTGAAAGTATTATGTGTAAAGGAAATTACATATGTACATACATACTTACTTTTGACATATACTTATGTATGTATTGTAAATAGTTAGACATATAAATGTACATGTTATAATCCGTCAAATACATCGAAATTTAAAATTATTTTCTGTATTTATTTTGTCCTCTGAAGATTATTTTTGAATTGCATTAACTGGGGTCACTTATGGTATAATAATCGATTATCGATTGTTTTGCGTATTCTTTGTTCATAGCGGATTATCCGGGGAATTCGTTATCCGGCGTTGCCGCCCACCCTATTCCACGGATAATCGGGAGTTTACTGTATATGTAATATTTTAAAAACTGCTAGTTTTAACATTTGCAGTTTAACCCACACGTATTCATAAGTGTACAAAATAAAATTTGAATATATAAGAAGACTTTATACTTCACAGTTTTCAGAAAACTCAAAAATTAAATGAAGAATTAGATGCAACACAACACTAGAACCTGAACACAAAAATAAGAATAAAAAAATCTACTTAAAATATAAATACACCAATAACAAAATAGAAAAAATAACAAATATATACAACAAAGAACACTACACTCCAACTTACAAACCAAACAACAAAATAATAAAAATATTTTAATAATACAAACCGCAAAATAAATGCAGAAAAACATAACCTATCTGGAATCTACAAAAGTACATATAACTACTGCAACGCATTTTACATAGGAAAAACAAACAGATGATTTAAAATAAGATTTGAAGATTAAAGAGCATTCAAAAATAAAAATACAATAGCATCAAATGTAGCAGCACATCTATTATCACATAAACACGAAATAACAAGTTACAAAAATAACGTAACCATACTTGAAATAAATAATAGCCCAATAGAACTAAACTAACTAGAAAAGTACCACATCTATAAAAACATACACAACAATTTAATGAACCTATAGACAACATATGCAGACGACGTACTATTCAAAAACATCATACATACGGCTTAAAAAGAAACGTATGACGTCAACAAATACCAACATCACAGCCTGAACAACCACACCAGAAAAATTGAGAAAATTAATTCAGTTATTCGACAATGGTCAATTGACCGAAAGGTGCCTCATCACATAAGGTAAAATTATTGCAACTAGTGGTAAAACATTGTTTACAATTAATAATAATAACTATATATATATATATATATATATATATATATATATATATATATATATATATATATATATATATATATACTGTAAAAACTCAAATAATATAGACCTGTTTTTTAAGTTTAAAAGAACTATGCAAGTAAAGTAAATAATTATTTTAATACACTATTACTTTTGATTTAAAGCACTAGACTATTTTACAGTGATTTTCCTCTAATCTGACACATTTAGGATTTGAAGCATGTCAGCTTACAAGATAAATGCCAGCAAATCATGTAGAAATTATAATTAAATAAAAAAAACAGTATTTTTAATTTTATCCTACAAGCAAGTTTAATAGATATTAAGAAGTACTGAATAAACTATAAAACAAATAAATGGTCTCTAGGCCTACAAAATACATTGTCCAGTGATCCCTTTTAAAATAAAATTGTTATTGTTTGTCATGAAAGATTTTATCTTATCATCATCTTTTCTGTGAAATGTAGCACAGCTGTTTGTCAAGCTGGAGTTAATCTCTAAAAGTTTGGATTACTGGGGTTGGATGGTATAGTATTAAAGTGCCAGATTATAGATTGGCTTGAAGATTTAATTATATTTTTAATCTGTAATAGGACACCCTTCTTATACACATTTATTTGGATAATGTAGTACTATAATTTATAAACTAAGCACTATACAAGTAATATTTACTTATTTAAATAATTGTCAGTCATTAGTGTATTTGTAAATATTATGTTTATGGAATGAGGTATAATTTAATTAATTTTAATGAAAGGTTGACTCTAATAAAACTTGACGATGCAGACTAAAGTTCCTTATATGTAATTTTCAGTTTATTCACATGCCTTTACGGTACTTTAATGGTAAACATTCCTCATGGAATGGTTTTTAGAATAGTGTTGTGTATAAAGATTTGTTTTTGTTTTGCATGCCAATATATTTCATCATGCATGTATTGATTATTGTGTATATGCAAAATAATAATTCTAAGTAAATTTGTAGTTTTATGTCTTGCATTTCTGTTCAAGGATAAGAGTTACTATTCAGAAGAAGAGGACTGGGATGAAGAGGAAACTGCTAATCAGGCTCGCCAAGCCCGCCAAATCTACTTTAAGGCAATACCATATACAGAAAACAACCAAAAAAGTAAGTTGTATTTGAAGAAATATTAAATATCTCAGTGCTTTTTCAAGTGACTAGAACAGTTCATAAAATGTCAAGTGTAAAACATATTACACATCAAAGAATTAAATACTGTACCTACAACCCAAAGATTTCATGAACTTTTGTTTTCATATATCTGATAATTTTTGCTAGAATGAATACAGTGCAGAATTCAGTAAAATATTTTTGGGTATTGTCAGATACCTGGTAGCATTTAGCGCTTTTATATATAAAAGACATATATATATATATATATAGGAATTTTTTGGATTTGATAGGAGACTGACAGACTTACCTAAAGGCAATAGTCCAAAACTGCAATCTCTTGGAAATAAGCACATATAAAACACATATAAAACACTTAATACACTTTTATTTGAAATATTTCGATCAACATGATCTTCTTCAGTCAAGAAAGAGAAAACAAAACAAAAGAATATATATATATATATATATATTGTAACATTTATAGAATGGGCTATATAATATTATTTAAGAATTGGAAAATAGATGAGAAATAACTCACTCAAAATTTAGGAAGAAATTCATTAAGATATTGGTTAGGTTAAAATTTAGGTAAAAGCATAGAAAAGTAAATAAGGTATTTGAACTGAAAAATCCATTAAGAAATTTGTTGTATCAAATAAAATTTAAAATAAGAAAATCTAATAATAGTTATGTGTAAACAGATTTGTAAACTGTAGGAACATAGGGCTAAGTAATTACTTGAAGGAGAAAGTGAACACGTTTGTAAACAAAAGAAAATTGTAAACAATGAAAGGTTATGTTTATGAAAGACCAAGCAAAACACACACAATTCAGAACTATTTCAAAAGTAAAACACAAAGACACTTCACACACTAATAATATTAATAAAATAAACACTGGAAGGTTTGTTGACGATAGGAAATTGAAACAGTAAGTTTCAATCAGGTTTAACCAAGTTAAAAGGCCATTCTAAACAAACTTGTGATATGTCAGCTGTAAAACAGATGTAGGTCAGTGTGACAATCGATTCTATTGAAGAAAAAGAAAACAAACTAGATTACAGGCAACATGTGTTTTTTGGAGAAGAAAGGCGGCCATATTTTAAACAATTCAAGAAAAGCTAAGGACGCGTAGTTAGAGTTTAGTTGGATGGCGTGGGTGACGCTTACAAGATGGGACCTGCCAGGAGCAGTCAAAATTCTAATTTTTTGGGAAGAGTTCGTCTAAATTATACAGTTTTGTGAGTAAACTTGGCCAGATTAAACAGGAATAAGAAAATTGAAAGAGTTAATACAGTGAAAATATAATTTAAAAGAACTAAAACGGATTTAAGTGTGTGAATTGTTTAATTGGAGAGAACGGGAATTTACGTAAGCGACCAGCAAAATTTTGATATTTATTAAGTTGAGAAATAGCGCTATAAAAATAACTTTAGTGGACTTTTAAGATAGTAGAGAAGTTAAATTTGTATATTAGGATATCTTATAGTTAATTAATAGTAAGAAATAAATCCAGTTCAAATAGTTTGGCTTTTTTTTGCATTTTCAAAATTTAATATTGTTTGTTCAAAATTTATTTAATTCACCTAAGAATTTCTAAAAATATAGCCCATACTATAACCCCGAGATATAAAGAGATCTTAAACTAGCCAAAGGTATTAAAATGTGGTAACTAAAAAATTAAAAGAAAATAAGAGTTAGTATATTTTGTTAAAAGTTGTGAAGTTTATTTTTGTTCTGTTTATTGTGTTAATTGTTTACTTGTTGAATTAATAAATAATTGTAATAAAGAATTTAAATTACAAATGCCTGAGTAGTGTTGTGTGTTATAAAAATTACTTTACAATTGGCGCAACAACGTGGGAGCTCGATAAAATTTATTTAGAGAGATTTTGAAATAAAATTAATTTAGTACTTTTTATATGAAAAACATTTGAACTGGAAATAGATTTAGACAAAATTTTGTAAAATTAAACACTGAGTTGAATCGAATCAAGGCTAGGTTTATAGTATATATAAAAATGGTTTATGTGTATAATAAGTTTACTTACAGCTAAAAAAGAAAAAATATAGGCGAGCTGGTAGTTGTAGGGGACCAGGAAAAAGGGACAAATTTGGAAATGAAAGAAATGGAAGGCACAGATATGCCAATACCAAACATGGAGGTAGATGAAGCTAGGGGACTACCACTTGTAGAAATTGAACAGGAACGAAGGGGTAGTGAAAGTGGAAGTAGAAATAATGATGACTGGATAAAAAAATTGTTCGAAAGCAACCAAAACTTACTAAAAGAAATAAATAAAGGGAATGAGAAAATAAAAGAGGAGATGAAGGATATGAGAGAGGATCTAGATAGAAAATTAGATATAAATAATGAAAATATGAATAGAAAATTAGATAAGATAGATGAAATAAAAGGGGAAATGAAAGATATGAGTGAGGATATGAGGGAAATAAACAAAAAATTAGAGGAAAATAGAGACGAAATGAGAGAGATGAAGGAAGATTTCAAATTCATAACACAGGAAATAAGGGAGGAAAATAGGAGAATGATAGAGGATATGAGGGAGCAGTGGAGAAAAAAGAATAATGCTGTAGTAGAGGATGAGAGAAGAGACTTAGAGGAGAAAGATGGAGAATTAGAGGAGATTAAGGAAAATTTTGAGAAAACAAATGAAATAATAGCTGATGAGATAGAAATTGATAAAAAAGAGATAGAGAAAGTCGAATATATAACAAAGAAAAACACAGAAGAGTTAGGAGAGTTAAAATTAAGAAATGAAGTAGGAAAGATGGAGGTACTGGCAATAAAAAATATAACAATTCAAACCGCAACTAAAAGGAAGACTGAACAGATTAATAAAATGAAAATGGTAATAGGAGAAATGGAAGGAGTTAAATATCCGTTTCAATGCATAGTGGTACAAAGCTTGTTGAGAGAAATGATCATAGGTACGGATATGTTAATGGATGTGGAGGCACAACTCAAGTTTGGAAAATGGGAAATGGAATTTAAATATGAGAGAAACACAGAAAATAGAACTTATGAAGCAGATGAAAGATACAATGGAGATGTAAACGGTGTTAAGGCAAGGACAGGCGTGGGGACAAGAAAAGAGCATGGTGCCCACAGTCAATCGGAAAACTAAGACCATAGGAAACCCAGGAATAGAAATTAAATAGAGGAAATAAGTTTACAGGCATTAATAGACACAGGCAGTAAAATGACATGTATCAAGGAGAAGTCGAGAGAAAGGAAAATAACAAAGGATAATAAGATGGAAACAACAGGAATGACTCAGGATATAAAAGTATTAGGAGAAGGAAGCGAATGTAGGAGGGATAGATAACAAATAAACCGGAAATGACAATGGACCAGAAATGACTTAATAATTAAACAAACACTTGAAAAAAAATAAAGAAAGAAAAAATATATAAATTTAAATAAAATAGGAAGGGAGATATTAAATATAGGTAAAGGAAGCAATATGAATAAACTCTAGGTGATTATGTGTATAAGAAAACGTTAGCAGGAGATAAGTTTTAAGGGATGGTAACTATATCTATGATAATTTATTAGAAACTTCGTCGAATAAAGATAAAATTATGTATATTTAAACTTCGTCGTATTGTAAGGAAGAATCTGCGTTGATAAATAATGGAACTTCGTCGTATATATTATATATTATAAAAGAAATATGAATCTATGATAATAAATATTAAAGCATCGTTGTAATAAAAATATGGTAATTGTGTATTTAAACTTCGTCGTATTGTAAGGGAGAATCTGCGTTGATATATATAAGTATTAAAACAAAATTTATATTCGTTGATATAAGGATAGTGTAATCGAAGGAACTATAGATATGATCAAATAGAGTATATGAAATTGCAACCTTTAAAAATATTAGATGTTAAACTTCATACAAAATAAACTGAAATGATATAAGAAAATAATTGAACTGGATGAGCATAACAATATAAAAAGGGGAAATATAATTTGGAAAAAGGGGAATTTGAAAATAAAATGAAATATATAAATAACGTCGATAATATGTGAAATAAAATAAAGGTCTACGTGAATAAGGGTGTTAATGATGTTGATGTCGTCGAAAATATGTTAAAATAAAATAAATGTCTACGTTAATAAGTGGAGGTAAGGTGAATTACCGTCATATATATATGTAACAAAGTATATAGTATAATAAAGAGTTTAAAAAAAAAAAAAATAATAATAATAAAATAATAGTAATATGAAATTGGGGTTAAATTTAATATAGTTGTGTTCAGATAGAGTGATAGATTTATAACTGAAGTGAGGTTGAGGCAAGGTTAAGACAAATTAATTTTAATTGAAAAAAAAATTTATGATGAATAGTTGGGAGGATGCGAAAAAAGAGATAGTAAATAGAATAATAAATAACAACATATAAAATTAATGAAATAGTATTATGCGAGTTTTAAACTAGTATAAACCATGTAAGACAAGTAGCTTGAAGTTTTCAGCTCAGTATTTGATTGGTAAAGAGTTAAGATAAAATTGTATTATAGAATTAAGTATAAATGGACGAAAGTGGACAGATGAAGGTATAAATGACTTTTAAGTGGACAATTATAAAAGTGGTAATGACAATGGACAATAAGTTAGCCAAAGTGTTGAGGTATAACGTACTCAATAAAAATGTGTTCAGGTAGTTATTAAATAAAATGTACAAGTAGGAAATAAATGTAAATTTAAATTTAATTTAAAAAAAAAAAATATGTATATTTAAGCAAGCTTGTAAAATGTAAAAAAATGTGTAATGTAGATATTAGGATTATTTTTTTTTGTTTAAATTAAATTAGGGGACATTGTAACATTTATAGAATGGGCTATATAATATTATTTAAGAATTGGAAAATAGATGAGAAATAACTCACTCAAAATTTAGGAAGAAATTCATTAAGATATTGGTTAGGTTAAAATTTAGGTAAAAGCATAGAAAAGTAAATAAGGTATTTGAACTGAAAAATCCATTAAGAAATTTGTTGTATCAAATAAAATTTAAAATAAGAAAATCTAATAATAGTTATGTGTAAACAGATTTGTAAACTGTAGGAACATAGGGCTAAGTAATTACTTGAAGGAGAAAGTGAACACGTTTGTAAACAAAAGAAAATTGTAAACAATGAAAGGTTATGTTTATGAAAGACCAAGCAAAACACACACAATTCAGAACTATTTCAAAAGTAAAACACAAAGACACTTCACACACTAATAATATTAATAAAATAAACACTGGAAGGTTTGTTGACGATAGGAAATTGAAACAGTAAGTTTCAATCAGGTTTAACCAAGTTAAAAGGCCATTCTAAACAAACTTGTGATATGTCAGCTGTAAAACAGATGTAGGTCAGTGTGACAATCGATTCTATTGAAGAAAAAGAAAACAAACTAGATTACAGGCAACATGTGTTTTTTGGAGAAGAAAGGCGGCCATATTTTAAACAATTCAAGAAAAGCTAAGGACGCGTAGTTAGAGTTTAGTTGGATGGCGTGGGTGACGCTTACAAGATGGGACCTGCCAGGAGCAGTCAAAATTCTAATTTTTTGGGAAGAGTTCGTCTAAATTATACAGTTTTGTGAGTAAACTTGGCCAGATTAAACAGGAATAAGAAAATTGAAAGAGTTAATACAGTGAAAATATAATTTAAAAGAACTAAAACGGATTTAAGTGTGTGAATTGTTTAATTGGAGAGAACGGGAATTTACGTAAGCGACCAGCAAAATTTTGATATTTATTAAGTTGAGAAATAGCGCTATAAAAATAACTTTAGTGGACTTTTAAGATAGTAGAGAAGTTAAATTTGTATATTAGGATATCTTATAGTTAATTAATAGTAAGAAATAAATCCAGTTCAAATAGTTTGGCTTTTTTTTGCATTTTCAAAATTTAATATTGTTTGTTCAAAATTTATTTAATTCACCTAAGAATTTCTAAAAATATAGCCCATACTATAACCCCGAGATATAAAGAGATCTTAAACTAGCCAAAGGTATTAAAATGTGGTAACTAAAAAATTAAAAGAAAATAAGAGTTAGTATATTTTGTTAAAAGTTGTGAAGTTTATTTTTGTTCTGTTTATTGTGTTAATTGTTTACTTGTTGAATTAATAAATAATTGTAATAAAGAATTTAAATTACAAATGCCTGAGTAGTGTTGTGTGTTATAAAAATTACTTTACAATATATATACATATATATATATATATATATATATATATATATATATATATATATATATATATATATATATATATACATACATATATATAACTTTTTTAACCCGGTTTTAAGTAGTTGTACTTGTCTGAAAAAAATCACTAGCCTGATCATCACACCTGTTAAAACTATTGCATCACATATGATGGAAGAGAACTGTAATGTAGTGTAGATGTCTGTAATATTTATAATTCTAACTAATCAAGTGTTGATTAATGTTTCTAAACAAATATCTGTCCTACTCAAAAGATCATTGGGGTGAATTATGACTCCTGTTTATTAAAACGACTTGAAAACGCTTTCAATATCAGAACTTTTTTACTGAAAGTAATTAAATGCACGTTTTTTTAGCATTGTTCTTCAATTTTACATTACAGTACACACGGAAAATGTCTTTTTTTAATCTCTGTAAATGAAACTTGTGTTTTGAATCAGTTTATTTCTTTTTATTATCTTTGTACTGTCTTTTTCTGTTTTATTTCATGTTAACTACTTGTTTTATAATGGGCATTCATTAAAATGTACAACTCTCAGCCAATTAATTAGTTAGTTATGAGGTTCTACTAATTTATTTCTCTTATAAGGGTAATGGATAGTTTTTAATGAGTGAGATAGATACATTATGTCCACAAATAAGTATAAAAATTTCACTAAATCTTTAGTGGATAAGTATAAAATAATCTTTTTTTGCTGAATAACTATTTCAAAAGTGTTGTTTGGTTTTAATTTGTATAACTGACTTTAAATGTAGTCTGTTCACCTTAGACTGAACATATAGTTATAGGTGAGTTTGATTTCAAAATGTTGAATTTTGTTAATATCTATCTGTCTTTATATATACGTTTACTTATAATAGACTTAATGAATAAAAATATTTCAAATAAAAGATATATATTTTCAAACAACACATTTGAAACAATTATTTAGTAAATAAAGATTATTATACCTTTATCCACTTAAGATTTATATTTATAAAATTAAGTCCATGAAATTTTTATAATTATTTGTGGACATTTAATAATTTATCTATCACTTATTTAAAACTATCCATTACCATTCTAATTGATTTTAATAAAGCTAATTTGAAGTTGCTGAAACTATTTTTGAATGCTGCAAGTTCCTGCATTCAACTGTCGATGCTCATATAAAAATTTAATTTTGGGTCTCGGTACTCCTGTCTTTTTTAAACATTCTGTCAACACCTCTGTTTTTTCACATACAAACCAGGTTTTGTTTCCAAGTCTGTATTTTCTTTTAATGTCCTCATGCAAATGCTTTGCATGTTTACACATGCACACGCACATGCTGTGACGGGCTAAAATGAGTCATTTTAGTGTAGCAATGAAAATTTTAAATTTAATAAATTTTAAAATTTGTATATTAACAGTAGACATGATTTAAACATAAACGAAATGCCTTAGTCAAAAGTAAAATTGTTTCAAATGAGTATAGGATATCAGAATAAAGCCATTTGCGGGATAAGGGGATTTTTCCAGATTTAAAAGGGGGGAAAAGGTTAAAATCCACCTAGAGAGGCCATCGACATTCGAGGAGATGCAAAATGAAGAACGAAGAACAAAGTGAAGAGACCAAAAACCAGATACGGAGCCTCCCAAGAGAGTTAAATGTAAATTAAGAAATTTGGGGATATTTCGACAACAGGCGGAGAGATCATAGAAATCGCAAGCCGGACGTAAGCTAGACAAAGCTTCCGGTCACACCACGATTTATACTTGTTATTGGTCTAAAGCAGCTGGGAAGGAGTTGACAATGCCTGAGAACTTCTAAAATTTTCTTTTCGTTACTTTGGACATCGAAGAGAGCAGTCGTGTGCGAGTGTGCTCCGTTTTGGACAACTCTTACAGTGTGCCAAACTGATAAGTCAATTGAGACAATAGAGGGCTAAAGTCGTTAGTAAAAGCGCTGAGATGTAGCCGCCTGTGTTTTAAAACTCTTTTGGGGGAGGAAACTCTCCAAAAGTGGTTTTTAACGAAACAGCAAGTGTCATCGCGTTCTCTTGTGTAGTCATGGCAGAGAAGAAGGTAAAATTAAATTAGAATCAGGACATAAGAGATTAAGAACGAACAGTGCTTCATGTAAAGTTAAATTAAACAGTGTAAAGTCGAGATTTGATGAATTCAGTATATGAAACTTAGAAATTGAACACAGGGGTGAGAAGAATAATTTAAACTAAGATAAACTAAATTAGGGAGTTAAAAAAAAAAATAATAATGGCAGTGCAAAAATCAATTGTAAAGAATAGGATCCAAGTTTATAAAATAGTAAAAACGCCAAAAGTTGCGTGGTAAAGCTTTGCGCTTTGTTTTGGCCAAGCAGACTGCCAAGGAAAGCAAGGAGGGGCAGTGACGTTGAGTTGGATGAGTCCAAGAATCAAGATGACCAGCTGAGACGAAGCGAAAACACAAACAACTTGCGGAGCGATGATGAAAGGTTCTAAGAGGAGGGAAGCCGCCATAAGGTCATATTTAAGCTTTCCTCTCTTTCAAAATAATTAAAATTTTTAATACTGAAATTTTGGGGAACCTTAAAATTTAAAATTTAATTAAATTTTACAAGATGCAAATTAGTTTCAGAAAGTGGCTTTGTTCAGGCAGGGAGGAGAGAGGGTAGCGGTATCTCGAGATACTGATATTTTTAAGATGGTGCTCTCCCTCTTACAGTTTTAACATGTAAAATAAAATAAATTAGTTGGAATAAGTTTTGAATTTTTTAGACACAAAGTAGAAGCCGCTTTGAACATAAAATAAATAATATCATATGGAAATTTATACGTAGTAAAATGTAATTAACAAATTTATTGAAAAATATAGAACATATTTTGTTGGAAAAATTAAATTTGAAATCATTGTAGTGGCACCATTAAAACTGGCTGTTGGTTTTTAACGTAACATTGTTTGGAACAGATGATGACCTTGAAAGAAGGGTGAAGAACAGTAAATAAGTTATTTTATATTAAAATTAAAATTTTAGAGAGGTTTCTAAATCAGATGAAAGATGATAGAAAAAGGACCTTGATTTTGTATTTTTCAAAATTAAAGACTAAAATATGTTGAATTTTGGCATAACACTAAATGAACATAAATTAAAAGTATGATATGCAAATATGTGGATCTTTAAAATTAATATTAGTTTATATAAGGGTTAATCATTTTTCATGTTTAGCTATAAGTTATGTTTGATGAATTGGATTTGGTAAGATTTAAATTCTTTTCATGTTGTTTAAAATACATTTTAATAGCATTTTAAGCAAGACAAAAAATACTTTGAAAAGGCTTGGTGCAAAGAATTTTGAGTTGAAAATATCTTTTTTTTTGGTAAAAAAACCCAAGTAAATCATTAAGAGGATTAAATAATTTAATGAAAGTATTGATTTAATTCAGTTAATTAAAAGAAAGTTTTTGAAAGTAAAATTTTCCAATTTGATAAACTCAAAGTACAGTAAATTTTGAACGGAACTTAAGTAGAGTTTTAAAGATATAAAAATGTTTACAAACTGTGCTGTAATGTATCTTAAATTTAAAATTAATAAAAACCGAAGTTTTTTACTAACTTGCAACAAAACAGTGATTATAATTATTTAAACAAATTTTTTGCACAATCCTAAACCAGATGGTCAGTTAGCCATAACTCATTCCATCATTCCTCAGTTTATGAACTCATTCCCTGGGAACGGATACCCAAAGGGTTAAATCTCAGCGAGTTAGGTTTTTAAATAAAGTCCAGTGACTGGTTATCTGACAGTTTTTGGCGAGCATTGCACAGGGTTCTGACAGTAGGCCGGACCGGCTCGTTTCAAAATTTTTACCTAGCAGTGAAAATAAAGGCTGGTGGCGGCACTTGGCAAAAGGATTGCAGGCATTGAGTCATTACACACACACACACTGCAACGAAGTATTTTTTAATTAATTTATTTTACTTAATTGTTAACACGCACTCCCTTGTGCATAACGCAAAACCACCTGCCTACTATCTAGTATGCACATAAATGCATGCAATAACACGCCGACCTAACCCCTTATTGTTCTTAAAAACCCCCCACTGTTGATTAATAGTGTGAGGGCTTTTTAGTCATATATGTCAGTATTTTGTCAGCTGAAAAGATGCATATTAGCATTAACAATCATCACATACATTATATTTTACCATGTGCTGTTATTAACAGGTGGTTCAGGTTGGCCCATGCAAAATATGATCCTGCTTAATTTTTCCTTTTTATAGGCTCCTGTGTTACACTTAAGCAGCATCTGCCAGTGGTACATGCCCCTGAACTTTGATTTAAAACCAACTATCTTTTGATATAGCTCAAATATTTAAAATAATTTACTTTCATGAGTAACTCTCCTGTTGTAACATTAGGCTTTATTTTATTGAATTTACTGTATTATGAATTTAACCACACTTGATATTTAACTTTGCAACATTTAATTTAATAGTTGGGAAAAACTTTAAGTTTTTATTTATTTATTAACAGGATTTTTTAAAATAAATTAAGATTTTGTATATTAATTTTAATGATACAAGAGAATAACAAAATTTAACATAATTTTTAACTTAATGATTTCTCCTCCTTTTATTAATATGCAAACAATATTTAGCCTTACATATTTAATTAAATAAAAGTTTTTTACATATATTTACTAAACACTTTTAACATCTGTTGATTCCATCTTCGCGTGAGCGAAACACTACTGATTACTGTTAGAGAATCACTAAACACTTTTAAATGTTTTAAACTTGCCTATAGTAGCACTTACTTTGCTTGTTGAGGACGGCCGTTTCGGGAGATGTGTCCCTTTGTCAACTCAGACCATAACTGATCTCAAGGTTTACGTAGGTTAGGATGGGGGTGGACATATATTTAATTTATATGATTAATTTCATATTTATTTCTTGAAACATAAAATACCATTTCATTTTGAATATCGCTGTTTATCTCATTTGGATTCTTTCCATAAATTTTCATTCTGGAATTAATTTAGCTTAAGTGTTATCATAACATTCTGTGACATTAATAATTAGTTAAATATTTCAAAATCATTTACAACTTATTACATGGGATTATTTATAATATTTAATATTCTAAATTATTCAAACTTTTTTACTAAATATTTTCTCTTTTGATGTTATTGAAAATGACCAAGTTTATAGTCGGAACCACTCTAAAAATTTACTTAATTTTATTTTTCTATTGGTTCCTTTCTGATTAAGCTGGTCTACAGACTTTAAAATGAACTTTGAGTAATTTATATGTGAAATTTTTCCCTTTTCGAAAACTGACTTTTTCATTTAATTTAACTACTTTACACAATTCAAATATGACATATTAGATATTGAGAAAATGTTTTACTTTTTTAAAATATTATTTAACAAGTTTATTAAGAGTGAAGCCATTGATTATTTTGATAAAAATTTAACTTAGTTATTTCTGAAAAGTTGATTAAAATTTTAACTTATAAATTTGACATAAAAAAATGACATGCCCAAGTCGTCACTTCCCGTCATCCTTGGTTCCTGGTCCTTGGGTCTTGTTAAGGCGGATGTCTTCTTTTTTCTCCCTGGATCCTTTTGAGTTCTACGACAGCAACACCTTGGCAAGTTGTAGCGATTGAGTTACATTTTTTGCGAAATGGAAGTACCGATCGCCGAATCCCGCTTTATAACTGGCATTATAAGAATTACGATAGAAAAGTTCCTGTAGCCGCCATCTGGTGCATCGACTGTTTTGCCTAGCTGCAAACCGGCATAGTATCCTCCGGCACTTCCTAAAAATTATTTTTTCGAACTCCCCGACAACGCCGTGCGTTACCGTTTATATTCTTGCTCGTAACTTCCCCCTCCAGCCGCTGGGTCATATGATTTTATTTGGCCTGTCTTTCTGCATGATTTAACTTGCCTGAAGGCTCTTTATCGTTCTTTCAATTTCTAAATGTCCATTTTATTAAATTTTGCTCCAACTTTTGTCTTAATAAAGTTTTATGGTTTATTATTGCACTATTTAGTTTTTTACAATTTGCTCGATATTTAAAAATGTCAATGGTGTTTGTAGATGGTCTGGTTCACAAGTTAGTATTTTTTAATTAATTTATTTTACTTAATTGTTGGCACTGCTCTCCCGGTTGGTCAAATTTATTCATTAATTATTTTTTATTACTGACAATAAAATGTTGGCTTTTTCACTCTGTAATTATATGCTTTGCTTTACTTAAATTTTAATATAAAAATTTTAACATTTTCTATGTACAATTGACTTTGTGAAATTCAAATAAATACAAAATATTAATTTCTGTAGATTGCATGGGCAATCAGTCCGTTGAGACACACACACACATACACACACACACACACACACACGCACGCACGCACTCACGCACGCACTCACGCACGCACGCACGCACGCAGAAATTTTGTGGGTGTTAATGACAATATTCAAAGTTCACATAATGCTTCATAGACCTCAATAATAATGGGAAACATTCTTGTATCTACTGTAACTATACCATTTTAATGTGCCAATTCTAGGATTTGGAATTAGATTATGTTTTTAATATATTTGTAACAAAAAAAAAATAATATTTTTTTCCATTTCAGTGCTAAAAGTCCTAGTAGATAAAAGAACTATATTAGGATCACTTGTGTCTGCGTTAGAGCCTTATGTTGGTGTACCTGCAGAGTACTTTAAAATCTACAGAATGTATTCAGGGCAGCAAGAATACGAATGTTCAAGACTCCGTGAGTCTTTAGGAAACTATAAGAATGATGAAAGGTTAAGTATAAAGCTTGTCCGTGTTCTTCGCTATGGTGAATTCAATGTTAAAGTTCACCAACTTTTTCCAGATAATCCTCAGGTGAGTAGATATCCACTGTTATATTTATTTCTACACAATGTACATACTTAGAGTTACACTTCAAATTATTTGTAATTAAACTTTATTTTAACAATTTTATAAATGACCATTTTCTTACACAAGACAATAAAATGTATTTTTCATTTCAGCCATTTAAATATCTATTTGACTGGATTGTCATGAAGGGAGTTACTGTTGGTGCTACAAAAAAAGAAATTTTGGAAGAATTAAGCAGAAAATTTGGTGTAAAAATACCTTTAGACAGGTAATTTTTAAAGCAAGTTTATTTTCTTTATGTGGGTAATTATAAATGATGTTGGTAATTGTATAATATAACCTAGGAAATGCAAGATTTTCATTAGTAATTTCAGATTTCCTCTAGTTTTTCATTCAATAACAAGCTTCACATCTATTGTGTACTTAAGTGAGTGTGTAACTATAGTGCATTATTTAGAATCTCCTCATTTTCTGTTAATGCCATTTGGTCATCAATTCGTATATATATACATATATATATATATATATATATATATATATATATATATATATATATATATATATATATATATATGAAGTTAATAAATTACCAATTTTGAGTAATTTTATCCACCATTAAGTGCAATAATTTTACCTTGAGTGATGAGGCACCTTTCGGTCTTTGACCATTGTCGAATCACTGATTGTTCTCTGCTGTGGATGCTATGTCCGTGAAGCCGGTGTTTGTAGAAGTTACGCGCACTATTTCTTGATCTGTGTGTATGAGGTTTCTGTATAGTATGTCTTCTGTATATGTTGTTTGTAGATTCATTAAATTGTTGTGTATGTTTTTATAAATGTGGTATTTTTCTAGTGAGTTTAGTTCTATTGGGTTGTTATTTATTTCAAGTATGGTTAGGTTATTTTCGTAATTTGTTATTTCGTGTTTATGGGATATTAGGTGTGCTGCAACATTTGATAGTTTAGAATTTTTGTTTTTGAATGCTCTATAATGTTCTTCAAATCTTATTTTAAATGTTCTGGTTGTTTTTCCTATGTAAAAAGCGTTACAGTTGTTGCATGTGATTTTGTAAATTCCTGATAGGTTATGTTTTTCTGAATTTGTTTTGTGGTTTGTGTTATTAAGATATTTTATTATTTTGTTGTTTGGTTTGTAAGTTGGAGTGTAGTATTCTTTGTTGTATATATTTGTTATTTTTTCTATTTTGTTATTGGTGTATTTATATTTTAGGTAGATTTTTTTATTTTCATTATTTTCGTGTTCCGGTTGTAGTGTTGTGTTGAGGTTAGGTTTTTTTGTGACAACCGGAACACGAAAATAATGAAAATAAAAAATCTACCTAAAATATAAATACACCAATAACAGAATAGAAAAAATAACAAATATATACAACAAAGAATACTACACTCCAACTTACAAACCAAACAACAAAATAATAAAATATCTTAATAACACAAACCACAAAACAAATTCAGAAAAACATAACCTATCAGGAATTTACAAAATCACATGCAACAACTGTAACGCTTTTTACATAGGAAAAACAACCAGAACATTTAAAATAAGATTTGAAGAACATTATAGATAGGGATGGGCCGATTCCTAAAATGTTCGATTCCGATTCTGATTCCGATTCTAAAATTTTCCTTTCGATTCTCGATTCTTTAGTCGATTCTCGATTCTTTCAAGTTATATTAGCTTACATGCTAGTTCTCTAATATTTAATTTAGTTAACATCTTGGTCATATGGCAAAACCTTTTAAAAGTTCTGTTTTAATGTAATAGGCTACACAAAACCTTCAACCGTGAGAGTGATATCTGTCTATAATATAATTTATTAAGGTTAAGTTTCGGAGGAATAATACAGTGTTTCTGTTATCCGTCTATTCGCTCAACCGTCATGGCCACGGTTCCGACGGTGACGGTTAATCGAATTTTTACTGTACTTTTTTGTGTTTTGTTCTGACATTTAGTGTGTGTGTGTGTGTGTGTGTGTGAGAGAGAGAGAGAGAGAGAGAGAGAGAGAGAGAGAGAGAGAGAGAGAGAGAGAGAGAGACGAGCGATGTCAAACGACTGGAAATGGTTACGATCTTGATTGCTGTTGCTTCATAAATAATAATATTTTCGTTTACTTTAATCATTTAATTCATTCAAATCAACTAATACATAAATAAGACATAGTTGGTAATTAATTATTTTTCCACACAAATATAATAAATTTTGGTAATAAAATTTGTTTGGTAATAAATTACTCCACACGCATATTTTAATAGTTAACAAAATATGAATCGGAATCGACACTTTTATGAATGAAGAATCGAGTATCGACGATTCCTCGATACCACCTAGAATCGACGATTCCTGGAATCGAGAATCGGAATCGGCCCATCCCTAATTATAGAGCATTCAAAAACAAAAATTCTAAAGTATCAAATGTTGCAGCACACCTAATATCCCATAAACACGAAATAACAAATTACGAAAATAACCTAACCATACTGGAAATAAATAACAACCCAATAGAACTAAACTCACTAGAAAAATACCACATTTATAAAAACATACACAACAACTTAACGAATCTACAAACAACATATACAGAAGACATACTATATAGAAATATCATACACACAGATCAAGAAAAAGTGCGCGTAACGTCAACAAACACCAACTTCCAGACCGAACATCTGCAACAGAAAAACATCAGTGATTCGACAATGGTCAATTGACCGAAAGGTGCCTCATCACTCAAAGTAAAATCATGCACTTAATGGTGGATAAAATTACTTACATAGTAATATATTAACTTCATAAAGTCAGTGCAACGGAAAAACAATGGATAACGTTAAATATATATATATATATATATATAGAAATATATTTACAACACTTTGAACAAATAATAATTAAACCTATAATAAACACACACAATATCTCACTATGGACAAGATATGTAGACGATATACTTGTAATATACCAACCTACCATTCACAACGAACACCTCATAATATTAAACAAACTAAATACATACAACGAAAACATACAATTCACCGTTGAAACAGAAACAAATAGAACAATCAACTTCCTCGACATTACTTTAAATATAAATGATAATAAAATAGAAACTACAGTATACAGGAAACCTACTTCCAACAACACCACAATACACTACAAATCTAACCACCCCTGGACACACAAAATTAACACTTACAGTAACATGATAAATAAAGCAATAAAATACACACAGGATAACAAACAAAAATTAAATGAAGAATTAGATAACATTACAAAAATAGCAATAGAAAATGGATACAACAAACACATTATAAAAAATATATACAATAAATTCACAAAAAAACCTAACCTTAACACAACACTACAACCGGAACACGAAAATAATGAAAATAAAAAAATCTACCTAAAATATAAATACACCAATAACAAAATAGAAAAAATAACAAATATATACAACAAAGAATACTACACTCCAACTTACAAACCAAACAACAAAATAATAAAATATCTTAATAACACAAACCACATAACAAATTCAGAAAAACATAACCTATCAGGAATTTACAAAATCACATGCAACAACTGTAACGCTTTTTACATAGGAAAAACAACCAGAACATTTAAAATAAGATTTGAAGAACATTATAGAGCATTCAAAAACAAAAATTCTAAAGTATCAAATGTTGCAGCACACCTAATATCCCATAAACACGAAATAACAAATTACGAAAATAACCTAACCATACTGGAAATAAAGAACAACCCAATAGAACTAAACTCACTAGAAAAATACCACATTTATAAAAACATACACAACAACTTAATGAATCTACAAACAACATATACAGAAGACATACTATATAGAAATATCATACACACAGATCAAGAAAAAGTGCGCGTTACGTCAACAGACACCAACTTCACAGACCGAACATCCACAACAGAAAAACATCAGTGATTCGACAATGGTCAACGACCGAAAGGTGCCTCATCACTCAAGGTAAAATTATTGCACTTAATGGTGGATAAAATTACTTACATAGTAATATATTAACTTCATAAAGTCAGTGCAACGGAAAAAAAAATGGATAACGTTAAATATATATATATATATATATATATATATATATATATATATATATATATATATATATATATATATATATATATCTTTATATTTTATGTTGTCCATTATTTTTCCGTTGCACTAACTTTATGAAGTTGATAAACTACTATTGTAAATACTTTTATCCACCACTAAGTGCAATAATTTTACCTTGTTGTGATGAGGCACCTTTCGGTCACTTGACTATTATCCTTGGACAATATATATATATATATATATATATATATATATATATATATATATATATGAAGTTAATATATTACTATTGTAAGTAATTTTATCCACCATTAAGTGCACTGGTGGATCTTATTATATATATTATAATAAAGATGATTATTTTTTCTTGATTTGTTATAATTATTAAATAACTTCAAAAAGTTCATAATCAAGATGTATTTTATTCAACATTTACAATTTTGCTGAAGCTTTTCGCCGGTGTACAGTTCCAGCATTCTCAAAGACTACTAACATGGTTTGTAAAACTATTTAAACATTACTCTAATTGATTGCACTATGTACATAAACCACTGATAACTTATTCCTTTAATCTATTTGTTTTACATTAAATGAACTATCTGTTTGATAAAATCTTAAATTCTATCTAAAACATGAAAAATTGTGTTGCGTTTAGATTTAATTTGGGATTGTTCTTTAATAAGTATGTTATTTAATTTATACTTGTAGATATATAGGTTTTCCACAACATTCATTTTCAAACCTTTATTAATATGTTTGATTAAATTCATATTTTGTATGTCTGGAAAACTATGGTTATTTGCAATACAATGAGTAGCCATATTCGATTTATATATATCTGGTTTTATGTACGCATTGAGATGTTCCTTGTAGCGATCCTTTATTTTCTTTTTCGTTTGACCTACATAATTTTTATTGCAATCTTGGCAATTTATACTATATATCCCACATAAATCCAATTTACTAATGTAATTACTTTGGTTCAAAATAAGATTATTGATTGTATTGTTTGTATAAAACACAAATTTAATATTAGTATTTTTAAACAACTTTTTAAGTGATTTAATTTCATAACCCGTGTAAATAAATTTAGTCCATTTTGTTTCATTTTTACTTATAATTTGTCTGTTATAATTTAGTAATTTATTCTGAACGTTACTATTCAATTTATCTATAGTCTTCCTTTTATAACCGTTTACTGAAGCTAATTGATATATTATGTTTAATTCATTTTGTCTATTTTGTTTATTTAATGGTATTTTATACATCCTATATATATATATATATATATATATATAGAGAGAGAGAGAGAGATAGAGAGAGTTATTATATGTTAATTGTAAACAATTATTCCACCAAGTGCAATTAATTTTTATCTTGTCAGGAGGCACTTTTTGATCACTTGACCATTCTCAAGAGGAAAAATAATTCAGTGATTTGACAACTTGTCAAGTGGCCGAAAAGTGCCTCATCACAAGGTAAAAACTAATTGCACTTAATGGTGGAATAGTTATTTACAATTAACATATAATAACTTTATAACGTCAGTGTAACAGAATAATAATAGACAATGTTAAATAACACACACACTGCTGCAACCAAACCTTGCACTTTTCTCAAGGAGAATATCCCTGATTTTTGCTTCCCACACCCTACCGTGTAATGATGAACACTGTAGAACCGAAACGCGCCACTTCAATCGCGGTCAAAATATGATCCCACCCAACTTAACATATCCTGGTACATGTGGTGTGTTGAGCGTGATCTGCCAGTGGATGAAACCCTGGATTTTGTTTATAAAACCAACCAAAATGTTCAAAATCATTTGTCGTTTATGTTTACCTTATAAATTTCTGTTTAACTGAAAATGTATATATTACTTTTCTATTGCAAGAGTATTTCTTAAAGAATCTTTTCTCTAGTTTAATTGAATTATTTAATTTTACTCTTGTTGCTGGTTGGAAACATTTCAGAAATTTTATTTAGTTGATTTACCACAGGATAGATATAACAATTTTTTGTTGTAACTTGTTTGAATTAAATGAAAATTTAATTATAAATTAAAATTTGCTTTTCCAAAATATTTTACAATTCTTACTTAAATTCCATTGATTTTTTTGTTATTTATTTTAATTTTAATAAGCAGTTCTTTAAACATGAAATACACTTGAATGGTTTATAAAGTTCAGAAATAATTATATAATTTTTGCATAAAGTTCATCAATCAATTGAATAACACTATTATTTAACTGTCTCTAAAATTTGTAGTCATTATGAGAACACTATGGTTTTTTTAGATTTAAAATTAGACACATAAAAACATATACATATTTAAATACAACAGAAGAATAATTTATACAAATTTATTTTTTTTTATGTCCATATAATTATTTGTAGAAGTAACAGGCAAGATAGCTTCCTAGTGCCTTTGTGTTTAATTTATATTTATGCTCCCAAAAATAAATCTGAAGGATTTTAGAATCAATGTTACTGCATTTACATCTTTACCGTTATTTTATGCTAGATGTTTAATGTATGATATATGGACACACATAATTTATATTAACTTAATTACTAAATCATGTATTATTGATTTTTTTTATGAATTGGTTTTTCTCTTACTTTTATTGACTTATAATAAAATATGTTACTATTCATTTTGAATATATAGTGTTTTGACTTTGTTAAATGTTAACTTGTTACAACTTGATGTAACTTTAATCTTATGATTTTAGAATTTGCATTTGATATTTGAATAATTTTTTATTTCATGACCACCACTTATTTAGCTATTTAAAAAAATAGTCATTTGCTTATATATTTTTTAAATATTAATTTTCAATAAGTGATTATATTTTTATTTAAAGAAATTTGAATCTGTGAATTTTAAAAAAATTACTAAGTGTAATAAATGATTAATTTTTCTATTAAAATTCAGACTTGCCTCAAAAACTTTTACTGGGATTACTCCTCTTCTCCCTCATGGTTTTCCTGGACTCTGGGATCTTGTAGCAATCGCAACTAATCGGTTTTAGGGCCGCCTTTAATCCTTTTTATAGTTTTTTACATATTGAAAAAGTTCAAATTCGAAATCAGCTTGAAGGCAGACCATCTCCACGCCCATCTTGGGCTAGGTTTTCTTAGCCATGGACCAGCATCCTGGAACCTTCTTCTGGATCCTGGAAAAACGACCAACTCTCACAAAAGCTGATTTGCGTCTCATCTGCTATTGGGCAGTCCCCACTACCCGACTACGCGGTTTATTGGTTTATGAAAACTTTGTCTTGACTTGCAACATAGTATCCTAATGAACTTTCTTTCAAAGATTTGTACTCGTTTTTTAGCGGCTGCTTTAAAATGTCACTTATGGTGTAATATTGTCATATTTCTTAACACCATGGTCTATTTCATGGTTTAAGATTTTGTTATCAACGAATAACAGTTCTAATCCACTCTATTCGTAAGTTACGCTTTAACGGTACTCGAAACTATTTTCTCCCGCACTTGACACTTATAATTTTTAGAGCATTTATTAAACCATTTATTAATTACAATTTTTTTATTAAATAAATTTAATAAATTTTATTTTATTATATTTTGTTTTTATTGGTTTAAAAAAATTTTCTTAAACCCTGGTGGTTTTTTACTTTTATTTTTTAAATTCATTTTTAAGTTTTGTTTTTTATAAATAACAAAAATTAACTTAATTTTAATTTTATATGTTAGAAGAAAAAAATAATTCTTTCCTTGTTGTTTTGTTTCGTGAACAAAATCGACCCTTTGGATCAACTTTGTTTACTCAGCCAGATAGTGAACCTGTTTGCCTGCCACAGTTCATAGCAGCGGTTTCATTTTTATACTTTTATAATAATATTTTTAAAAGATTTTGTCTAAGTGCATAATCATTAACTTTGAAACTGTTTTGGCCATCTTAACACACATACACACACACACACGTGCATACTCACACGCACACCTAACCGCACACGCACGCGCACACTGCAGCGGAGCGTGCACCGCGCCGCCCGCACGCCGTCCCGCCCCGCACCTATAACCCCACCGCAAGCTCAGAATTCTGACAGGGCCTATCCTAGCCAAACTAGGATACTGTGCAATGACCCGCCAAAATCTGCCAGAGAACAGGTCACTGGACTTTATTATAAAAAACCTAACTTGCTGAAATTTAACCCTTTGGGTACGTATTTCCCGGGGAATGAGTTCTTTGAAGGCATCTTTTTGGCAAAATGACCCTTTGGTTTTAGGAGTGTGTAAGAAATCTGTTTTAAATAAAAACACTATTGTTTTGTTGGCAAGTTAGTAAAAATGACATTTTTATTTTACCCTTAAATTTGAAATTACAGCACATTTTGCAATTTTCTTATTTTAACTAGCTCTTTTAAAATATTAGCAATTCATTTCTGTTTCGTATTACATTATCTCTTCTTTTATATTCTAAAATATACACATTTCAATGTCAGTGGTAACTCTTTACTCAGTTAACCCTTTCTTTTACCCTTCTATACAAAATTTGAGTAAACTTCTTACTGAATTTATTTTAACACCAAAAGTTATAAAAAAGAACAATTTTTAGTTATATTAACTGAAAAGTGTAATTTAATTATGTTCATTTAACCCTTCAATATTCAAAATCAAATTTGTTTCATTTTTTAAAATAAAACTGTCTTTATCTTTGACAATACCTTTTTCAAACCCTTTGAAATAAACAATCCTTTTATGTGATTTTCAAAATCTTGAACATTTGATTTTAAACTCTTGTACATAAAATTAAACAATGGAACTTTTAAAACTTGACTTTCTCAACAAATAACTTTAACCCTTTTAAATTAAAAACTGATCCTTTGAATAACATAAGTTATATCAATAAACAATCTTATCCCATTAAAAACAATTAATATAAAAAAAAACTTTTACCAACCAACAATTTTTTATACTTCTATAACTAATTAAACAAACATATTACATCTTAACTTGAAATTCTTAGCCTAAAAATTGATTTACTAGACCCACATAATCTTTGCTGAATATTTACTTTTTATTTTTATTGTCTACTTTAAATCAAAGAAATTGTTTCACATTTCACTTTTGTCCCCTTTTTTCTATTTCACAACCCTTTTATTTCAATTCCAAATAATTTTATAAACCCTTAAACCCCTTTATATTTTAATTAAATCTGATTTATAAATGTAAATTAATTTTTCATTAATTAATTTTAATTTATTCCCATTAATTAATTTGAACCCTTTCTCATTAATTATTTTGAATTGCTTGTTGTTAATTAATTTTAATTAATTCTCATTCATTAATTTTAACCCTTTCTCATTAATTAAATTTAATTGCTTATTATTAATTAATTTTAATTAATTCTCATTCATTAATTTTAACCCTTTCTCATTTAATAATTTTACTTGATTATCATTTAATAATTTTAAATATTTAACGTTGGTCTAAAATAAAAAAAAACCTTTTCTGTTGAATCCTTTGCCTTATTTGACTTCTTTTGCACAAAACTCATAAAAAAATTTCTTGACACCTGTTTACATTTTATTCATTTATAGCTAATTTTTTATATAAGAAAAAACCTTTAATTTTTAACATTTACTTAATTAATTTCTTTCCAAAACAATTTATAACTTTCTCTATTTAAAAAAATTTCCAATTTACTAACAATTTAATTCTATTTCATAGTTATAAACTTGTTTGGAGGACTCCTCCATTTTGTGGTGGGAATTTCCCCCACTAACCACTATCCCCTCTAGTTCATGAATTAAACAAAGCCATTGTTTGAAATTCTTTACATTTTTAACTTTTTAAAAAGAAATTTTATTTGAAATTGAATTATTTAAAATGTCAACTTTCCCCCAAAATTGTTCAATATAGAATTTTTAATTAAATTAAATGAAAACGAGAGAAATTAACCTGACCTTAATCGCAGGGTCACTCCTAAATCCTGGCAGATTTTTCTTTCTTCTCCCTCGAGATTGTTTCTGGGTTTGGCCATCTTGGTTTGCGAGTGTCCCCGATCTTGACCATGGCGTCCCTGCTGCGAATTCCTTTGTCTACCCTTCCAGTACGTCCCTTCTGCGTTGACGTAGTAGAATTTTATATCCCGATTTTAAAATTTATAAAATTTTGCTCTCTACCTTTCAGTTCTTAAGTTCTTATTGTTCAATTATTTATTTAATTATTTATTTTTCACTGTTCATATATAAAAAATGATTTAAAAATTGACATTTAATTAAATTTGTATTTCATCACTGTTCACAATTTTATATAAATTTTGAAGCACTGTTCTTTATAAATTACCTTACTGACTCTACTAATTTTTCATATTGTTCACCTCTAACTCACACAAACTTCTTAAGAACGCCGCCACATAGATGTCAAACTTTGGAGACCTCTTTTGGAGAAGTTACCTCCTCCAAAAGGGTTCCAAACCACACGCGACTACATTTTAGCGACGACCAGTCTCGCGCTTAGCACGTCATTTTCCTCGTCGTCATTTACAGATCACAAATTGAAACAAAGGCTTGTCATCTTGGAGCGACCGGACCAACGTCCTCCCTCTTTGAAGTCCCGAATAACGCTGTTTCTTTTAACCCCCGCTGGGCTTTCTCGTTCCCATGAGACGTATCGTACCATGTTTTGTCAACCAATGGGGTGTCTTCTAAAATCTACGTCACGACATCATGCGACTTTTTCCCCTGCTGGGCTTCCGGTTTGGCACACAAAGCACGCTCACTCAAAAATGATCAAAATATTGTCTGTTTCATTAATTTTGGTTTAACTCTTCTATCCGGCGTTTTCGCGAATTTTGGTACAGGGCAACTCCTTTCCCTCTTGACAAGCTGCGTCTTCTCGAATGTCGATGGTGATTGTAGGAGTATTTTGTAGGTTTTCTCTCATTTCCATGTAATTGTTTTTTAAAATATACAAAACCCCTTATCCATTCTAATGGCTTTGCTTTTTTTACTTTACGAAATTTTAATATTATTGCGACGGTATTTGCTAATCAGAATTCTACCCGTCGCAACACGCACGCTTAATTTTACCTATATAAAGGCACAGAGTGTCTTTAGGGTTGTTATAAACACTGTTGTATTATAAAAAAGCACAAAATATACAATATTTCAATGAAAATAGACAGATGAAAATAATTTGTATAAAAGCTACAACAGATGACTGACACTAAGACATTTTAGTCATAAAGAGGCTTTGTCATAATAACTGTTAAGATTCCTTGACTAACAATAAGACCAAAATGATATCTAAGAAGAGAGTGAACAGTTCTTTGCCACAATAATTGCATCGGTCAAAAAGATATTGATCAGTACTTATTTGTTGGTGAATTATATATTCACAAGTATGTACTCAGATTATTTAAATTTGGTGGTAAGTGAAGTACTGATTGTCACACTTCTGCTACTGACAAAGAAGCAACTTCTGAGTGACACTCTACCTACAAAATAATTTTGTCATCATTCAATTTCATATCCACTTAGTGAATATGTTTCGACATTTGAATATTGGCTTCTAGGGAATATTTGTTTTCATTCTTAGCCTCTGGTACATACTTTACCATATACTAGTAAATGTGTTCAGCAAATTTAATTAAATCTTTTCATTTGACTTTCAGTATCTTTTGGTATTTCTTAATCACACAATACTGACTGATCTGATCATATTAAAATTGTTAAAACTATTTTGTTGTCTGATAGAACAAATACAATTACAAGTGTTTTTATATTAAGTATATTGTAGAATTAGGTTGTAGTTATAATTAAAATTATATTTATATGTAGAAAACTTGTCAGAAATTACAACTTCAAGATCCAGAACAATTATTTCTTCAGAAAACACTAATTGTTATCCATGTTTAATATGATGATTTTATTTGTTATGATGATTATATTTTTATATTTATTTTAACATTTTTATTACTAGTTTACTTTTTAGTTTATATTTATTTTATGTTTTTATTACAATTTTTGTATCTACAAAACATTTTTTTTTCAAAAGCTTTGAATATATATGTCAACTTTGATTGATGCCTGAACTCACCAATTGACATTACATATTCATTCAAATTTGAACAAAGAAACTAAAATATTCACTATTTTCTCTATCCTAAAGTAAAGAAAGTTACTCACTGGTTTAGGCAAAATATAGCTAGAGGTGTCATGGAGAATAAAAATACCAAGAATTGATAAACAGAAAAGTTAACTTCTACGATTACACTATTCATTTGGTAAAATGTTTTGTTTGTTATTTTTAAAATGTATCTGCTTGAACATTTACTATTTCATGCATTTGTTTAGATGCCGGTTAAGGAAGAAAAACTGGAAAAATCCAGTGAAAGTACTACTGGACTCCCAGAAATGGGGAGAAGACATCATAGTTTTTAGTAATTTTGATATAGCACTCCAAGAATTACCTGGGCCTGAAGTAGTTACAACGAGCGATCAACTGTTATTATTTGCCAGGAGGTGGCATCCCTCCACAATGTCCTTATCTCCTTTTGAAGAAATTTTGTTAGATGGTGTAACTGTTGCAGAACTTAAACAAAAAGTAGGTATTATTATTAGTTGAAAAACATTTTTTTTAATACATTCAAAATTAGAATACATTTATTCAAAATATGAGGTATTAAGGTCACTAACACAACATGCCATGAAAACCATATTCTTACTATAAGTAATATATATATATATATATATATATATATATATATATATATATATATATATATATATATATATATATATATATATATATATATATATATATATATGTCTCTTATATAGAGTAGTCTGCTCGCCAATTTTATTTCACTGGCCCGCGTCGGGATGCTTCCCTTTCAATGTAAAAATTAGTATGTAATTCAGCCTTATATGTATTTACATCGCAATTCACCGTTTGGAAATTTAAATACATGAATCTGATTGGAATAAAAATTGGATATTTATAAAACAATGGCAGACCCCGGATAATCCGCAAACCGGTTAATCCGCTCATGGATAATCGGGAGTTTACTATATATATATATATATAGTATTTTTTTAAAAAATTTCATTCTCTTATATTTCTTTTTGTGTTTTCTCTTTGATTGACAAAGACCACTGTGTGGTTGAAATATATCATTGGTTAAGTCCTTTTATGTGTTTCTATTTCAAGACTACAGAGTGGACTCTTACCAAAGTAAGTCTGTCAGTCTCCTAGTCCAAAAAATCTATCTATATATATATATATATATATATATATATTACATTATCCATTGTTTTTCCGTTGCAATATAACTTCATATATATATATATATATATATATATATATATACAAATTTTTGGACTAGATAGGAGACTGACAGACTTACCTAATGGCAATAGTCCAAAACTGCAATCTCTTGGAAATAAACACATGTAAAAACTTAACACACTATTGAAATATTTTGATCAAAAATTATCTTCATCAGTCAAGAAAGAGAAAAAAAAAACAAAAGACTGAAGTGAACCACAGATGTGTAAAAATATTAAAAATGTCACAGATTTATAGTTTTTGATATAGTGCTATATGTGATTTGTGTAAATATTGATTACTTGAAACTAGATATTAATAATCTGTCAGAAGGAAGGTATATGGAGTTGTTAAAAATGATATAAGTTTGGGGGAATGTAAAAGGAGTTTTATCTGATGTTGAGGTTAAGAGGCTCTTTAGATTTGGTGTACCAGTGGTATGATAACTCCCATCTTCTCAATTCTGAAGGATTGCAATCAGGGGGGAGGGCCTTAATTATTTTGGTGATATACCTTATTTTAGTAGATTAACATCTACCTATGTAGTGAGATACCATACCATATTATGGACTAGGGTAATTCTTAAAATGAGGTTCCCTATGTTGCTAAAAAAAATGTTACGTGCTAGGACAAATCTGCTAACACTGTCTTACTTATCAACCTCCCCTCTCTCTGTCCACAACACTCCCGCCTCACTACATTGCTCAGTGTCCCGGGCTAGCAGCCTTTGACGTTGGAGCTCCCCATCGCTGTTACCACCAGTTGCGAAATTCGTACAGTGATTTGTTTTTTAAAATCCGAAACGGATTTTACCTATTGACATTTATCATCAGTTAATCGAAGTTTATGGGGAAAAGTGTATATCTGTTCAACATGTTCGCAAATGGTGTAGAGAATTCAGTGAAGGCCGGACAAAAATTCATGATGAATACCGGAGCAGAAGGCCTTCAGTTTCAGATAGAATTGTTGATAAAGTTGAAAGAATATTGCTTGAAGATTGAAGGATTACTATTAACGAACTTTCTTTGCGTATTCCTGAGACTTCCAACAATTCATAACTTTGTAACCAAAACATTAGGCAATCACAAAGTGTTTGCGCGGTGGGTACTCCGAATGCTTATAGAAAACCACAAACAGCATCGTGTCGAGTATGCCCAGCAGTTTTTGCAACAAAGAATTCTTGGATTTCATTGTTACAGGCAATGAAACATGGGCTTTCACTTTATCCCTGAAACCAAGCAGCAATCACGTAAATGGCGTCAATCAACTTCACCGAAGCCGAAGAAGTTTAAAGAAACACAGTCTGCTGGGTAAGCCATGGCATCTGTCTTTTGGGATAGGAACGGCCTGCTTTTAATCAACTTTTTGCCTCATGAAACAATTAACTCCGACAGATATTACGACACATTAAGAAAACTGAGATGTGCCATCCAAAACCGTTGGAGAGGAAGATTGTCCAGTGGTGTGAGGCCATGACAACGCTCGACCTCATGTCTCGATTCCTCAGAAGTTTGGCGGCATAATTCTATAACATGGGGATAGAAAAGTTGGAGCATCGTTTTCAAAAGTATTTGGACATAAATAGTGATTATGTGGAAAAATAGCGTAAGTTTGAAGTTTTAAAATGATGCATTGCATTAAGAATAAAAATAAAGCCGTCTATGTTTAAAAATCATGGGAATGTTATTTTATCAATAACCCTCGTACCTTCAAAATAAAAACACTTATTCTAGAAAAAACTTTGAATCCATGTTTATTAGTATTATTATTAGCCATTTCTAGTTTTAACATTAAAAACTATTGTTACAGTACAAATATACTATATTCGAATCTTTATAAATATTGATTTTTTTCATAAGTAATGTTTTCCGTAATAAACAAACACTCAACTGTAAAATATTAAATGTTGAAAATAAAGTAAACTAAGCACATTTTGTTATACAAAGTTTATTCAAAAGAATATACTTATTATATATTTGCTGCAGATTTTATTTCAGAATTCAAAACATCTAGTAGGGAAAAATATAAAATGGGGCTTAATCCATCCTGTACGTATGTTAATACCTGAGGATAACTAATAAGTTTTCTATGCTTTTTTCCTATGGGTAAATTCTTCTGCTTATATTGCTAAGACAGCTAGGTGGTATATATAGTAATTCTAGATTCTGACTAGTTATATTGTATTAAGAGAGAAAAGCAGTGGTCCATTGTATAGTTTCCCCAGCCTTATACTGCACTGATAATCCAATTAAATTAAAACAAAATAAAGATTGAAGCTCGGTTAGTTAGCTTGGTCAGATTGCTATAGGATTTAGGAGTTTTATTACAAATGTTATACTTTAAAACAAAATACATTTTTTCACTTCAGAATTGTTAATTTGTTATGATTTGGCATAAATTATTAAATTTAACTAGTTTTTTCAAAGTATATGTTGTATTTTCCTTGAATGCTTTATTAATTGAATTAGTTTATTATTAAAATTATTATGACCATTTCATACACCAACCTTATTACAAAGAAATATCCACTTTTGTGTTCATTCAACTTTATTTTTCATAGAGATTATTTTCTCAATTTGCCTGAGGCTACTTCATTGACAATTTCATCAATTTTTTGTGGATAGAACACCATTTATTTATCATTCGAAACATTGATTTACATCTTGGCTGGTCAGCTTCATTCTCACTATTACCATAACACTCACAAACGTTTTGTCAATATTAGAAGGTAATTTACCATCAGTACTGTGTAGTTTGTTTGAAATAAATTTATCCTCATTAATATTTGATTTCAGTTTTAATACTGTGCATTAAGGTCTGCTTATTAATTGGTTACGTTATTGCTGTCATTGAATCAGTCATTTGTTTTATCACCCCTACTGAACTACATTGTTACCAGATGGCTAAATAGGATTATTTTTCATTCCTGTATTCCAAAGAATTCAGAAAAAAATCTGTGGTGGGATTGTTGTTATACCTAGAAAACTCTTAGTGACAAAAACCTGTAACTTGCTATAAGTGGCAAGCATCACTTATCCAAAATTCTTGTCTTAAATAATTACTAGGTATTATAGAATTATAACGAGTATGCTCTACTGCGCAAGGTTCTTAACTCCTGGATGTAGTCACTCATCTCTTCTCATCTTGTTTTTCTTCCCCCACCCTTTTGATTCATTCTTGCACGTTGTGTCATCGGTTTGGATCTTCCACCTCATTCTGAAATAAGTGTTGCTATCTGTCTAAACATGAAGAATTATTTATTGTTATCAAATTTACCTATTTAGTATTTAAATAAGCTAGCGAAACTTTTATGTTATTTTTTGTGTGAGCATTTTCAAATTACTCAATTAAAAGTGTTAAGTGAACAATTCTAGTGGTGTGCACACCATACGCTGTCTTCTATATCTTTGAAGAACATTTTATTGTATGTTAGGGTTTTAGCAATTTAGTTAGTTTATTCAAATTTTTTTCACAGGTCTAATTTTTTTGTTAATTGGTTAACTCAAAGGTAACTCACAGATTTGCCTTTTAAACTTATCCGAGTGGTCCTTTGGAAATATTATTAATTTACTGTATTTTTTTTGTCAAATTTATGGGCTGAACACCCCAGCAGGTAAACAACATACTTACTATAAATAAATAGCTTATCCAAGTAGGTCAATTGATTATGATTGAAAATTTTTCATAATGTTTATTTTTAATAAATATTGGATTAATAAACTCTTTTCTGTTTTAGTTATCAGAAAGAAGTGGTATACCAGTTGAAAATGTAAATTTTGCAAAAGGTACAGGGAGTTTTCCTTGTGTAATGTCTATTTATGATATGAAGACAGATTTAGAGTGGAATCATAATGCAGATTCACTTGATGGATGGCCTTTCCAATTTTCAGAAGATGGCCATGTTATATATTACAGGTATGTTTAAACTTTGAAATTAATAAATCTTCAAATAAAATAGAAGTTTTAGACTTGTAGGTGAAAATTGTTTGCAACATGTATGAATAAGATAGTATTTCAGAACATTTATTATAAAGTTGAACTTCTGTATAACGAAATCGATTATTCAGAAAAAAATTGTTATATAGAGGTATTCATTAATGAGAAGTCTTCTTGCCAAGAATACTCTGCCCTGTCTCATCGCAATATATGGTCACACGGGTAGTTACAAACCCAACACAGTTTACTATTGCAGGCATATGTAGAGTAATAGGTCTACGTTTTATAAGGTTTCTATTTACAGTTTCAAGATTCGTGTAGTTGAAAATCTAATAATGTTTCATGAATGTATTCAGAATGTTTCTTTTTCACCGTATTAAATATGCTTGCAGTATGTTCAATACTTTGTATGTTATGTTGAGTAATCTAATGCTAATGGAAAAATAATGTATAAATATGGTAATAAATAAGTGTACTTACTAATATATTTCATTTCCAAGAGTATAACTCGAACCTACAATACTAAATTTTAATCGAAGGACACTCAGTACGCTAATTTATTAACTGACTTTATTACTTTAAATACTGTACACACTCACCAAAAACTGTACTATACACTACACAAGGCGTAAGCAGAGAAAAAAACATTAAACAAAACACAGATTAATAAAACAAGAAGTTTTCATTCGTTTTTAGTGTTTGAAGTTTTACTTGAAAAGTAAGTAGTTTTTTGTTGCACTTTGCATCTAAATAAAACCTTTTTGTTTAAAAAACAAATCCCGATTTTTTAAATACATTTTTTTGAAACGTTAACTTCTTTACACCTTCATTAACCTCTTTTATAATGTTCACTTTTTCTTCAACACTTAAACACCATCTTTTTGACATTTTCAAAGCTCGACAAACTCATGGCTCAAACAAAATAGAGTAACTGAACTAGCAAGGTTATTGTAAAGAAGTCCCTTCCCATTACTGGGAAAAGAGAAAAATTCGTAGCTATAAATACCAATCTTTTTTAATCATTAATGTGTATTCTACTGAGGCCAGGAAGTAAACAAAAGTACAGTACTGTATCGTATTGTACTATTAGACGAATCGTATTGCCTCCTGTGTGAGAACTCTTGGTTTCACTGCACTTCCTCCTGAAAACAAACAATTTCCTGGAAATACCTTTGTAAGTTGCGGATACAGCACAACTTTTTTTCTTCAGTTGGGAAAAATATTTTGTTATTGAGAGGCATATTATAATAATAATTTCTAAAATATCAATAAAAAATACGTGATAAAAATTCATTACTTAGAGGATTTTGTTATTTCCAAGTTCGTTATAAAGAAGTTCGACTCTGAATGGTTATTCAATAATGAAGTATTTTAAATACATTGTTTACAATTGAATTTTAAGGATATGTAAAATCTCAAAAAGTTGATTGGAAGTATTAAAGAAATAAGTTATCTAAAATAAGAAAACAAATCAAGCTCAAGTTTTTTTCCAATGGAAAGAATATGAAATCATATTTCTATTGATTTATAATTCATTAACAGACTAGTGAAGTTAATGGAAATAACGCTGTGAGAATCTTTTGTTATAGTAGAACTCAATTATAAAATCTCCGACTTCCTGAATTATTTTAAAATTCTCAGGAAAACAAATTAAGATAGAAACTAGTGCTATTTCTAGAATAATGATTCTGTCTGTATGTGCTATTAGACTTTTCACTGCAAAGCTTGTGTAGGTACAGCACAAACATTTTTTGGATACTGATTCTCAGCGCATTTCTGTATAGTAGGCTGTAGTTCATCATCGGGTGGCTGGCCAGACCTGTCACTTTTCATTTTGATTAATCAGTCAGTTTATTTTCAACTGCCATCTGTCCATTGTTTTGTTTGTGAGTGGTTTTCATTGTTCACTATGGCTTCTAAAAGTAAACGAGTTGTCTTATTGTTAGTGGATAAACTAAAAATTATAGGTCGATCAGATAAAGGAATTACGGGTAAACGGTTGAGATATACTGTGTTTGACAATTTCACTTGGCAATTTCAGACGTTTTCATGTGGTTTTTGCAACAACGTTCTATGAGAAACCCGATTTCAGGTCCAATTCTTTGTGGATAAGCTCAAAAAATTAGACAAATTTAAAACTATTAAAAAATATAGTTTTATTTTACTCCCATTTGTAACATACATACAGTAATTATTTTAAAAAAAATCTGATTATCCGAATTCTTGTTCTTCAAATTTTGTCCTGTCGTAATTGATTTGGTTAAAATGGGAGTTCTGCTGGCTATGAATGAGAAGTTCTAGCAAAATATTCCAAGAAGGACAGTCTTTCATTCTCTTTTTGGATGGACAAGGATTGTTGTTTGATTATTTATGACATAGACAAATCTTTTTAACAGGAATTTTCACCTTTAGGTAGCTGGTTAAAATTTAATCGTCCATTGTTATGGTTTCTGATGGATTTCATTGAAAGAAAAGATGCATATATGTAAAGGGCGGTTAACGTCTGACAGATAGATATTACCTACTTTACGCATGACTGTATATTTTCAACTGATAATTGGCAAAAACATTATTTTCACATAACTAATAGGGATTTTTGACTGACAGGACTGTTGAGTGCTATGTATGATCACAAGATCAGAGTTTGACATTCCTCTGTGAACTTGTTTTGCTTAAATATAGGAAGTTTGGTGCATAAATTGTGTCAGAAAAGCTTTTGTGCAAGGGGGGTTCCCAAAGTCGTAATCACAAAATCCGCCTGCTGTCAGTGCAGACGGCAACATCTTTAGGAATCTAAGAGTGTAACAAAAATTTTAACAAAGTTATTAGTCGTATAGCAACTGGCGGGCAAGATATAGAGAAAAGTATATAAATTATGAATTAAAAGGCAGCTGATGGAATAGGGACTTGAATGTCTAAAGAAACCAAGATATTAGTTGGCAAGGAAAATTTCTGTTTGCGTTTCTGTCCGAAGGAAGTGATTTTTGTTAATTTTCTTGAATGTGACACGATACTTAACTCGGTGAGGTACTTTGAAAGATTAGAAAGTTGAGGTGGACTTTATAAAACAAGTATCGAGGCAAACTTAGCATTAAGTTTCTTCATGACAACTCACAACCACAATCAACAAAGCTCTTTGGTGGGAGGTATTTGTTACGATTAACACCTCTGCCCAGCAATGAAGACATGGCTTACTACCCAATGATTTAATAATGACACCAAACTCAATGCTGGTGTAAATGAATGGTTGAAATTATAGCCTATAGATTCATTCAGGCATAATGTTGAAAAACGTGTGCCACTGTATAATTAATGGCTTAAATTTAATGTTGATTATGTAGAAAATATATTAAAAATGCACCTTCAAGGTATATATAATTTTTTCAAATTTTAATTATAAGTTTTCATTTAAACATGTATATAACTTTTTTGATACTCCTGGTATTATGAGTTCTTGACTGGTACTCATGCAGTAGACCTGAGGAGGCATCTACAGTATTTAGATATCTGGAGGTTAGAAATGATTTTTGGATGTAAAGCTTATTTTTGGATGAATTTTTCTTATAAAACTCTACATGATGGTTTGTTTACATTTTACTTGCTGAAGAACTTGAAACAGTTGGTTTTTCATATGGAAGAAAGAAAAAATGGCTGGTTTCACCGAATAAACATGTTGCTAATGTTGATAGTAAAAAGGCTGTAATAGATGTAAAATCGCCTAAATTGCTACCACTAAAGTTTTTTCTTAAAGCAAATTCTGGAAATGTAGGAAGACCCATATATTGAGTTAAAAGATATGGCTGGCGTAGGGCATTGTATGTAGTGATAGCAAAAAGATTCTTTGCTTCTTAAGGTGACCTTATTTTTTGGTCAAGCCAAGTTTTAAACAGCTTCCAAACAGCCTATTTCTTACATTCAGAAAACCATTAATCCATTAAATAATTTATGTCTATTAGTAATAACTCGATGTAAGGCCTTACAGAGTCTTTAACGTTTCTGAACTGAATGCTGAAGAAAAATGTTATGCAGCTGCCAAGTTATGTTCCTTGTTGAAATCAGCAAATAATTGAAGATCAAATAGAACAAGGCACACACCCAGTTTCTAGATCTTTTACTAGTTAATTGTACTCTCTAGCACCTAACTTGTGACTACACCCTACTACTATATACTTTCACCAATAAAAAAAATGGATTCACATAGTAAGCCCCCACTAGAGATCTCTGCTAATATTCAAATCAAACTAAGAAACTGAGGAATCAGAAGATTTTATGTCATGCAATGTTTTGAACCAGTTAGTAGCTGATGTATTATAAATAGATAAATTATATGCATGATAAATAGATAAATTAAAGAAATTCTTTTCAACGAATATCTAGTGTCTACAATAAAACATCAGCAATATAATGGTACGAATTGACACTTAGATTTTCTGAAAGTAATCATGTATGATGTGCTCATTGTGTATCTGACTTTAAAAGACAAATCTCATATTTCTTACTAAAGGAGTAATTCAGATTTATATTAAACTTCTTTTCTGAAGATTTAAAGCTATTCAGTATCGTAGAAGTGCCATAACTATTCTAGGCCATGTCTGAAAAGATGCTGATACATCCAATAAGTTAAACTAAATTGTTTTCAAGCAACAGTCATTCAAACAGCTGTCCTATTTTAGCCTCATCATTTGTTGTTGAATGAGTTAAAACACATTGGTATTAGAACAAAGTATGTGATTTATTGAATGTCGAATGCAGGTCAAGAAGTGAAATGAGACATGTTCTTGCTAACCTGTTTTTAACAGGTTGAAAAGGGTGCATTTAAATTTATTTTTTAAAAATCTATTCTTTACAAATGTAACTTTTCTTTTTAGTCTTCCACCAATATCCTTGATCATGATAGAATTCTTTTAAAAAATAATTTATTACTTACACTTTTAAAATGTTTTAAACTTGCCTATAGTAGCACTTACTTTGCTTGTTGAGGACGCCCGTTTCGGGAGATGTGTCCCTTTGTCAACTATTGAGTTATGGTCTGAGTTGACAAAGGGACACATCTCCCGAAATTGCCATCCTCAACAAGCAAAGTAAGTGCTACTATAGGCAAGTTTAAAACATTTTAAAAGTGTAAGTGATTACTAGTAGCTCACGCGAAGATGGAATCAACAAATGTTAATAATTTATTGTTATACAAGTAGTTGCAAAATTGTTATATATCCTTGCCACTTTTTGAATTACAGAGATAGCACAGAAGAATTAAAGACTTTAACGGCAGAAGAGCTTAATGAACTCAACAAAAAGGAAGCTGCACGTATTAACAGCCATGTTGCTACAGTTAGTACATATGTACCGCGCAGAGAACGACCACTGAAGATTTACCTTGATCAAACACCACAAAAACCCAAAGTTGTTATTGAACCTGATATTGACTGAAAGTTACATGTAATGTATCATTTGATCTCTTTAAAGTTTACCAATAAAATAATTTTTAACTCCGTTCAAATCAGGGAATTGCATTATATCAACATGTGTATTGAAATGCAACGCAATTTAATAAACTTTTGGATTTATTGTACATATATTTATGTAATTTAATTCATATGAAAAAGTTACCTAGTAAATTTTATTTACTTCATGTAACATACTTCCTCTTTTCTAGAAGTTTATTATTTATTGCTGTTATTTTGTATCTGGTATTTTGTGAGTTCAGACAGTTTGTATTAGTATGTTATTTTTTGTAAAAAGTTAGTATTTAACATGCATTTAATAAATATTTGGGAAAAACTGAATAAGCCAAAAGAAAAATTTAATCCAATTTTGATAAAATATATTTGAGTATATATTTGGAATATTTTATAAATGCCCATATATATAAATAAGTAAATAAATAAATAAATAAATAAATAAATATATATATATATATATATATATATATATATATATATATATATATATATACATACATATATGTGTGTATGGCATGTGTGAGTGTGTGTGTGTGTGTGTGTGTGTATGTGTGTGTATACAATTTTATACCACAACACATTACAAAAAGATGAATAAACAGGAAAATTTTAAAATATTAGGTAGCTTCTATAATTATGATATTATATTAGGATGATAAAAATACATTTTTCCTGCCAGTGCAGTTGGATTGGCAGTTTCAAGATGCAACTGTCATCATCACATCTATCATTAACCTTTCTAAAATGTTACCCCTGTAAAAGTCCAAATATTATTGGATTCAGTACTTAGTGTTGCATTGCTGAAATTGTTAATCCAAAATAATTGTATTGAGGGAAATAAATAGTAATCATATCAAATACCCTATCCTATTATAGAACAAATTTCATCATTTCACGCAAATGGAAAGCTTGTCAGTCTCACTCCATATCAGAAAAGTAAACATTGAAATTCTTTTTAAACTGTGCACATTATTTATTTTGTTGAGTTGCATTTCTTTTTGTCATTTAGCTATTCATTACACCTAGGTCATTAGTGCGACAAGTAAAAAATTAATATTTAAAAAAATGTTGTGATTTATTCTTGAATAAAACTAATGTTAATGCCATATTTGTCTCTTGCAATATAATAGTTTATAATTTATATTTTGATTTGTTTCCATCATAGTAATTTCTGTTACAATAACTGATTTCAAAGACTTAATGTGTAAATGGATGTATTTTAACAAAATTTTGACTTGATTTATCTGTAATTTACATGTTTATTATAATTTAACAATAAAAATTTGTTTCATTTTTCATATAATATTGTAACCCCTAACTGTATTTTAAAATAAAATTATATTAGAAAAAAATTTGTTTAACAATCCCATGTTGAAATATGTCGGGTCATAAAAAAAATTTAAACTAACTTTTCAAATTGTGTACTCACTTGATGTCTATAAGGTTAATGTTTTTAATGTATATTCAATCTTATAAGCACAATTCTACAGGCTTACATGAGCTAAATGTTCTTAGTCGTTACTACTATTTCCTAAAATTATCAGTAAGACTTGCGTAAAACTGAAAAATTTATAGATTTGAAAAATAAAATCTATTAAATCAGAAATGTAAATGTAATATTTTTTTCTATATTCAACATTTACTTTCAAATATCTATAAAGAGTTTTTGTTTCAGTTTTAGATTCCTAAAACTAACATTATGTTTTTACAAATAGAAATGCAATGTTTGTGAAAGTGCTGTTGATGATGTCGTAGTTAAATATTTAATAATGTATTATATAAAGCTTTATAAATTAATGTCAGACAAAAAAAAATTAAAATATGAGTTTTTGCACTGCTGTTGAGAGCGCCTACAAATATAACAGAATCAGGCTTCTATAAATCAAGCTGTAAGAATAAGGCTACATTGGTAGATCAAATTAACACAATTTAAAAAATATAAATATGATTAAAATGTTATTTAACTAAAAGTATTGAGCCTTTCTCCATCGAGACATCTGAATAGAGGTTTCTGGTTAAATTTTATTGATTTTTAAATAAAGTATCACTAAAATGCCGGCTTGGCATTTTTAAATCTGTTTTTGTTCTATTGTTATTAAATTCATTGAATATTTTTGTTTGCATTAATAAATATTGTAATTCCTTTCTGAAGGAAGAAAAGAGAATGTTTACACAACCAGATATAAGTAAAATCTCTACCTCAGTCTTATTATATCATTACATCTCTTCTTTCTTACATCTTTTTTCTGTCCATTTAATTGAAAGTTGCATGTATTTGGAAAGTGTACTCAGAGTATCTAGTAAATGTTTTCAATCTAGATGTTAAAAACTTAGAGAAGAATGAAACATCAATTTGCTAACTTTGTTTTGAGATAATTGCTTTTTACACCATCCAAAATCCAGCACTGTGTTGTTGGAAAAATATAATATGTGTTGTCGGTTTTCAAGAAGGCAGTTTATCAGTCACTGACCCTTCGTGTCATAAAAAAATATAATATCGTTTCCACCAAAGAAACATATCTTAGACTTGAAAATGTGGATATTTTTTTGACAAATGAATCATGCAATGCATGACATATAAATGCTTTCTCGTACTATTAACAAGACATGCAACAAACCATGTATACACCATGCATGAAAAAACCATGTAAGAATGCACATTAACTACACATCCTCATCTACACTTTTTTACCACTTCTATAGCAATGGTTGTAGTTGTGCAAACACACTTCACTTATAACTTGTGTGTCATTGAATAACAAGAGATCATGACTCAATAAGAAAAACAAAATTAGTTGTTTTGTCTGAAGGTTTATTCATTGATAAAATTTAGTTGCTTTTATCAACAGTTGATTCTACCACAATAATTGTAGAACTGTTTTATATTATAAACTAGAGAGCCAAACGAAGTTGGATTTCTCACAGACAATTATAATAGCTTTAATTAATCCTCTTAGAACTCTTACTCATAATACTCATGTATTATAATATCTATGTATTTAATTACAATACTGCAGTTAGATAAGGATTTTAGGTTAATATTAATATTTCGATTTCGGTGAAGGTATTTTCAATCATTATAAAGTGAAATTCAGGATGACCGCTTAGTACAATAACAATTACAAAAATAGGTGAAGTACCTGAAACCTCTTACATATTTCTACTATAAAATTTGGTATTTTTAATTTCCAGTCTTCAACATATCCACAAGTCTACAACAATTGCCTTGTAAGATGTGATAGATTATACTAAATTAAATTATTATCAAATTTAGTTAAACTATCAAATGAAGCCTGAGTTATTTTTAGAAACTAAAAAAAACATGAATTACACAGATATGTAATGTTAGAGCATATGCAGGTATAATCAGGAACCTAAGAGAAATGTTATATTAATGCTCCAACTTACTGTTGAAATGATTGGGGATATCCTGCATTCAACATATACGTTTAAGAAATTTTAAAACTTATTATTTTTAGTTTTAACAGTCTGTAGTAAAAATGTGTTGAAGCTGGAAACTTTACTATTTTGAAAAAAGGTTCGATATTCAGTCCAAATATCTTGTATAAACTATGGATTAATATATTTTATTTTGTTGAATGCACTTTGTATACTGAGCCAAAATGTTTGTATGTGGTCACAATTTACTGTAGGTGTTTTAGAGTGTTTAGCGACTATTGTCCAAACAAGATAGATTGTGTGTGTGTGTGTGTGTGTGTGTGTATATATATATATATATATATATATATATATATATATATATATATATATATGTATATGATATTTTAACATTGTCTATTATTATTCCGTTGTGTTATTCCAATCAATTTTTACTTTGTGATGAGGCACCTTTCGGTCACTTGACCAAAACACATTAGCTTTTTCTATAGTAGTTTTATGTACCTTAGTTCAAGTAGAGAAATTACTAATATGGAACAGAAAAAAAATTCCGACATTGTGTTTGAGATGTGTTATATGTCATTTAAATGTTACTCATTACCTTATTTAATCCACTGAAAGTAAGCAAAATTCTTCACACAGAAATGTCTAATTACGAATTATTACTGTACTTTCATAACAATATTTTTTTATAATAAATTTTTAGTCAGGGTCACAATTCGGGTTTTTAAGAAACTATCCTTCAGTATCAGAATCATACACCTGGTTAAACAACCTTTAAACTGAACATGATAACCTCTTAGAAGTACATGCATTATCAGAAAAACTAGATTTACCTTCAACCAAATAGATTCTGTTAAACAATAATAAATCGTGTTTTTGTAATTTATTTGCATTATAAAATATAGCAATTTGCTTTAGAAATAACTATATCACTGAAGAAATTCTAATAAATAAACTTTTAAGAAGAAAACATTACTAAAAATAAACCTATCTCTATTTAAGTACAAGATTGAGGTGAACTCGTCCTATATTTATGCTTAGTATACAAAGTGTTAATGTTTGTTACAGTTATTAAATATGACTTAGATTTAAGAAAACCTTTCATTTAAGATTTTTCAGGAAAAAGACATTTTGACATTTTTGTGATAAAGAAAATATTACTGTAATTTTATTTGCCAAATTTTACATTTCATATAAATTTAAATTTTTTTGTTTGTTCCTTACACAAGTGGATATAGACTTCTGTATAAATAGTGTCTGATATATTAACATTGTACAGTATATACAAACATGTTGATATTTTGATTCATTTTGAAAGTTCACTAGTTAGTGTTAATATTTTTACACAGACAAAACTGTTGAAATTATTTTCCTAATAAATAGTTTGTTCATTATTTGGGAGTATGAAGTTGAGAAAAAATGTGCTGTACTTTAAAGTAATAATACGCTTTGCTAGTCTGATGCTAGATTAAGTGGGCCTATAGCTGTTCTCTGTTCATTGTAAATGCACATCTAACTTAGCTTTGTATATCTGTTGAAAATATTGTAAAAAATGAATCTATGAGAACATGTAATAAAATTATGTATTATAAAGTAAATTATTAACCAGCATATAATATTGTAAATAATTGTTACATTTTGCCTGCCTTAAAAAAACTTTATCAACCTACAGAATTTAAAAATATTTACTGTAGTGTCAACGATTTTACAGTGAAAATGCTTAATAATTGTAGATTTTTTTATGAATATTTTCTGAAAAAAGTTTTTGTAATATACTCACATGTACCCTTAACTAGTGGAATCAATTGTTTTACATGGTTATTAAAATGATTAGAGAGAGTAAAAGTACATGTCCATCTGCAGAATGATAAACTATCTGAATATCATCTACTGATATAGTAAGCTTTTCTTTGTTCAGTACATAATTATGGGCAAGATGAGTATTCATTATAGTCATTGATTATGTAGTTTGTTTTAATCTTTAAACTGTAATAAAGTCTTCAGTTTTAGTAAATGACATCTTATAAGAGCTAAAAGCAATGAATTAAGACAATGATTTTTAACTATGACTTTATCATGAATTAACTGGAACACTGAATTGAGTATTTTGTAGTATTTGTTTCTTTTCTTGAACATGATATTCTAGTAAAAAGAGGTAACTTGATGTTCTTTTCTTTACTTTAATGTGAAATAGTAACATAAATATATGTAAGATATTAATAATAACATGTTGCAAATTTTGAGAACCTGAAATTTAATAAAAATTTGTTTACATTATCTTCCATACTTTGTAAAATGAAATGAAGTCCTAAAAATAAACTTGTTGAATTCTTATAATTTTTGGCTCGCACTAAGTGACAGGAAGCACATTCCCTGAGCTACTATATTCAAAATAATGCTCCTTAAAAAAATTCCAAGAAAAAATGTGATTTTATTTGAATTTCCTCGCAAGTAGTTACTATTTAATAGCGCTATTTGCAGAAAAAGAGGTGCATTATTTTTCAAAAACAAATTTTACAAAAATGTATTTTCTTGTTTTATATGCTTGTTCAAACAATAAAAATTTCAGAATATTAAGCCTAATTGTAATTGAGGTATGATTTTTATCAAGACCAACATAATCCTTGTTTAGAGTAGCTAATTTTATTGTTTAGTTTTTAAATTCTAAAACCTCATAATAAAAAATAAACATTACAAAACATACATTTAGGTGGTTATATCATTACGACATACAGAAATCTCTCAACATTTTCCAGGTTTATTTTACAGGAGACTATTAATACCAAATTTACAAATTTTGAATATACTTTAGTTCTAAACAAGGGGATTAAATCTTTAAAAGGATTTTTTTGAAACAAAAACTGTTTACACACTCACACACACACACATCTACGAATTGTGTTTTGTTTTGGTCGCTATATGAATACTTGTGTAAAAAACCCCGTTTTAACAAAACCATATAATGAAATATTTGTATACTTCAAAAATATATTTGCGGTTTCTAAAGGGTTATATTAATCGGTGTATTGAAAGGAAATTTAAATGACTCGCATTTATTTCGCCTAACTCTACTGCCGTCATACAACCATTTGATCATGTGATCTGTTAAGGTAACTTACAGGACAGTTTTACTTTGGAAAATTCTACTGAATCTAGATTTGAACAGTGACAATAAAATTATTTTAAAAGATGCCTGTGACACGATTGAATCTTTGTGGTAGCCTGTAAAAAATTCAACAATCGTAAATTGTAGGAAAAAATAAATTTTAAATTAACTGAACAAGAATCTGAAATTAAAGAATGTGTGGAAGGAAATGAAGGGACTGATTTGTGGAATGTTTCTACATCAAACAGTTGTACACATTTTGGAACATTTGACAACTATGTTAATCTGGATAATGTTTTGTTGTGAGATATGAACCGAGTAACAACGAAATTGTGAAAAATATGAAGGTAACAGTGTCAACTGACTGCAATTCAGAAAGAAGTGAATGTGGAGGTGAAGAAACTTCTGAAGGAAAGTGTTGTTTGCAGAAATAAATAAAAGCTTAGATACCATTTACTGTTACTTAACTACTCTTAATGATGTTCTAGTTACGACTTTTTAAAAATTTGATTTTGTTAAACAATTTTAATGAACAAAACTACAAAAAAATCACAATAAAAATAACAGGCTTTTCTAAAAGTAAACCTTTAAATTAGGTTCATGTTTTAAATAAGATAAAATACCTTTTTTTCATTATTATATATTTTACTACAAAATAGTATCTACTGGATCATTAATTTTATTCCTACACAGAACTAAATTAACACATTCAGCACGGCAGCGATATTGGAGATATCATCAAACTACTGTCTGTTTTTTCGTTAACTTTCACATATGATGGCAGTGGAATTATTGAAATGCTATGCAGGTTGCATAGCTTGTCGCTACATCTAATTATCGTGTCCGTTGTTTTCATCTCAATAATTTTATTTCTACCATATACAGGTTTACTGGGGACTTCATAACAGTGTATTAGACATTAAAATATTGTTTTATTTATCGAGTTACAGTTAAAAAAAAAGAAATAAAAATGATAAAATACTGTATGACAAATAATAAAACTCAATAAAAAAGACAGAGAAAAAAGATAATTTACATACAAATACAAGTACCTACTACTTAAATATACTACACATTAAAATTAACCACTCAAAGTTTAACTCGGAATGTTTGTTTCTGTTTGTGTCATGTGTTTCACAAAGTGATAGAGATTGGTATAAACGCAGACATAGATAATGCATATGTCACGTCCGAGACTATTTATAGCTGAGATTAGCTGAAAATTTTTTACAACAATCTTATGAAAACACATTAGGTTTTCGGGCGTTCAAGCATTTGTCAATGACTCATATTTACAGTAGTCTGTTTCCACCTCGAGTAGGTTCATTCACTCTAATAGGACAGCTATCGTTTATTCTTGCGTTAGTTCAAAATGTTTAGTTTATTTTTATGATTATTGTTTTTACTGGATATATTGCCGCGTTACGGAGTTAAAACTAAAAAAAAAACATTAAAATATAAAAGTTAAACCAAATTAAACCTGTTCATAAAACTCCCTGAAGCATTGTTTCAGTTGAAGTATCAAAAAGGTAACTTGGGATGGTCGGATTTAAAAACGACTTAGGGACAATGTTCTCCAAACTCATCTGAAGCACTGACGTAAAAATCAAACCTTTATACAAACACTTATTGATACTAGAGAAGTTTTAATTAGACTGGGAGTGATGAGCGTGCCGGTGCGCTTGCCGTCTCAGAAGGGAAGCGGGGAATGCACCGGCACGTTCTCAGTGCCTCGTAAGGTATGCTAGCCATGCTGAACATGTTAAAAAGTGCTGTTGAAGAACATGTATTAAGCTTAATTTCAACCACTATACTCCACAATATTGACTTATATAAATTTTAAAAGGTAAGAATGAAATTATTTAGTGCATTGTAGTACTGTATTATAACAATTAGCTTAAGTTTTGTTATAAACAAAATGTTTTTTGCAGTTCTGATGATCTAGTTATAATGGCAATTGACATGTATATATATATATATATATATATATATATTTTCTTGATATTTTACGTTATCCATTGTTTTTCCGTTGCACTGACTTTATGAAGTTAATATATTACTATTGTAAGTAATTTTATCCACCATTAAGTGCAATGATTTTACCTTGTGTGATGGCACCTTTAGGTCACTTGACCATTGTCGAATCACTGATATTTTTCTTGTGTAGATGTTCGGTCCATGATGTTGATATTTGTTGACGTTACACGCATTTTTTCTTGATCTGCGTGTATGATGTTTTTATATAGTATGTCTTCTGTATATGTGGTCTGTAGGTTCATTAAATTGTTGTGTGTGTTTTTATAAATGTGGTATTTTTCTAGTGAGTTTAATTCTATTGTGTTATTATTTATTTCAAGTATGGTTAGGTTATTTTCGTAGTTTGTTATTTCATATTTATGTGATATTAGGTGTGCTGCAACATTTGATACTTTTGTATTTTTATTTTTGAATGCTCTGTGATGTTCTTCAAATCTTATTTTAAATGATCTGGTCGTTTTTTCTTTGTATAATGCATTGCAGTTGTTACATGTAATTTTGTAAACTCCTGATAGGTTATGTTTTTCTGTATTTGTTTTGTGGTTTGTGTTTATTAAGATATTTTATTATTTTGTTGTTTGGTTTGTATGTTGGAGTGTAGTATTCTTTGTTGTATATATTTGTTAGTTTTTCTATTTTGTTATTGGTGTATTTATATTTTAGGTAGATTTTTTTATTTTTATTATTTTCGTGTTCAGGTTGTAGTGTTGTGTTGAGGTTAGGTTTTTTTGTAAATTTATTGTATATGTTTTTTATAAGGTGTTTGTTGTATCCATTTTCTATTGCTATTTTTGTAATGTTATCTAATTCTTCATTTAATTTTTGTTTGTTATCTTGTGTGTATTTTATTGCTTTATTTATCATGTTACTGTAAGGGTTAATTTTGTGTGTCCAGAGGTGGTTAGATTTGTAGTGTATTGTGATGTTGTTGGAAGTAGGTTTTCTGTGTACTGTAGTTTCTATTTTATTGTTATTTATATTTAATGTAATGTCGAGATAGTTGATTGTTCTGTTTGTTTTTATACCTATTCACAAGCAGTTTGGCTGTAGAAAATGCGCTGTTCTGTGTCAGCTCTTTAGACCATTGTATCTTTTGTAATATAGTAGATATTTGCTAGGAAAAATGTACTTCCACCTTTAAAAAGTCTGTTTATGATTTATTTTAGCACTTAAAAATAAAACTAACTACTGTATATAGTAGATCCATATACAGTTAACCCCACTGCACAACAGACTAAAGTAACAGAAAAAATAAAGAATGTTTTTACTATATACCAGTACTTGAAGAACCAAATAACCAATAAAGACTGAGGAAACACATAATAAACAATAAATACATACTGTCAGTAAATCAAAGCAGCTAGAATTGTGATCTACCTAAGCATGCAGTTACTTATGGTATCAATATCAACCTGGTGACTCAGGTTCTCAAAATGATAACTGGATGGCAAAATGAGTTCTGATTACTGATGTTTCCAAATATTAATGTTCCAGTCACTGAAACTTCTGTATAAATAGTTTGTTACAAAATTGTTATTCACATTTTGCCATTATGGACAGCATTTGTGTTTTTGCTCCAAATACATTTTTTACAGATAAAATATTTACCCTCAAGGCTAAAAGTACTTTTAATTTTCAAAAAATTGTTGAAAAGTTGATTGTTAATCACTTATTACCTTATGACAGGGGTTCTCAAACTGTGGTACGCGTTCCCGCGGCCAAACCCTTAGTTTGCACCCTCTCAGAGAGAATTTTCTGTCTCCGATTTTGCGTTCCACACCCTACCAACAATCTGCCCACTATTTCCGCTGCCCACTTTTATCGCCTTCCACCATGCATCCGCAGCCCCCTTCAAGTATTTCTTAACAATTTTCAATTTGGTCGCCTCATCCATATTATTGTCAATCTCCTCAAAGAGTCCTTCGATCTCATTGAGAAAATTCATGGGGTCCTCTTTTTCGTTTCTCCAAAATTCTACCTTCCTATAGGACGCCTCATTAAAATGGTCGAGAACCCTGGGCATACAAATTTGTATAACTGTTCCCTTTTCGCCTACTCTTTTCATTCTTTCCGCTACTCTTTTCACTTTTTGTTGCACTGCATTGACATGTTTTCTAACACTGCCATTCGCTCATTTATTTTTTAATCTTTATTTTCTACTTCATTTTTAAATTCACCTAACACGCTTTCTAGTTCATTTGTTTTTAGTTTCGTTTCATTCTTATAAATTTTGACTTCTAACTGGAATGCTTCTAATATTTTTTGTCTCTTTTTTGTTGTTCTTCTAATTCTTTTCTTCTTTCCTCTCTTTCTTTTTCTCTCTCTGCTACCCTTACTGCATTATCTAATTCTCTTTCCTTCAATCTTTTTTCATTTTGTCTTTTTTTCGTAGATGCATTTTCTATTTCCTTTTCCTGTTTTTCTTTGCTCCTCCTTTCTTCTTCTAATTCATTTCCGTTTAATCTTTCTTGTTTTTCTAATCTCCTCCTTTCCTCTTCTTTTTTTTCTTTAACGTCATTTTCTACCTCTCTTTCTTGTTTTTTTAATGTTTTTACCGCCTCTCTTTCTTGTTTTTCTAATGCTTTTTCTGCTTCTCTTTCTTGTATCCTTTGTTCTTTGTCTTTCTTTTCTTTAGCGGCATTCTCCACTTTGAAGAAAGCTAATAATTTATCTATATCTGGTTTCAACATAGTTATATTTATATATTCTTTTCTTTTAATTAATTAATTTTAACTTCTTTGTATTTAAATTCCTTTTTTCTTACTTTTTCACAATTTAGCCCAGATGATCCGTTTTGATGTCTCTCCTCTGCCTTTTCATCCCTAGAATTTATTCTATTATTTTATTGGCTTATGATTATTATTAATTTTTTTTTTAAATACGGGATTCGAACTATTATAACTTTATTTATTTTCTGAATTTTATTTATTTAAATAACTTGACTTTATTTCATTTTAATTTAAATTTTATTATTTAAATTACCGCCTTTATTTTCTTCCTTAGTTTCTATATATCAAAATTTTATTTATTTAATTGTTTTTATATTTTATTTTTAAAAAAAGTGTGATTTATTTTACTTTTATAAATCACATCCTGTCACGGTCATCAATTTTGTGGCTCTCCTGTCCCTTAGTTTGCACCCTCTCAGGAAGAATTTTCTGTCCCCGATTTTCGTGTTCCACACCATAGCAGCACTGTGCCCACATTTATGCGTTTTTCGTGTAAGCTATACCTGGTGATGATGGGCACTATTAGGGCAAAATGCACCAGGGTGATAAATCCCTTGACTTTGTTTTATAAACCAGCCAAAATGTTCAAACTCATTTAGGTGATAATTTATACCTTATAAAATTGTGTTTGATTATAAATTTATCTGCTACTTTCTTATTGCAATAATTTTTGTTAAGAATTTTTTTTGCTAGTTTAATTTAATTATTTAATTGTATTCATAGTTGCTGGTTGGAAAAAATTTATTTACTAGCTTTACCAGAAGTTAATTATAATAGCTTGAAACATGTTTTGTTTGTTCTATTTTGCTTTAATTACTTGAAAAATTAAAATTAGCTTTTCAAAAATATCATAATTCTTAATTACATTTCATTAAATTTTTGTTATCTATTTACTAATAATTATAAGCATTTCTTTAGACAGCTTTATTTTTGTTCTTAATGTAATACATCATTTTAAAGCTTAAAACTTATGCTATTTTTTCACATAATCACAGTTTCTGTCTAAATACTTTTAAAAACGATGTTCCGACTTTTCTATCCCCATGTTATAGAATTCTGCTGCCAAACCTTTGAGGAATCGAGTAACTTCTTCCTTGACTTCATCATCGGTACTGAATTATAAGCCACCCAAGTGTTCCTTTTATTTTTGGAATAAATGATAATCACTTGGGACTAGGTCCGGACTGTAAGCGGGTGGGGCACAACAGTCCAGCCAAAATCTGTCAGGAGTTCTTGAGTTTGTTGTAAGACATGAGGTCGAGCGTTGTCATATATAAGCCTCACACCACTGGACAATCTTCCTCTCTGGCGGTTCTGGATCGCAAGTCTCAGCTTTCTTAATATGTCACAATATCTGTCAGAGTTAACTCTTGTTTCATGAGTCAAAAAGTCGATTAAAATCTGGCCCTTTCTGTCCCAAAAGACAGTTGCCATGACTTTCCCAGCAAACTGTGTTTGTTTAAACTTCTTCGGCTTCGGCGAATTTAAATGACGCCGTACACATGATTGCTGCTTGGTTTCAGAAGTAAAGTGAAACGCCCGTGTTTTATCACCTGTAACAATCGAATCCAAGAATTCTTCTTTGTCGTCTTCACATTGTTGCAAAAACTGCTGGGCACACTCGACATGTTGCTGTTTGTTGGTTTTCTGTAAACATTCGCGGTACCCTCCCCACACACACTTTTGATAGCCTAATTTTTAGTTTAAAATGTTATGAATTGTGGTGTTGGAATTCTCAGGAATATGCAAAGCTAGTTTGTTAATATCAATCCTCCGATCTTCAAGAATTTATCTTTCAACTTTTTCAATAATTCTGTCTGCAACTGAAGGCCCTCTGCTCGGCCTTCATCATGAATTTTTGTGCGACCTTCACTGAATTCTCTACACCATTTGCGAACATGTTGAACATATATACACTTTTCCCCATTACCTTCGATTAACTGACAATAAATGTCGATAGGTGAAATCCGTTTCACAGCACTAATTTCACAACTAGCGGTAACAGCAATGGGGAGCTCCAACTTCGAAGGCTGCTAGCCTGGCGCAGAGCAATGTAGCGAAGCGGAAGTGGTAGGGATAGAAAAAGTGAGAGTTGATAAGAAAGACAGTGTTACTACATTTCTCCTACCTCGTCACATTCTTTCTCAGTAGCATATGGAACCTTATTTTATAAATTATCCTAGTAAAAACATGAATCAGTCTGTGATCTGTCATTAACCCAAACAACATTTACATTCTAATTATTCAGAAAAATATTTTCAAAAAAAAAAAAAATCGAAATTGTGTATCTATAAAATCGTTGAGAAGCATCTAGTAGGAATATTTCATCTTTAAATCATGTCTTGAAAAAATTATAATATATATTTATAGTTAAATTTATCCTACTTGAAAAAATATACAACAATAATGTTAACATTCTATATCATAATATCAGAAAAAAAAAACAAAAAACAAAATGTAGTTAACCTAGTTATTACCAATGTTTATTGCTGAAGCATGGCAAGTCATAATGTGGCAACATTATATCTGATAAAATTATAGCAAATTTTGTTGTGGTCTTGTGGTATATATTTTTTTTTATATCATCTGTTTACCATTTGCACAAATGTTGTAGTGTGTTTAGTAGGTAATAGCAAAACATCTTGTTTCTCCCTCTACTTTATTACTATGATACCATTTTTATTTTCTTTGGCCTTGTATTTGGCATTCTGTGTGACAGGTAAATATTATTATTTTTTTCATAGTGTACCTATGTGGGCTTTGTTTTTCAATAACATTTCTGCCAAGTTGATACTCATGAACCAGTTCTCTGTATACAGAGTCAGTCCCTTATTTAATATTGATTCACATATATTTAGGACAAAATTTCTTGAAGTATTATATACATTGTTATTTTTGCAGTCACATATTTGAAGTTTGTAAGTATAGCCAGAAATACTTCAAAGTTTTAATATTTTTATACGGTATTCGTTCTTTAAATTGTCTACATATTATTTTTCTGCAGAATGGTATCATGCTCTCATCACCACAAACTGATTCGTTTGGTGTACTGTGATGTTCAAAATTTTTGTTCAGTGTTCCAATTCAACTTTGTAGTCTATAATTTCTATACTCAACTCGTTATCTGCAAAATGAAATATGCATAACAGCAGTTCAAAACTACTATGTTTAATTCTGTTCTTAACAAATATCTGTTCGACCATTAGGTAATTTGAACAATAATCATTCAACTTCGCTAGTTTCACTAATCCCATACATAGCCCAAAAATGTTTTTATTTCGTTTATTTCCAGTCACTTTACCTAGTATGGTTTTCAATTGTTTTCTAAATTTTTGTTCGGCAAATAAATTAGTTTGTAAAACTATATAGTCAAAGATTTCATCAATATACAGTACACTATTATATATATATATATATATATTTATTTAAAAAAATTCCCAGCAGTAAACCCACCAAATTTACCTCAACTACACAACAAACAAACAAACAAACACACACACAGTTGTGGTGATATAAATGAAATATTTTGTTTTATTGAGTATATTGTTCTTTGGTGTTTTTCAATAATTGTAAAAAATTCCATAATTTCTGGAGGATTTTCAGAAAATATCAGTTGGATGCAAGACACAAAAGAAAGTAGTTAAACTGATGAGTAATATGTGATGAGGGTTAGGCATAGAGGTGAAATATTTTGACCAAGTGTTACACACTCGGGTAACACTGACTTCAAACTGTATAAATAAAAAAAAGGATGACGCTGCTGTTTCTGATAATTTTGTTATGCAATACAGAAAGTTTTTTCAAAAATATATAACAGATTTTTTTGTATATTGTTTGAATATTGGTATATTCTTTTTTAAATATAAAATGCATTCAAACTATAAATACAGTTTAGTATGGAAATTACCCTCACCTAATAATTGCCTCAGCTTGGGGAATCCTAAACTTCTTTCCCAAAAACCTTTGCAATAGTTGCTGACAACTGTCATTTACTAGTTCATCTGTACAAAGTTCCATATGTCTTGAAGATTGGCCAGCTACACAACTACACAACATAGTAGGATTGTTATCTATACTGTAGAATCCATTTCTTTTTTTTTAAATTTCAGATATAATAAGTGTTAAATTAGTTGCTACGGCTACCTTGTAAAAATAAAAATTTAATGTTTCATAATTTGGTAACAAACATATGTGGATTTTGACTCCTAATAGGACATTCTTGACCAGTATATTTTTTATACTCTGCGGTATGGACAGATTTTCCATTGAAGCTCTTTTGAAAAGATGAGGATTCCAATTGCTTTTGCTAACTCAGCAATAAATATGCTTCTATCAATTTTCATTTCACTGTTTTTCTTATATATGATCTGAGCATTGGTTGTTGCCAAGTTCAATAATCCGTTGAATATAGTCATTGGCCATCTATGTTACTCACTCTTTTTACTGAGTATTTCTTCTCTATTCTATCAACTACATCAACTCCTACCTTTCATAAGTTGTAGAACGAAGTCACCTCCCATTTGAATGAATCTCCTGTTTCTTGATTGATTTCATCGTCTAAATGTAATGTTGATAACATTATTACATTTTGAAACAAAATTGTTTGGTTATGATTGGCCCCAAAACCAAACATACTGCTAAAAACTGTGAGAAAAGGTATTAGGACCGACCTATATGAACAGTGGTGCAACATTTTACCCTTATCCCACATCGTTGCAGAACGCTTAGTCATGGGATTAACACCAAAAGAAGGTGTCAGATAAGTTCAACGATATATAGCTATCTCATTAAAACTGTAGTGCAAAAGAATAGAAAATTTCCTTTGCACTAAATATTTTTGTTAGGGCTCCCCTAACGGCAGGACCGATCGCGGGTTAAATGTGAGCTAAAGCAGTCTCTACTAAGGACAATGTGTAGCCTAACTGTGCTAACTCTGAGTCTCATATTTCATGTCTAAAAAAACAATTCCAAATTGAAAAATTGCTCCAAGATGTTAAGGATGATACAGACTTGGGATTCTAAGCGATTTTTCTTCATCAAAGAAGAAAAACTAATATAATCAAGAGCTATAAAACTTTACTTTTAATGAAAAGCAGAAGTGATGTGGAAGAAATTTTAGTCGTCAATAAATATCAAAATTTATCCAGATAGACTGGATAGACCAGGGATGATTTAAAACTAAAAATCATAAAGGACTCAATACCATAAACATACCCATTTAACTTGTCCTTATATTATTCTTTCATTGGTGTATCCAGTTCTGACTTTTAGCTACTGCCAAATCTGAATATCTACTAAGCTCCTCCAACTCCAATTTACCGAATGTCTCTCCATGTAACACTCTGTTTTCTAAAAGAATTGTAGCACTGTCCAAACCAGAATTTTGAGACTGTTTTGGAAAAATTAAAATGAACATTTACTTCACTGGTGTCAATGAAAATGCCTCAACAGACACACGTAAATTGTGTTTAACATAAATAGCTTTACATCAGTGAACCGACTCTGTATCAATCTCTTATGTAATGGTATTTTATCAGAATCACACAAAGATGTTAACAACAGATAGTAACATAATTTATTTGCTGCAGGACATTTCTTCACTAACTGCTCAAATCACAATTCTTCTTTTCTTCTTTTGATATCATACAAATCAACCAAAACAGGTTTCTTGTTACATAAACAATAATCAGATCTTCTTTTCTTCTTTTGATGTCATAAAAACCGACCAAAAAGTTTTCTGTTTCATAATAAGAGAAAATTTTGAAACTAAAATTGCTTAGAACTAAAAGAGCCCATTCGATGGCGTAGAAGATGATGAATCACTCAAAACGCTTCTATTATTGAAGATTTTGAAGGAAACTTTCGGGTTTCCTGTTAACTTATGAAAAGACCTAAAATCCTGAAACATATGCATAGTAACGCAAAACATCCTACAAAAATAATCCTAAAATAAGACATCCTAACAATCCTAACAAAATGTCATAAAATGACAAATGGGATGCGGTCTCTCAATTCAACCCCCCAAAGTCTATAGAGCTTATTTCAAATGTGACCTCTACTAATGGAGGTATTTCTCAGCAGCATCTTGATAGTGTAAAGTGTAACACTTGGCTATTTGTCAAGTGTGTGAGTGGTGCTAGACGTCACAGAAGTAACTTCTACTTATTCTAGTATGTGTCGATCATAGCTCAGAGAAGATTACACCCACCCTTCTCTGAGCTCTAAGAGTAGGTGGACTGAAAGAGAAAGTACAATTAGGTAAATAAAACTTGAAAACTATCTTGATCCATTTCAAATACAACAAACCCAATAGATTTTAAAAGTATTTTAAATTGATCTCAAAAAATGTTTTCCTAGGAAACTCGTGAAAATTATAATGATGTTTGTCAAAATTTGATAGAAAATTAGTGAAATTTATTGTTAAAAGGCACTGAATTTAAATTCTTTAATGCTATACTAATGAATCCTTAAATGCTTTAGTGACTCTGGTACAAAACACATTATTTTGTTTCCCTAACACTACCCAATACAATAATATTACTTTTGTATACATTTTTTAGTTAATTAGAGCTTAGCTAGTGAGAACTATTCACAAAGGTAAAAATCAAAATATTGAACTCAAAATCTCACAAAAATTTAGTTTTTAATAAACACACACACACAACAAACTAGTTTCGGAGACTTTGATAGTAAATAGCAGCATTTAGCTGACGTTCCATGAAGCCATTTTCTACATTATGTAAAGCAAATGCTCTTGTAAACAGAATTTAATTTATGCAGTAATTAGTTTGTTTGAAAGGGTTTTTTAAAATTGTTGTGTAACGTTTTTCTAAAAGTAAACAATGGTGTTTTGCCTGAAGGTCTTTTACTTACGTAAAAGAAGGCATCCCTAAATCAATAATTTTAATTTGAATTATTTTTTTACGATTTTTTTCTCAGTTCTCTCTCTCTCTCTCTCTCTATATATATATATATATATATAATAAAAAATTGCGTATTCGTAATTGGTAATTCGTAATCGTAAACTAAATAGTGAAATGTTTCTCGTTTAAAGTAGAGTTATGTCGAAAAAACGTTCCTAATTGCTATATTGTAATAAAGCAAGAGTTTTCAAACATTTGCTAACAATTAAAATCCGTGTAATCAAGGGCAAAATACATAATGTTCCAAACACTGTAATATGTAAAGAGGATTAGCCTAGCTTTATCCGCTAAATCCACGCTGTTTACCATAATCTTTGCGCAAACTTTTAATTTTTATAAGCTCTTAGGATTATTCTTTAACGACGGTTTTGCTTGGATATTACCATATATTTAACTTAATAACTAGTGCCAGAAAATGAAACGAATGTTTTTACTAGAAAATAACAGTGTCTATTCTCATAACCGTGGGTTATCTTGTAGAAGTATTGACGTTGACGACCAATTGAGAAACATCAGTATGTTGTTGTGTTATAGTGAAAGGAAAGTGATAAATGAGTGTTTTATAAAACACCACAAGATATACTACGTAAATATTGTAAATTGGTTTTAGATATCAAAACATCGTACATGATTTCTAATCTGCTCAGTAGGTCTAAACATCTTGTATATTGAATCAATCTGTAATTTGCTGTTAATAGATATTTAAAAGATATAATAATATTCCTGCAGTATTTTAGGTAAAAATACATTTCATGTATTCATGTAAACGCCTATAGTACCATACATTTAATGTTTATTTTGAGAAAAACTCATGATTTCCAAGTTTTTAAAAACTATTTCACAACATAGTTTACACGATTAAATAAGTGATCTAGTTAGTGTATACATAGTGAGTCGTCAAATCATACAACACGAAGATCCTGTATATAGCTGTACAAACGTCTATAATTAAAAAAAATAATAATCAGTTTGTTAATTTTGCCTCTGAAAGTAACTTTGAAACAAGTTTTCCCCAATTTGCTAAAATTCTTTCACGGAAAATATTTTTATCTTAGTTTGACCATTTTATTCTCCACGCATTTACTCAGAGAAATGTATCTTTTACGTGTATAACAAATTAAAAATATTTTATAAAGAAGAATACTTTTAATACATATATAAAGTATAAAGTATTCTTGTTTTTGAAATATTTTAAATTTATTAACTATATTACAAGAAAACATATCATCATATTTAATATATATATATATATATATATATATATATATATATATATATATATATATATATATATATATATATATATTGTAATATTTGGTAATTTCCTTTTATAAGTCTTAATAAAAGTTAATAAGTTAAAAGAAATTTCGATTCAATGCTGCTTTTGTTACAATAATTTTTTTAATATCTTAATATGACATTCCTTATTTTCTTTTACAAAGTCACTTACTAATTACAAATTCTTATTTCCTCCACAAAGAATTACAAAAATTAAGCTTTATTAGCCTAAGTCTAAAATTTGTTTATGGCAGCAAGAAGTTTAGTTATAAATTTTAATATTAATTAAATTTGATTTAATTACTTCAATTTGAGCTTGAGCTCTCTTTATCTCGGGTTAATAGGTGGGTTTTCTAAATTTTGAATAATAAAATTTGAGTTGGCACTTTCAAAAAAATATCTAAGTTACAATTCTTACAAGCTAAAATTTTTTTACAAGTTATTTGGTTTCTAATTAAATAATTTCCTGAATAATGTCTTCTTAATCGATCAGTTCAATGATTTGGCTTAATGTTATTCTGTAATTAGGATTGAATACGATACTACACTTTCCGCACCAGTTAAAAAAAAATAAAATTTCTACAGCCAATTCTGAACACGTCTTCCTCGTTCAAGTGCTCTGTTCCAACTCCCCCTGACGCTACCTTTTTTAGCAATAAAATGGCCAAGTAGTGAATTTCCTCTATTTTCTCGTTTATTCCTTGTAAGTAACAGCTTTACGGATGTCATGTTCACCGCCTTTGATACACTTCTTCTTCTTAACAACTGCACTTAAATTTCTTTGCAAAACAATTGCATTTAAATCTTATTTCCCAAACTGTTTTAGATTATATATCCACGAGAAATATTTAAAACGAATATCTTTTGCCGGTCATGCGCACGCAACTCTACAAATCCGTTCTACATCTTGTTTACTACAGAACATTCATTAGCTTGCTGTTTGAAAGTTTTAAGTGTATTTATATCGTTCTATTGTTCTATTTAAATTGTTATCTATCAATTACTTCTAATACATTTTCTTATAAATAGTGATTTGTGTGTTTTTTTTTCTTTTTATATAAAATCTTGTGATTAGATCTAAAATGTGGCCATGTGCATTTTTCTACACAAGTGAAATTAGGTTATGTTTACATTTCGTTCCTGGTATATTTTAGTAATTTTTTTACATACTGAATTTATTTATATATTTATCTTATTTTGTAAGTGCCTTTTATATATATACTACTTCAAAATGTTACATAGTCCCCAAATTTAGATAAAAAAAAAATTTGATTCCAAAATTCCTTTTTTTTTATCTCAATTTTCACATTTTGGGAGTAAACTCTTACTCTATCCTTCTTGCTTGTCTGCTGCCCTCTAATTACATATGATATACTTAACTCCTAACAATACAATAAATTAACAATTAACATTTAATCAACAATCCTCTTACTCTTAACATCTAGTACATTAATCATTTTCTGATTCTTAGAATCTATTTTATAACCTTTTTTCTTTTTCTTTCTTTATTTTAATTTTAATAGAATGGAATCTTTCCAATCATAAGTCTTTTTATTTATCTATATAATCTATCTTCTGACACTGTTTTTTTTTTTAAATTTTAGCCTAACCGAGTCATAGCATGTCTAGGTTGTTTGTAGGTTAGGTCCTTGTTCTTATTCATTCATCCCTTCCTATTTTATTTTTATTTTTCAATATCCAGTTCAATTATTTTCTTATATCATTTCAGTTTATTTTGTGTGAAGTTTAACATCTAATATTTTTTTAAAGGTTGCAATCCCATATCCTCTATTTGATCATATCTATAGCTCCTTCGATTACACTGTCCCTATATCAACGAATATAAATTTTGTTTTAATACTTATATATATCAACGCAGATTCTCCCTTACAATACGACGAAGTTTAAATACACAATTACCATATTTTTATTACAACGATGCTTTAATATTTATTATCATAGATTCATATTTCTTTTATAATATATAATATATACGACGAAGTTCCATTATTTATCAACGCAGATTCTCCCTTACAATACGACGAAGTTTAAATACACAATTACCATATTTTTATTACAACGATGCTTCAATATTTATTAACATAGATTCATATTTATTTTTATTCATTATTCGACGAAGTTTCCAATAAATTATCGTAGATATAGTTACCATCCCTTAAAACGTATCTCCTGCTAACGTTTTCTTATACACATAGTCACCTAGAGTTTATTCATATTGCTTCCTTTACCTATATTTAATATCTCCCTTCCTTTTTTTATTTAAATTTTGTATATTTTTATTTCTTAATTTTTTTTTCAAGTGTTTGTTTAATTATTAAGTCATTTCTGGTCCATTGTCATTTCCGGTTTATTTGTTATCTATCCCTCCTACATTCGCTTCCTTCTCCTAATACTTTTATATCCTGAGTCATTCCTGTTGTTACCATCTTATTATCCCTTGTTATTTTCCTTTCTCTCGACTTCTCCCTTACTATTTAATTTGTTCTATCTGAAATTTATCTGATTCTCCATGGTGTGCCTCCCTTGGTTCATAAAATTTCTTTAATAAGCTAATATGGAAAATTCCTCTAATTTTATTGCTTCTAGCATCTTTGATTTCATAAGTTGCCTTGCCATATTTCTTGGTGATCACATAAGGTCCATCATATATATAAAATAATTTTGCCATCTCACCTCTTATACCCTGTGGTTGCCAATTTTCTTTTACTAATACCTTGTCCCCAACATTTAATTCTTCTATTTTATGAGTTTTATTAAATTTCTCGTCTCTCTTATGAGCCTTCTTCTTAATTCTACTCCTAGCAATTTCTAAATGTCTTTCTAAATTTATTAATTTTGAACTCCAGCCAAAATTTTTTATTTCCTTTTGCCAAAACCTTTCATCCTGAATTCCTAGTTGTAGCTGGTTAGGTGTGTATCCTGTAGTCTCATGAGGAATTTCATTAATTGCCTGGTTAATAACCTCTACATATTTTCCCCATTCTCTATGGTTATGATGACAATATGTTCTCAAACATCTAATGATCTCCTTATTCACCCTCTCAACGATATTGCTTTGTGGTCTCCTTATTGGAGAAAATATTGGTTTCATTTCTCTATTTTTAATATACTCCAGCCATTTCTTATTATTAAACTGGGTTCCATGATCAGTCTGTATTCTTTCTACTCTCCCGAATTTTTCTATATAATTTTCTAAACATTTAATTGCCTCCCCTGTGGTTGCCTTTTTCAATTTATAGATTTGAACGAATTTTGTAAATACATCTAAAATTACTAATAAATACTTATAGCCTCCTACAGTTCTTTGAAATGGTCCTATAAAATCAATTGACAATTGCTCCTTTGGTTTTTCCACTTGGATCCCTTTCATCTCTCCAAAATTACCTTGGGTTACATTTTTAGCTTTTTGACAAATATTACATGTTTTAATAATTCCCCTAATGCTTTTTCCCATCTTCTTCCAAGTGAAGCTCTCTGATAATATGGTATGACATTTCTTAGCTCCTGCATGCAGGTAATATTCATGACAAGTACCCACTATTTCTTTAATCATTCCCTTTGGTTTTTCATTATTCCTCCTTCCTTCTGTTTCCAATCGGTCAATTCTATAATTATTATTGTTTTTCTCTTTCGCTATCTCCCTATTTAAAACTCTTAACTCTTCCCTGTTCTGTATTGTTATTTTTTTTACCTTCTCTATCTCTTTCTTATTAATTTCTGTCACATCAGCAATTATTTCTTTTGTTTCCTCTAAATTCTCCTTAATCTTCTCCTCTAAGTCTCTTCTCATAACTCCTATTACAGCATTATTCTCTGTTCTCAACTGTTCCCTCATATCCTCTATCATTTTCTTACTTTCCTCCCTTATTTCCTGTGTTATGAATTTGAAATCTTCCTTCATCTCTCTCATTTCGTCTCTATTTTCCTCTAATTTTTTGTTTATTTCCCTCATATCCTCACTCATATCTTTCATTTCGGTTATTTCATCTATCTTATCTAATTGTCTATTTATTTTTTCATTATTTATATTTAATTGTCTATTTATTTTTTCATTATTTATATTTAATTGTCTATTTAGATCCTCTCTCCCTTTTTCACTCATTTCCATGAGAGTTCTCATCATCTCCCTTAAATCTTCATTCTCATTATTTCCCTTTTTCTGTTGGGTTTGCATCAGTGGTAATCCCCTAGCCTTTTCTACTTGGGTTTCCACCTCACTCTCTTCTATAGGCATATCTGTGCCTTCCGTTTCTGTCTCTTGTATTTCTAGGCTTGTCCCTTCTTCCAATTCTATTAGGCCTATTGTAGCTTCTTCCTCTTTTTCATTTATTTTTTCTTTTAATGTCACATATTTTCCCTTTGCAGCTTCCTCAATTGCTGTACCCTTCCTAGACCTACTATGTTTGTTATATTCCTCTAATTTTTCTGTTTTTTTCGCTTTCTCCCCCCTTAAATTATATGTACCTGTTTCAGATTCCATTTTTCTTTTTTTTATTTCTTTATCTAAAATTTCAAAATTCCCCTTTATGCTATTTAAATTTTGAAAATTAAAAAAATTATTGACTTATGGTTGCAAAGTCCTGAAAAGTAAACAATATTAATACAAATATTTAATTAATAATCTTATCTAAAGTGCCTTAAGGTTAATTCTTAAAATTTTTTTATAATCGAGCCCCACGTTTGTGTGCCAAATGTAATACTTGGTAAATTCCCTTTTATTAGTCTTAATAAAAGTTAATAAGTTAAAAGAAATAACGATTCAATGCTGCTTTTGTTACAATAATTTTTTTAATATCTTAATATGACATTCCTTATTTTCTTTTACAAAGTCACTTACTAATTACAAATTCTTATTTCCTCCACAAAGAATTACAAAAATTAAGCTTTATTAGCCTAAGTCTAAAATTTGTTTATGGCAGCAAGAAGTTTAGTTATAAATTTTAATATTAATTAAATTTGATTTAATTACTTCAATTTGAGCTTGAGCTCTCTTTATCTCGGGTTAATAGGTGGGTTTTCTAAATTTTGAATAATAAAATTTGAGTTGGCACTTTCAAAAAAATATCTAAGTTACAATTCTTACAAGCTAAAATTTTTTTACAAGTTATTTGGTTTCTAATTAAATAATTTCCTGAATAATGTCTTCTTAATCGATCAGTTCAATGATTTGGCTTAATGTTATTCTGTAATTAGGATTGAATACGATACTACACTTTCCGCACCAGTTAAAAAAAAATAAAATTTCTACAGCCAATTCTGAACACGTCTTCCTCGTTCAAGTGCTCTGTTCCAACTCCCCCTGACGCTACCTTTTTTAGCAATAAAATGGCCAAGTAGTGAATTTCCTCTATTTTCTCGTTTATTCCTTGTAAGTAACAGCTTTACGGATGTCATGTTCACCGCCTTTGATACACTTCTTCTTCTTAACAACTGCACTTAAATTTCTTTGCAAAACAATTGCATTTAAATCTTATTTCCCAAACTGTTTTAGATTATATATCCACGAGAAATATTTAAAACGAATATCTTTTGCCGGTCATGCGCACGCAACTCTACAAATCCGTTCTACATCTTGTTTACTACAGAACATTCATTAGCTTGCTGTTTGAAAGTTTTAAGTGTATTTATATCGTTCTATTGTTCTATTTAAATTGTTATCTATCAATTACTTCTAATACATTTTCTTATAAATAGTGATTTGTGTGTTTTTTTTTCTTTTTATATAAAATCTTGTGATTAGATCTAAAATGTGGCCATGTGCATTTTTCTACACAAGTGAAATTAGGTTATGTTTACATTTCGTTCCTGGTATATTTTAGTAATTTTTTTACATACTGAATTTATTTATATATTTATCTTATTTTGTAAGTGCCTTTTATATATATACTACTTCAAAATGTTACAATATATATACATATGGAACGTCCTATCAATACATATATAAAGTATTCTTGTTTTTGAAATATTTTAAATTTATTAACTATATTACAAGAAAACATATCATATTTAATATATATATATAACGCTAAGAAGCTTATAATGTAAATGTTCAGAGTATAATTAGGTTGTATCAATAGCTCATTATTAAATTGTTATTTATGGATCATCCAGATAACACTAATCTTTTAAAAGACCCAGATTTAAAAAAAATATAAATTGTAATTATAATTATTAAGCAATAAAGACGAGTTCAGCTAGGTAATTATTTGATGTTGTTTTGTAGACATTTTTAAACGGGCAAATTAAATTAGAGATTGTCACCTAACACTGTGCTAATTTATGTTATCTAGTTAGAAGCTCTTGAAAGTTTATTGTTTTTGTATTTAATAAAAATAATTAATTATGTTAAATAAAAATGCAAACATTTTATAAATTATCATAATATATACACAGAAAATAGGCTACACATTCTTCACTAGAATAAATTATACTTTTATTTATATATTTGAGTACAGTTTTTTCCCATTCCTAACGTTACAATATTTTCCTCTGTTGAAGCGTTTCGGAGTGACTCCATTTTCAAAACTTTAATCGTACTCTCCATATAAGTACGAATAAAGTTTTGAGAATAGAGTCACTTCGAAACGCGTCAACAGAGGAGAATATTGTAACGTTAAAAAAGGCAGAAAACTCTAAGCACATATATAGAAATATTCCAGTTGTTTATAACAGAAATAAAGATGATTATATTATGAATTTATACTTTAGTTTATTTTAAAAGAATTTGAATATTATTTCTTTTTACAAAGATAGTGATAATATTAGAATAACATAAGGGTATATAATTCGAATATCACAGACCTATTATGGGTTTGTTGAAGTACGACATAAAAATCTTACGTCAGCAGAAAAGTACCTCATTAAGTAGTGTGTCGAATAGTTTAGTACGTAGTTTATGTGGTAATCAATGTGATGTACAATATATTTTCGACAATATAATTTATAAATCTACATTACAAACTTTAAGGCAACTAAATATTCCGTTTCTGTGGAAATTGTTTCAAAGTAATAATTTCATATAAACCAATGATTATCACTTTCGTGGCTTATATGAAAAAGAATAGTATCAGAAAAAAGGCAATTGTGTTTCTTTAGAATAAAATTCGTTGTGTAAGTTATACTAGTAATAATATGTAACCTATTGGCAGAAAACATAACGAATAAACTTGCAAGCTCTACCCTCGGGAGCACTTTCACATTCATCGACAGAACAAGATAAATTATCCTTTGGAAGAAACCATAGAGAAGCAGAGATTACACAAGGGAAACGCATAGCTGTATGAATTGTTACAAGCAATGGCGTCAAGTTACAAAGCAATGAATTGTTACAAGCAATGGCATCAGGTTTACTGGCGGTGGGAATATGTTTGTCACTGCGACCTACATTCGTTAATTTCGAAAAAGATATTTTAAATACAAATCGTAAACGCTACCAATTAAAAATTTTCGCCCCAAATTATGAAAATAAAATGAATCCTTTTAAAATGTGTTTTATCTCGAATCACAATAATAATAATTGCCAACGTTTATAATATTTTCAAGTAAAACCAGCTTTGTATGAACTTAGCTTTCAGCTTCTACCAGCAGTTTTCTACCTTGCGTTATTACATTTTAAATGTTTAACAGCATAAATATCATGGATTCAATGTAAAATTATATTTTATATGTACCTCTTACATCTAGAATGTTAAATAATTCAAACAATTGTTTTCATATTTTTTTAACTATCATGCCAATGATTGCATGCAATATATTATTTTCTCATGTTCATTTTCAAGCAATATATTCACACGACAAAAAAATTACAATAAGTAATTAAATACACTTTATTCTGAAGTAATATTCTCTTTCAGCATATTCACAAGTAATTTTGAAACAATGTAACCGAGGAAAACATATCAGTAACATTTTATTCAAGACCTAATGTTTCTCTATATTAATAGATTAAATGGTAACATTTAATTTATAGCATTTCTTAAAGGTTATGATAGTTTGATGATAATAAAAGATTAGAGTTATATATTTATGCAACAAAATTTTGGCTCATTGTTTTATTAGTTTATAAAGGAAATATTTTTGGAATATCATCAAAATTATAATATACAATACAAGCCTTTATATGATTAATCATAGAATTCAATAAAATACCCACTTATTTTTTCTTCATTATACACAAAGTTTAGTTTAGGGAAGTGTTTTCTATTTGCACAATCAATTTTGAAATGAAATAATTTTATCCTTTTTTGTTTTGCTATTATTGAAGACAGCTGTCTAATTTTTATTGGATTTCTATTTCTAAAATTATATTAATTCAACATTTATACAGGAAAACGTTACTAGGAAAACCAATCCCAAAATAAAAAATTGATTAGGTGAGTTGACATGATTGAGGAGTGAAGTGGGGTTTAATAACAAAAAATCCGCCCAATAATAATAATAAAAAAAAAGCCGCCCAGTTTTACAATCGTTTCTTGCTGCTAGCCTAGACATGCTCGTCTCTTAGTGAGGAAGAATTGTTTTGTCTAAGTATGATTATTTACTTAAATTACAAGCGTGAGAATTCCTTAAATTGTTACGTCGATACTTAACAGTTTTGGAAATTGTCCATGATAATAGTACCCAGGAGCAAGAACTATATTTACCCTAACCCACTAATCAAAATTACTGATAACGTTAATGTCATTAAAAATCACTGAACGAAGTTTATATTTATTTATGTTAAACAACCCAAATAGACATATATTTAGTTTTATTTGTCATTAAAAAATTCTAATAATAAATATTCTAATCTACAAAATAGTTTTTAGTATTATGCTCCTAGTATATTTAAAACGTACAGCTTTCTTCTCCGATAAAGCAACAAAAACCTGTAACATATAGCCTAAGGAAGAACAAAACCTAGGTAAAAGTAACAACGAGTTTTAATAAAAACTATGCAATAAAATTCGCAAAAAATGATGGTAAAAACTATTTCATTCACCAATGATTTACAGCGGACACCCTAACTACGCTGCCCTCACAACGATTTTTTGTGGCCCTGAAACTGTGTTATGAAAGAAGTTGTTAAGATGGTGAATTTTATAAAGTCAGACGAACTCGGCCACAAAACGTATCAAGTGATTTTAAAAGGACTCATATTACAATAGAAGGCCATGCTTTATTCCACAGAAGTAAGATGACTTGTAACACACTTTACTTGGTGTTACATATTAAAAAAGGAAATTGCAGAAAACGAACGAGAATGTATTCGAAAAAGTAACAATATAGAACTAGATCAAAAATTGTGATTTGTTAGAAATAAATCAAATCTTTGGTTGGTAGTGGCATCTGTAGGAAGAGTTTAAAACAAAAATTAAAGTAATATGCGCACATCGATTCGCGGTAGCTAGGAGGCCTGCTTGTAACTGATAATTTAATTCTCTCATTACCAAGATGTAAGAACAGAAACATGTCTGTAGTGCGAGGAGCGAGGAAATGTTTGGTTTTAAATTTTATTGTCATTTTTTTTTAATTAATCATAATGTAGAAAGAAGACAGCGCACCTTGCCAAGAACGAAGTTGGAACGCTGAGTTACTGAAGCCTTTTCCAAAATCATGACCGAGCGAATATTGCGTGGATTTTCCAAATAGAAGGATGCGAGGCTACACCTTGTTAAAACAGCTAAGTGAACAAATTCAAACTTTGGTGAACTATCACAAAAGTTAAATGCTTAAACAGTTTAATACAAAATTAATAAACTTTAAATTTTCAATACTTGTATAAATGTAATTTATGCATAATTTGGTGCATTTGTTTTCAGTTTAAATTGTAAGAATTAATTATGAAAAGAGCAAGCAAGCAAACTCGAAAACAGAGTCATTGCAGCCATTGATTTATTAATATGTAAATTTCCTCATAAGTCAAAGGTTAAATGTTCACTAATCAGTAACTAGCGCAATGTTTCAGAAATATGTATTTTGGTTGTAATTTTATAATTTTTTTGGCTAAATAAAATTTGTTTAATTTGTTTTAATTGAAGATTTAAGAGAGCAATTATTTAACGAGCACACAAATCCCATACATCTTAATTTAATAAGCCTTTAAATAAGAATTTAATGAGACTCTGCTAGTTTAAATGGTTTAACTTTGTGTATTAAAATATTCAATACTTATTTCACTTAAGTAACCTAGTTCTACCTTCAAGATATGAAGAGCGTTACAGATAGACAGTTTTTTGCCTGAGCTATAACGTTAGAGCTAGAAGCCCTGGTAGTAATATTAATTATGTTGGTAAAAAGGGCTTGAAACGTTACAGACTGAGGGAGGGTAGAGTTTTGGAACATTTATCCAACACCGGACATGAGAATACACCTCACTATTCCCGGATTGGAAAATTTACAGAATTTCTTATCTGATTCGGTGGCCATAACTAACAGGATTTTGATTTTCTTACCAGTTACCAAACAGGTGTCACATCCGCTTGTCGCGTCTGCTAGTTTACGAAACGTCGTATATACTTGTTGAGTAGTTTAGTGATTCTGTTTTTGTATCATCTTTTCCCTTTATTTGTTTATCCAAACAATCAAGTCTTGAAACTATGATAGGGAGAAGATAAGACAAAAACATGTTATGCTGTTGATTAAGGTAACTGACCTTTTAGATAAATTAAAATGTAGCGGAAGCAAAGAATCTATCGCGATGCATTTTAGCGTTAAGGAAATAAAACGTTATATAGAGAAAGATAGAAAATTCAAGGAAAACGGACATTAAAGTTTTTCTAGAGCTGATAAAGCTATATCAATTGAGCTGTAAACATTACCAAGAAGAAGAGTATTTGTGTCGGTGTGTGTGAGTGCGCACATTTATTAGAAATTTTAGATTGAAGGGAAACATAAGTAAGCAATAAAAATGCGTATGTCATCATGTAGTATGTAAATATATTATACTGTATTATAAATGTACAGTAAACTGTAATTATTGTTAAAATTTTTGATGCGAAACATAACCCTTCCCTTTCCATATACATTTGGTTTCAGTATTCATTATTTGCGGTAAGTTCGGTGAACGTAATCCTCGAGAATAATAAGGGATTACTTTACGGTTTTGGCCTGCAACGAATAAAGAGTTATACAACGAAATGTATAATTTTATTGGTTGGCTTAAAGTAGCGTTTCTCACTGATACATTGGGCATAATGAATGATACACTGACTAAATTGCAAGCGGACTATAGTAACATTATAACTAAATACAGTGTATTGTGTTTTCACAGGAACCAAAACTCAATATGTATATTGAAGAATTGCCAACCCCTGATTATTTGAGCTTTACATTCATTGAAACTGCGAGGGAAATCCGAATGGAAGTCAATATGTTTCTGAGCTACTAAAGCTGTTGACAGACCTAAAGGGCGAAATGTCTGTGAGGCTTAGTGACTTCAAGAGGTATCAAGAACTATTTTATTTGGTGAAAAATCCATGGACCATAACAACAGTCGATGTAGCTCATCTTGATGTTTCTGGATACGAAGCTAGGGATTTAAAAACGGAGTTGATTGATCTACAGCATGAAAAGGACCTCAAAGTCCATTGCTATAAAGAAATATTTTTTCTCTAATAACCATTTTACTGGTATATTCTCTCAGTAATATCATTTCATTCTTACCTATGAATATGCTGGAAGAGAGTATTATTCTAGAATATGACGTCGTATGCTTACTAAATTGTTTATTGCATATTTTTTTACCCTGTGAATATCATGCTTAAAAAGGAACTTGGAATCGAATAAATATTACTTACAATAATCAACTATCAATCACAATGTTAAAATAATATCGATTTAATACTCAATTAATAACTTGATTATACATTTAGTGAAATATAAGAATAAATTTATTGTATCAATTTCATTTGATGGTGTTTTTCCTTCATTTACAATTAGATTATAGTTACAGATATTTACAGGACATACATGTCGCAGTGAAAGATCAAGAGTAAATGATAGTTATGAAATATTCCAGATTCTAACAACAGTTGATAAACTGTTAGAGTCACCTCATTCAAAAATGGATGGAAATAATTAATTAGAAATGGCTTCATATACTTTACAGTGTCAAATAACTTGTTTACGAATTTTAAAAATGTTTACTTGTTAGTATTTTTAAGGAGTGTCTTAACATAAACAGTTAGTGGCATTGGAATATTGTGATGGCATTTTTGTGAAAACAATTAAATACATTGTTATTTTTTTAATAAGTTAAAAATAATATATTGCATTCCTGCTTTGGCGTTATAATTGAATGATATAGAGAAAATTGTTTAAATCATTAAATTTCTATATTTTGAAAGAATAATATAACAAAATATTACAATGAAGAAATAATATCTTTGCTGTTACTCATTTAAAATATAATACCTCTCTGTAGAAGTAGAATATAAGCTGAAAACTAATTACATTCAAAGTTGTTTTATTTGAAAATGTAAAATATGTACGAAATTATTTTGTTTCGAATTGAAACACATTTTAAAACATTCATTTTATTTTCATGCTTCGAGGCGGAAATATTTAATTAGTAGCGTTGACGATTTGTATTTAAATAAAATTTCTAGAAATTACCAAAACATAGGGCGCAGTGACAAATGTGTACTACCAGTAGGCCTGACAACATTGATTGTATAAATTCATTGCTTTGTAAACTTACGCCTTTCCTTGTAAACAATCATACAGCTATGTGTTTCCCTTGTGTAATCTCTGCTTCTCTATGGGTTCTTCCAAAGGATAATTTATCTTGCTCTGTCGATGAATGTGAAAGTGCTCCCGAGGGTAAAGCTTGCACGTTTATTCGCTATGTTTACTACGATTTATTACAATTCGGTTGCATATTATTACTAGTATAACTTACACACACGAACTCTTCTAAATAAACGTAAATGCCATTACTAATACCATTTCTGTAGATATAGGTTAAAACTAAAATTTAATATGGAAGTTAAACGTCGTTACTTTTTATGCAATTATTACTTTTAAACAATTCTCATAGGAACAGAATATTTAGTTGCCATCAAGTGGGTAATGGAGTTGATAAGTAATATTGTCGGAAATGTATTGTGAATCACTTTGAAGACTCCAATTTCATTGCTTATTACAATATGAAGACGTCATTTAACACTCCTTTTCTGATGATATGTTAGCTTTATATTATACTTCAGAACTGATTATTCTATATAACATGTAATATTATAATTTGTTATCCATAATAATGATATTAGATTAATCACTACCTTTGAAACGGGATATAATTTTAATTGCATTAAAAAAAATGTATTTAATTCTATTTAGGAAAGTGCATTTTACTGTTTATATAGAATATTTAGTAACATAGGTAAAATTTTATAAAAATTAAAACTGAATTATAATATGAGATAATACAAAAAATTTATTGTATTATTAACTATTTTATTTATAGTAATTGACTATTAAGAATCGTCAAAAAATTAAGATGTAAACTTTTAATCATATCACAACTTGTGAACAATCTGTGTCTTTACTGCCAAGTGAAATTTTATATAAATTTAAACTAAATATTTATTATAACAGTATATTAAATAGTTGAATTATTTAGAGAACCGCCAACCATTTTCAATGGATATTAGTGTAAACCATAATTTGTTATAAACATTTTGTTTCTTTATGGATAAACTAATTCTATAATAATGTAAACTAAATGTATTTTGTAACAGTAAAACAGAGAGTTAAATTATTTAGAGAACCGTCAATATGTTACATTGCATATTTTGGTTTAAATCTTAACTTGTTGTAAATGATTTGTAACTTTATTGACAAATAAAATTCTATAATAATGAAAAATAAATGTATATTGAAACAGTATATTAAATAGTTGAATTATTTAGAGAACCGCCAGCAGTATACAATTTAAATATTGTGTTTTAAACCAATATAAGTTGTAAATGTTTTGTTTCTTTAGAGCCAAATATAATTCTGTATTAATTCATATATTTGATATAATTTTTATTTGATATATTTTTCTGTTCAATAGAAAATGTATTGAATATCTCAATATTCAGTCACTGAAATATTTTTGTTGTTGGAGATAATTATATGATAGTTCTGTATTTTTCGAAATCTACAAGTTTTCGTAACTGTTAATTTTTGTTTTGAATACTTCCTGAAATATAATTTATGATACCGTTCTGAAGATCATTGTGCTATATTAGTAATTACGTAGTTCCTCTTCAGAATATCAACGAAAGTCGTTAGCAGAAAGTTGCAATAACAATATATTTAGAAAACCTAAGGTAAAAAATAATTAGCAACACTCATTTAAAATACCTATTTGTAACGACCACATAAGTGCAAGTGAAAAGATCGAAGATATATTATAACCGAAGTATAGACCACTATAAATAAACAAACAACGGGAATATCAAGAAGAGTATGAACTAAAATAGTGTTAGCGGAAATATTAGAAATGGATGAACACTAGAGTAATAGGAGTTAGGAAAAAAGTAGGAGGGATAAACGAAGTTGACATACAAGATCATTATTCATGATTTTCCCATGTTTAGGTAAAAAAAGGTAACACTGAATTAATAATATCCATTAAGGTAAATATATACCATTTTTTCTCTCCCTTTATTTCTCTCACTCTCTCCTTCTTTCTCTCTCTCTCTCCCCCTCTCTCTCTCTTTCTTTATCTATTCATCTATCTATCTCGCTTCGTATTGAATGTCGAAAAAAGTTCCTAATCGCTAAATTGTAATAAAGCAAGAGTTTTTAAATATTTGCTAACAAATGAAATTCTAAGTATTCACTTAGTTAGGTATCTCTAATTTTAGTTTAATCAGCGAATTCAAAATGATTAGATCAACCAACTTTAATAGCGACCAACGGTCATCAGTAACCAACCTCTACCGACGGGCGAAACTCAAGGGATACACAATGTACCTCCACATTCCCTTTAACACACAACGCATCAGACATAACATAACACCTAAATACGCTAAAATTACAATTAATAACAAAGCACCTGCCGCACTAATAACAAGAACACATGCACAGAATACATATATATATATATATATATAAAACAGCATCAAACAATTATACGGTAAAAAAGACAGACTTAACCACACCCTTTACAAATCACACCAAATCCTCACAACGAAGCTACACCACAGGAAACTCTAAGGAATAATTCAATACACTAACAACTATACACACAAACAACTACAATTCATTAAAAACAAGCAAAAACTAACGATATACAACCCCACAAAACAAAAAATATCACCACCTACACTGAACACCAATTTCACCCACTCATCCATAACACCACAGATATCATATTCAATACAAATGATTTAATGAAAAATAACCTACACCCCCATAAATACAACAATAGACACATGTCTAAGAACGTATTGGACACTGAAACAGCTAATCATAACACCGATCCTACCCACATGAATATATTAGACAAGACATTAAACATAAAATGCCCAACATAAACACATCAAACAATAAACCAATCATAAATATTGAACTTTCAACCCTTAAATCAATTATACAAAAACTTATCATAGACAACATAAACTTAAAAATTCACACATCCATACACAATAACTTACACCTTATTTACAAAATCAAAGACATCCACCTACTACACAACTCCTCAATTGCTTGATCCAACATTAAAAACCTATACACTAATACAACAAACTCTCCAAATGCTACAAAACATGCTCACAGCAAACAAAACTCCACATAAACTCATTCACGAAATCATAACATTCACCAAACTCATCACATCACGAAACTACTTCACATACCAACACAATTTGTACATACAGAAAGTCAATTTCCTCCATGTCAGGCATCCTAGCAGAAATATTCCTTATATCACATTGAAAAACAATACATTCTACAGAACAACAACCATACACAAAATATAATTTATTGCCATAAATATGTAGACGACATTTTAATACTATAAAAAGGCAACAAACGGCAAATCAAACAACTACACAATTACAATAATACCATACACCAAAACCTCACATTTACCTTCGAATTAGAATAAAACAATAAAATAAACTTCCTAGACCTTACCATCACCAAATACAATTACAAAATATACAGAATACCAACAACTACCGATACTGTCATACATAAAACATCGAATCACCCCAGACAACACAAACACGCTGCATTTAATCATATGTTACACTGCTTAATCAATATACCCATGCTACAGAAAGACTATGACAAAGAACTCAATACAAAAAAATACATCGCTCAACAAAACGGCTACCTACAACCAATCATAGACAACATACTCATGAAAATTAACAGAAACATCATCAAACGGCCACAAAGACAAACCACACAAAAAACAACAAATACTTATCCCTCACCTACAACAACAAAAACACTCATAAAATAGATCCCACAATCAAAAAACTTCACTATCAAATATCTTACAAAACAACCAACACTTAGGACAGCACCCTTTCAAAAACAAACAGGCAAGTACAGACTATCCGGTATTACTAAGTAATGATTGTCCCTGCTATTATATCGGCCAAACCGGTAGGTAAGTGCATACACGCTTCGAATAACACATTGCTCAAAGAAACCAAACAAACACAAAATCCAGCTACGCAACACACATAAAAAACAGACACACACACACGGACATACATACCAATTTAATCGTACTCCATACATTGAAACAAAGTAAAAAAACTAACAACTTTAGAATGCGAGATATACAAACACTACGCAACAAACCAAGAAAACATATTAAACGATCACACACATTTTGAGACCAACTCCATTTTCTATTACATAGCACACAACCAAAATGACCTACCCCTTCCACAGTCATAAATCCATCCTGACAACCGTTGTACCTAATGCGTATGCCGCCAGTAGCGGCGTTGCTTCGTAAATGGAACGATTGTTTCGAAACGCGTCAGCAAGTAAGCCCTTGTATTCACTTAGTTAAGTATTTTCAATTATAGGTAAATAAAATCCGTGTAATCAAGGGTAAAATACGTAATGCTCCAGACACTGTAATGTGTAAAAAGGATTAACCATGCTTTCTCTGCTAAATGCACGCGGTTTTCCTGAATCTTTACGCAAACGTTTAATATCTATACGCTCTTGAGATTATCCCTTAACGACGGATTTACTTGGAAATTACCCTATATTCGTTTAAAGTCAGGAAATGGAAAGAGTGTCATTTTATTAGAAAATAACAAAATCTGTTTATATTGTCAAACCGTAGGTCATCGAAAAAAAGTATATGTTGATGCCTATGTAGCTTATATATATATATATATATATATATATATATATATATATATATATATATACATTGACGCCATGAGCACAAATAAAGGCAAATGAAGGCGATAAATTAGTGGGTTTTGTGAAATTTTAATCTGGCTGAGAATGTATGAACTTACATGGCACTTAGTAGAGGCCTAATAATGGAGTTATTTGCATGCGGTCATGACAAATATTTACAAATATCGTCCGAGACATAAATCAGGAAAAATGTGAAAAAACATTTTTTCAAATACTAACTAACAAAAGTATATATTTTTATTCTAATAATGTTCATTCGAAGTACTTAAGTACTCTACTATAAAATAATTCATCTATTCAAATATTTAAAAAAACCTCTTTTCACTAACATATTATAGCAGCCCTATCTCTACACTTCTCAGTGAATAGTCTTTCAAATTTTAGTCATGATTGAACAATTCACCGAGCAATTTTCGGACGTGTTTGCTGAGAAATATTAGAATGTTGGGATTTTATGTCAAACTAAATTGATAAGCGATACCTTCATCAAAAACCTCAAAATGTACAACGTAACAACTGTATATTGATTTTAGTTGTCAAAATATATAAAAATATTCACAAATATCCTACATCATTTCGATTCTGCTAAGTGAGTCTGTAAGTCCACTATATTGTAAAAAAATGGTAATTTACTGATGTGAATAGACGCTCTCCTGCAGCATTTTAAATAAAAATAGCCTTCATATTTAGACTAAACGTTCATATTACTGAGTTAATTTTAAATTTGAGAAAAACTACATCATTTACAAGCTCTTCAACAATTTCACAAAATAATTTACACGATTAAGTAAGTGGTCTAGTGAGTGAATAAATAGTGAGTCATCAGGCTATTCAAAACGAAGCTTGCTGCATACCAAGCTTTACACTTACTTTATTTATCTATCTACAAAATTTGTATCAGTTTATTTTATTTCTTAAAATAACTTTAAAACACGATTTCACCCAATTCGCTACTATGTCTTGCAAACCAAATGTTTCTAATGTAGGCTGACGTTTTTCTTTTCCAAGTATTTTTTCAGGCAAATTGTACAAGTAAACACATAGCTTTGTAGCTTATCCTTCAAAATGAACGCTTATAAATTCCAATTCTTGTAAGGTTTGAATCAGTCATTAAAACTATTTCATCATTGGAAGGTTTAACAGCCTATGTATTAGTCAATATACAGAAGCAGTATAGTGTGTGGCTCAAGATTAATTGAAGGGGTTATAATGTCAGTATGCTCTATTACGTATGAGGAGAAATTTTCCAATAAAAATAGTTTTAGCGATACGTACCCGGTGTTGCCATGAGAAACGTAAAGAATATTAGGCATACATTTTTGTTATTAAACTATTTGTTTCTATTTTATATCGTGGCATCAACATGATTACACTTCAATATCGTTGTCTCCGTTGTTATTTCGATTCTTTACAGTCGTAATTGGCATAAAAGTAAACTTGTCTTAACTTAATGGTCCAATGTGGTCACCTCGACAATGTCTGGTTTTTGTAACTATTTAACAGGTGGAACACTGTTGCCATTGTTATTACTATGAGACGGTTTGGCCCTTCCTGTCAACTTAATTTAAATTGATTACGAATTTTATTCCAAGGGGACTTTTATTATATTCAGAGTTTAACAGTTTCAAATATTATTTAATTATTTATGTCAGTTCTTTCATGTTTTTTGTAGTTTTAAGACAATTAGCTAAGTTGAAAATAATTACTTTCAAAAGATTAGAAAGAATGTAAAACATAGGTCGGATTAAAGTACGGGCAGATTATCCTTTAGAAGAGGATATATAACTAACACACACACACACACACACACACACACACACACACACACACACACACACACACACACACACACACACACACACACACACACACACACACACACACACACACACACACACACACACACACACACACACACACACACACACACACACACACACACACACACACACACACACACACACACACACACATATATATATATATACCACATTGTATATATATATATATATATATATATATATATATATATATATATATATATATATATATATATACCTATGTTGTTTTAAATATATATATATATATATATATATATATATATATATATATATATATATATATGTGTGTGTGTCTATTATGCTTTATATGTTATATTAATTTTCCTGTTTAAGTAATTTAACCGACAGAATTAAAACAATATACATAACCGAAAACACTAAATTTATATCATCTGATATCACATACATATATTCTATACATGGCGAAACCTTCCAAATAATGAAAACCAAATTAACTCATCTTAAGACAAACCCTAAATACACAAACCAAATAACAAAATACCTAAATACCAGACTAAACAAAAACTGTTTCACATTGACTAATAAGATATATAAACAAAAGATACCTTAGCAATGGGATCACCCCTCTCAAATATATCAGAAATTTCCCTCCAAAACTTTGACGAAATAGTCACACAAACCATAAAAACACACGACACCACCGGACATTAAGTACGATGTGTTTAATATGTGTTATACATCTCACAAAATATAGCAATAAATAATAATAACATCCTAAATGAAATCAATAACGTATACCCTAACATAAAATTCACCATGGAAGAAGAAATAAACAATAAAAAAACCATCTAGACCTATCAATAACCAGAAATACAAATAACCTTGAATACTCAATTTACAAACTACTCTAACCATCCCCCACACCATAAAATGGCTGCTTACAACTCACTACTATACCGAAAGCTACAACTACCAGTATTAAATGAAGAAAAATCCATGGAATACCAAATAACATGTCAAATAGCCCAAAAAATGGATGCAATTAAAAGAACTATACGTAAATTAGAATATAAAATAATAAATTAATTAAAAGAAGCTAAACACAAACCACAAACAACAACAAAATGGACCACATTCACATTCAGAAGATACAACTTAAAAGGAGTAACTATAGTACTAAAATATAACAATAATAACATAAAATACAAAAATACAGGGAGCATAATCAATCAAATAAACCATCCGGAAAAATATGTCCCATAGTTAATAACGGAATGTATAAATTCGAATGATCGGTCAGAATAAAAATTACAAGACAGAAATACCTGATGGTATACATCAAACCAAACATTTAATATTAGCTAAACAAGAAATCAAACACCACCCTACATTCCCCACATTAGAAAACATTCATCTAATAAAAAACGTACAAAAAGGTTTAAAATTACAATCTGGGAACAGCTACACTACAAAATTATAGGTTAGAAAAGAGTTTTGGAATCACGAGGAGAGTGCATATTCTTATCATAATAGCGATCATACAAGATGTCTACCCGTCACCATGTAAAAACAAAAATGAGACGGAATTACGTAGAACTAAGAAGCGAGCGAAATATTTTTTGGTTCTGGGAATATAGGAAAATTTATCATCGAGTTGCTTCTCTAAATTAGATTTCCCTTAGGTAGGTAAAATAAGTTATCTAACTCGTAGGCACCTAAATACTTACTCCGGTAAATATGCACCCTATTGTTTGGCATTATACACTGGACGTATACGGTTTTGTCTTATAATGATTTAATAGTGAGTTACTAAATAAATTATTTAAAATCTGTTGTTCTAATATTTTCCTCTCCTTCCCTTTAAAATGTAACGTCGTTGGAATAACAACGGTATTTGTTTACTTTTCCTTCTGTGTATGGACTTTCACGCAAGGGTTTTAATTTCATTTCATTATTATTATATTATTTTTATTATACAATATTGTTGTAATTCTATTTAGAGGACTAGTAACAACTACTAGGAATGCTGCAAGCTTGATTTACAGATGTACAGTGTAATAAAAACATGTTGCCGAAAACAACACAAACTATAAAACTCCCTTCAATTTATAATATCCTTACAAATACAGGATTTTTAATAATATTTTGAACTAATATGAAAAGAACCATAAATTGCAAGTTATCATTTTAAATAAATAGTCAACATGCAATAATCTTTCAAAAGCAACTAACAATGAAAAGCATTTCCAGTCTTTTTGTCAATCCTTTTTATATATCTACACCACATTATCATTCACCTTTTTCTAATCAACATTTCTCTTTTACCATGAACCAGGATGATCAAAGGCCATTCACTTACATTAATATTTTGTATGTCTTCTGATTAAAACAATTATTATAATATTTTTTTCTTACCTTTCGCTATTTATTTGTGACTTTCATTTGTTCGAATTTCATCTTTCACTATTTATAGGGAGTCGACCTTCTTAAAAGTAGAGCAAAAGGAACGCTAGAAAAAGTTTTTTTCAATTTACTCTGCATTGTAGATGGACCGAACGTTTTAATGAATTATTATTATGATTTTATTACCTACTTAGTTACATATTGTACATTATTATTTTTTGTACCTATATTATTGTTTGTTGTTAATAATATTTTATTTATACCAATCAAAAAACACCTGAAACGTGATAGAGAGAACATAAAAAAAATTTGAAACCTAAAAATTATTTTATTTTATGACACTCAAAGTATGTTCTAAATATGCCATATTTATTATTACTCTCCTAATAATTTATTCCCAAATTTTGAAACTACTATTTTGACACATTTTAAGGAGTACTTTCTAGAACAAATTTTAAATTCATTCAAATTAAATTGAGAACCCTTTAGGAAGTCATTTTGCTTGACAGCGCAGTCCTTTAATAAATTACTATACTAAGGTGCCTCATTTAATCAACTTATTAAATTATATTAACATTTTGGACGTCCTGAAACGGTATGCATTCTAGATAGGACTTTTCTCTTGACTTCCGGTCCTGTACTATAAATTTACCTGGAAATCTTGTTCCACAGCTAAATCCTAAGCCACGTCTCCTTTTACGTCACCATAAATAAACTTCGTCTCAACATATGTCCAACCCACTCATGTCGCTGTTCTTCTACTTTTCCTACTATTTTCTTCTTCGAAATTACAATAATTATAAGTTTATATCACCTTCCTCAAAGCCAGCCTTTTGTCACAGATACTTTTACATTTTCCACGACATTTGCTCACCACTCACATTTTCCTCTATTTAAAACTAATAAAAAAATTAAAAATTGGAACTATTTTCTTTCTTAGTTTTGTATCATTTGTTGGCAATTTTATTATATCTTGCTTGTTGTGATATCACTATTTGCATACATCTATAGTATTCATCTCAACTAAGTGAATACTGTATTGATAAAAAGGTTGGTCATAAAGCCTTGGACCTTTACATATTTCAGCAATGTTTATGAAGTGGCATTTTCATTACCAGGCTTTGTCTTGTAAAATATTTATGTCCGTAATCCACCCAAATTTTTAGGATATCGATGAGGCTATTCTACTTCATATGCAATGCTACCTATATCTCAAAAGCTCATTAAATTGTAACATAATTATGAATTGGATGCTGGATTTAAAAATATTAGGTAAGTATTTCTATATTAAATAATAAAATGTAGGTTGCGTAATTAATTCATTGCTTATACTAGTACACATTGGTAATATAGTATATTATGCTGCAAAACAAATAGTAAACACAATATTAAAATGAGACTAACATTTAAAAAGTTCAATTTACTACAGTATATAAAAAAAATTATTATGAGGTGATGAATTTTAAATGTCTATTTATTTATTAACGCTTAAAGGATATACAAAGATTGAATTTATTTAACTATAGGATTTAGTAAGGTAAAGGATTTATTGTATTTCGAGCTTTTAAATCATTTAGATACATATATATTTAATTATTTAAAAATTTTAAAAAAGATTCACTTGCAATTCAGGCATTATATTTGGGAAATAAACTTTAAATTTAAGACTTAAAAGAATTTGAATAATTTAATAATTCTGTCCAGTAAGAATGTTAGTAGTTGTGGACTGTTTTAATTACAAGCGAATACATCGCTGGTATAATTTCTCATATAACAAATGCGTACAGATCTTTATTTAATTATATAATAAAACTTAGTAATTAAGCTATGACAAATAATCTATTATTAGGTGTAAAAAATATATAGAGGTATTTTATGTAGAACGCAACGTTTGACAGTTATTTTTAAAAAACATCAAAAGGTAACCAGTACCAAAATATACGATAAAATGACGTCACTAACAAACACGAAATTTATAACTTTTAGAAATATTTAGATAAATATCTGTTTTTTGTGTATTTTGGTTCAATTTTAAATTTACAATAGGTCTAGTATCTAAAAAAAATTATAAAATATTTGGCATTTATGTTGTTACTATTACGTTTAAAGATTTTTTTTAAACTTTAAAATATGCGCAATGCTTTTATCATAAATTAATATAGTATGGTTAGGAAAGTAAATAATATTTGAGGTAGAACAATAATTACGCTTGCCAGAGTAAACAAGCCCTGTTGTGCCCAGGAAAGGGCTTTATAAACAGAAGCTACGTCAGTGTACGTGTTCAGAATTACAAACGTTTGCTTGTTTACGCAACTTGTATCATGATGAATATGGAACTCGCACCAACTGTAGAAGAAAAGTACATTGAAATAAAAATGTTTCCATAAAGACAAAAAATAATATCGTGAAAATGATATGTTTTTAAAGCATTAAAACAAAAAATTAAGTCTTAAAAAATACAAAAATGTAATTTACCATAAACCGAAAATAGGCTATTAGAGTAGATTTGATGGATTAGTTTTTTCTGGAACTAAATTTAAATTCAAATTTCATATTTACTGTTGCGTCTATAATGGTTTTTGTTTTTGAGATATTGAGATAAAACTATCTATTGTGATAGCTTCAATCTAATTTCAAAATTTCAATTCTAGTTAAAAAATGTATCTGGGAATAGAAGTTTAAATATCACAATAGTATATTTTCAAACCAAAATATATTTAAAAGATATTTAAATTATTTGATCTGGTATTGTAAATGTGGAAGATTTTGAAAGTAATTAAATTAATACCTTTTATTAGAGACTATCAATACAGTATCAGGTAAATATACATCACTTATATTGGATTAATTTGTACATAACCCTGGCTCATGAACATTACAAGTTACAAATCCTTTTAATAAAATATCACAGAATTAGTCTTTAAAAGACAGTATAACACAATTTGTTATTAAAATACAATTGGAAATAAAAAGAACAGATCACCTTTAAATAAGTCGGGCCTATTTTTTCTCCAAAGATAGTTCCACGACGGTTTGGCGGTCGTTGTATTTCCGAAGCCAGGTAATATTCTAGTTATTGTCTATGAAAACATTTAAATGTGATTTTGTCTTTTAAGTTTAGGAAAACGTACCATAATACTAATATAAGTAAAAATCAGTTAAAAGTCAAACGTTTTGGTTTCATGATCAGTGTTTGCTCTACTGTTAAGGAAAGATTTTCTAGAAAGAAAATGTAGAGGAGTAGTAGATTTCTTGGAAAGATTTATTTTCTGTAGTAACTATATAACTTTTATACTACTACTGCTAGAGGTAGAGATGAAAGTGATAAGAACTCTGTTCAATAAGAGCACAATCTTCTATTGAAAATAGTGGTGATGAGTTTCAAGTATCCTGAAAGACAATCACGTTTTATTCAAAAAGTCCCATCCACCTAATCAATCATAATTGAATTGATTCCACACTAAATATTATCTTTTGTAAACATTTTGATTAAATATTTATTTATTTTATCGTTTCCCAAACAAACGTTTATGACTAACAAAAAAAAGGATGCGTGCCTCAGATAGGGGTTTATTGGTAATTCTCTACGGGACATAAAATCATTGCTTGGTCCTGTTGTACTGGAATTAAAAATTAAAAGTTCTGTAAGTGTATTGTCAAAGAATCACACATAATCTCACTAGTTCTGAATTCAATTGTGTATGATCGTTAATAATTCTTCCATATTAAAAACCAGAGGCTTCGAGAAGCTGTTTTTGTAGTCCCATAAAACCTGCTTCTCAACTATCGGGTCACTTGACAACTAATGCAATTGTTCTTTCACTAGAAGATATTTGCATATATTCGTTAGAGTATTATGTCGAGGATTATTACTGTAATTAGGTATCATCTACTATTATCACTATCATCATTGTCAACATTATCACTTATAACCAAAGTTTCCTACTCAGACATATATGGATTAAGTTCTAATTCTATGAGTATGCTTCCAGCTCTCTAGTTAGTTTATTCACCTGGACCATTCGTTCCATAGTGCTTTATCGTATGCAAAGAGTAAATGGATAGTTGTTAAATACAGGATAACCTCTCTCTCAGGGATATGCTTCTGTGGCATGGAGGGCTATCTTTTGAACGTCATCAAAATGTCAAAATATTTACCACTAGATAAATTAAATAGAACTAATGCCTAATAAAATATGGATCATATATCCTAAAGAATATGTAGATGTTCTGCAAAATGAACAATAAGTACATATATACGAATATATATATATATATATATATATATATATATATATATATATATATATATATGTAATAAATTAAAAATATTTCAGAAACAAGAATACTTTTAATACATATATTATTCAAAGCTTTTCGCCTATATATCAGTACCAGCATCTTCAGGAAAATAAATTTTCCTGAAGATGCTGGTAATGTTTTATTGGCGAAAAGCTTTGAATAATATGTGTATTAAAAGTATTCTTGTTTTTGAAATATTTTAAATTTATTAACTGTATTACAAGAAAACATATTACCATATTTAATATAATATAATATAATATAATACACACATACACACATATATAGATATACATATCTATACATACATCACTTACACTATAATGTACTTAAACAAGAATCTTACATGGTATATATGCGAGATAACTTTCGAAAACTAATTACGGTGTCTTCATTTTTGAGCTTCATCGTAATTAGTCTTCAAAAGAAGTTAACTCTCATATATACCAAGTAAGATTCTTGTTTAAGTACATTATAGTGTAAGAAATTAGTGAATACATGAGAACAGAGTTTCAAAATTATAAATATATATATATATATATATATATATATATATAAATTATAATATATCTTAAAGTATAAATAGACTTCAACAAACTAAAAAAAAGCAGTGAAATACAGTTTTCTCTTAATCAGGTATGGTGGTGTAGTCTACAAAATTTATATAGGAATAAAACACAAATAAAAGGTAAGAAGGAAACTCGTGCGCATCTTAAGTAACACCCTCAAAGTGTCAATAAAAAGGTTTCCAAGAGATGGCAACTGAAATCGTTCGCTATCATTAACTCGCTGCCGATGTTTTACTGGATTTACGGCTATATGAAGACTTTTCTTCTCTAGAGATCTGTAGACCCTAAATTTTTTTAGCACCGTCAAACCTCCTACCGAGTAGTCGTACTTTCATTTGTCTAAAATCTTTCATTCATTTATAAATACACGATACGTAGCATGTGCTTAGTAATCGTTGAACTCTGACATCAGCAAAACGAGCAAACGTCATGTTCTCAGTGTACCAGAATCGTAAAATATGTACCAGTAAACGTTTCAAAGCTATTCACACGTAAAATTAAGAAGGTCGGTTTAGACTTAAATTACATTAATGAATTAATAAGCTATTAAACGCTTTTGCAAAGACAAATCATTTTCTAATAAAATATACTGACAATTGATTTTGGTCTAACAATACCATATTTATTTACACAACGATTGTATACTTCCTTATTTCCTTATGTACAACAGACACATTACCTTTTATATATACATATATACCAAAAAACAATAAATTACTTCCATTTCTTTGATGAATTTTTGATACACATTACTGGCATCAATAGAAACAAATACAAAATTTCTTGCTCTCCTGATTAAGTCGGTTTACTCGATTTTACATAAATTAAAAAAATATATATCCAACAAATTTCAAATCAGAATTCGAAATAAGCTAGGACGTTATACCAAAAAGATTAAACACATATATAAATATAATATTATATGTAACAGATTTAGAAACATGCTGCTATTGTAACTGAAATAACATACTTCATTACACTGTGCTCCTATGTATATAACTACTTGTAAGTATTATGAAAACCATTTAGACAAATATTAGATAAATATATTAGATGATAAACATGTATATAGTATAACGTATATTTATATACATATATATATATATATATATATATATATATATATATATAAATATATAAATAAATAAATAAATATATATATATATATATATATATAAATATATAAATATATAAATAAATATATATATATATATATATATATATATATATATATATATATATATATATATATATATATATGGTAACATAAAATAATTTTCATAAACAAGAATATACGAATATTACTTCATTTTATTGTTCATTGAAGCTTTTCGCTAATTTACATTATTAGCATTTTCAAAATATATGAATCACTGTCCAGTTATGTGACCAGAGTAAGAATGTTGAACACAATTGTACTATGCTCAGTAAAGGTATCAGTTATCTTATCTGTTAGATAAGTATACTTTAATATTTCCATTTGACCTAATCTTTTATTTTTAAAATGTCATCAAATATGCTAAAGATAGTATTATGTTTTGATTTAATCTGGACTTGTTCCTCTATTAGTGTGTTCTTAATTTTATTTTTATATATCTCTAAGTTTTCTATTATATTCATTTTTAAGCCTTTTTGTACGTGTTTAACCAACTTCATATTACTAATCTCTGGAAAATCATGATTTCTTTCTATACAATGTGTGGCAAGATTTGATTTATAAATATGTGGCTTTTTGAATGCATTTAAATGTTCTTTGTAGCGATCTTTTATTTTCTTTTTTGTTTGTCCTATATAACATTTTTGACATGTAGTACAGTTAATACTATATACGCCGTTTATATTAATTTTATTTACTTTAATGTTTGTATTTATTATATTATTAATTGTGTTATTAGTGTAATAAGTTATTTTGACATTAGTATCTTTAAATAATTTTATAATTGGTTTGATTTCATAACCGGTAAATAAGAATTTGGACCAAATAATTTCTTTAGTATTTGAATAATAATTTTTATTTATATTATTATCCATTCTTTTAAGGATTTTATTATTCAATTTATTAATGGTTTCTTTTTTATATCCATTTTGTATTGCTATTTGTTGAATAATGTTTAGTTCTTTCAATTTATTTATCGGGTTTAATGGAATTCGGTTCATTCTGTATAATAAATTATAGAAGCATGCCATTTTTTGATTGTACGGGTGGTTTGAATAATTAGGTATTACTTTTACTGTTTGAGTGGGTTTTCTAAATATTGTAAAATTTAATTTATTATTTTCCTTATAAATGGTAATATCTAAGAAATTTATGGCATTAAGTTTTTCTATTTCGTAAGTAAACTGTATTTTATTGTGTATATTATTTATTTCGGTAATTATTAGGTTTAAATTTAATGCATTATTTGTAGAAATGTACAGACCGTCATCTACATATCTATACCATTGTCCATTGTTATCATATTTTTTAATAATTTTTATTATTTCTTCATCAATATGTTGCAAAAATATTTCGGAAATGATGCTAGATAGTGGTGAACCCATTACCAAGCCGTCTTCTTGTCTGTATATTTTGTTATTATAGCAAAAGTAATTTTGTTTTAATATTATTTTAAGTACATTAATTATTTCATCAATTTCTTTTTTATCATGTGTATACATATTTAATTTATTTTTTATTATTTTATATGTTTCTATTAAAGGTATATTGGTATACATGTCTTTTATATCGAATGATATTAATTTGCTATTATTGTCTATTTTTATATTTTTAATTTTCTCTATAAGGTGATAAGTATTTTTTATATTATGATTGTTATTTAATTTCATTTTGTCTTTTAACTGTTTGGCAAAAATTTTAGATATTTTATATGAAGGTGCACTTTTAAAATTAATAAGCGGTCTAATTGGATTATTTATTTTATGTAATTTTATAATACCATTTAATAATGGTATTTTAGGATTATCATTTATGTTATTGATTTCCGGATTAAATAATGCATAAGAATTCTTCACAATACCTTTTATTTCACTTTGGTATTTATCCGTGGGATCTTTTTTTAGTTCTATAAACATATTATCTACAATATATTTTTCATTTTTGTTTATGTAATCTTGTTTGTTTATTACCACAACAGCATTGCTTTTATCTGCTTTTATAGTACACAAGTTATTATTTTGTAATTTTTGTTTTAGATTATTAAATTGCATATATTGATTTTTGTTTTGATGATTTTTTATTTTATAAACATTATGTTTTTTTATTAATTTAGCTATTTCATTTGTTGCATTAATTCTTACCTTTTCTTGGTCATTTTCTTTTAATTTATTTATAGCGGTTTCTGTATCTATTACAATATTATCAATGTCTTTATTAAAATTTTTCTTTATGTTGACGATATGAATGTCTTCTAATATTTTTTCTTCATTTTTAGTGAAATTAATGTTAGTTAAATTGATTAAATTTGGAAAAAATTTATGATACGTTTCTTCGTGTACTTTGTTTTTTTCCTTATATATTATTAATTTATCTAATTTATTGTTTATATTATTTATTTTAATTTGTTTAAGATATTTAATTTTTATATTAATTTCCTCATATATATATTCCCACTTTATTATATGTAACTTATTTGCTAGTTCTAAATTTAATTTATATATTTCATATGTTAATTTACTTTGTTTTTTATATAATTCATTAATTTCATTTTTTATCCACATTTTCTCTGCTTGTATATTAGTTTTTTGTGCTGCTTTACTTTTATTTTTTATGTTGATTTTTGCATATTTGGGTATGATTTGTAATAGTATACATTTTTTGTTGAAAAATATATTACAATTATTTCTCATCAATTGAATTTTCTTTTTCTGATATAAATTTATTTTGTTTGTTAATGTATTAAAATTTTGTACTGATTTAAGCATAGTACAATTATCCACAACATACATTTTTTTTATATATATATATAATATTAATCTATATTATCCAAATATTTACCTATATATGTATTTTAATTTATATTATATATATTATCTAATATTATAGTTTGTTTAAATAATTTTGTACTATATAATTAATTTTCAGTATAACTTAATAATATGTATATTATTTATTCACATTTCCATATAATACTTTTTTTTTATATATTAATCTATCATATAAATTTTTTTTTTTTTTTTTTTTTTTTTTTTTTTTTTTTTTTTTTTTTTTTTTTTTTTTTTTTTTTAATTATATTAGTCTTGTATTTTTTATATAATTTATCAATATGTCAATTATGTTAAAATATACGTGTATAACTAGTTTTTCGATGACGTTAAATCATAACATTATTACACTTATTATTATAATTAATTTATTAAAATATGTAACTAACATTAATATCAAATAATAAAAACATTATACCTATTGCTTCTTTATATTTACTTTTCAGTATTCTTTACTATCTTGTAACATTTACTTTATATAATTTCTTATATTAATATTGTTGTGCTATTTATATTACAATACAGTATTTATCAATATATTGTATCCTAATGTTAATTTATTTGTAAAATATTATTTAGAATATTATATAATTTCATGTGTATTAAATAATATCCTCATGTCAACAATTAAAATTGAATCAATACTTGATGCAATATAAGATTGTTTATATTTGCATTTACACTTAAAAATCGTGTACTTTTATTTACACTTCTATATAATATTATTTATGTTAATCTTTAATAATATAAATAAGCTCAATTACAGTTTTAGCCTTATTATGTTTCATTAAACTATACAAACATTCATATAAATAAATTAAAAGTACATTAATAAATTTTATTATTTTAGGTATCAGCTTATTTGGTTACTTGTTCATTACAAATTTAATAAAATAAAATTGATTGTTAAGTTCATTGAATATAATCTAATTCCAATATGTCTTTAACATTATCAGAAAAAGAAAATTCAATTGATGAGAAATAATTGTAATATATTTTTCAACAAAAAATGTATACTATTACAAATCATACCCAAATATGCAAAAATCAACATAAAAAATAAAAGTAAAGCAGCACAAAAAACTAATATACAAGCAGAGAAAATGTGGATAAAAAATGAAATTAATGAATTATATAAAAAACAAAGTAAATTAACATATGAAATATATAAATTAAATTTAGAACTAGCAAATAAGTTACATATAATAAAGTGGGAATATATATATGAGGAAATTAATATAAAAATTAAATATCTTAAACAAATTAAAATAAATAATATAAACAATAAATTAGATAAATTAATAATATATAAGGAAAAAAACAAAGTACACGAAGAAACGTATCATAAATTTTTTCCAAATTTAATCAATTTAACTAACATTAATTTCACTAAAAATGAAGAAAAAATATTAGAAGACATTCATATCGTCAACATAAAGAAAAATTTTAATAAAGACATTGATAATATTGTAATAGATACAGAAACCGCTATAAATAAATTAAAAGAAAATGACCAAGAAAAGGTAAGAATTAATGCAACAAATGAAATAGCTAAATTAATAAAAAAACATAATGTTTATAAAATAAAAAATCATCAAAACAAAAATCAATATATGCAATTTAATAATCTAAAACAAAAATTACAAAATAATAACTTGTGTACTATAAAAGCAGATAAAAGCAATGCTGTTGTGGTAATAAACAAACAAGATTACATAAACAAAAATGAAAAATATATTGTAGATAATATGTTTATAGAACTAAAAAAAGATCCCACGGATAAATACCAAAGTGAAATAAAAGGTATTGTGAAGAATTCTTATGCATTATTTAATCCGGAAATCAATAACATAAATGATAATCCTAAAATACCATTATTAAATGGTATTATAAAATTACATAAAATAAATAATCCAATTAGACCGCTTATTAATTTTAAAAGTGCACCTTCATATAAAATATCTAAAATTTTTGCCAAACAGTTAAAAGACAAAATGAAATTAAATAACAATCATAATATAAAAAATACTTATCACCTTATAGAGAAAATTAAAAATATAAAAATAGACAATAATAGCAAATTAATATCATTCGATATAAAAGACATGTATACCAATATACCTTTAATAGAAACATATAAAATAATAAAAAATAAATTAAATATGTATACACATGATAAAAAAGAAATTGATGAAATAATTAATGTACTTAAAATAATATTAAAACAAAATTACTTTTGCTATAATAACAAAATATACAGACAAGAAGACGGCTTGGTAATGGGTTCACCACTATCTAGCATCATTTCCGAAATATTTTTGCAACATATTGATGAAGAAATAATAAAAATTATTAAAAAATATGATAACAATGGACAATGGTATAGATATGTAGATGACGGTCTGTACATTTCTACAAATAATGCATTAAATTTAAACCTAATAATTACCGAAATAAATAATATACACAATAAAATACAGTTTACTTACGAAATAGAAAAACTTAATGCCATAAATTTCTTAGATATTACCATTTATAAGGAAAATAATAAATTAAATTTTACAATATTTAGAAAACCCACTCAAACAGTAAAAGTAATACCTAATTATTCAAACCACCCGTACAATCAAAAAATGGCATGCTTCTATAATTTATTATACAGAATGAACCGAATTCCATTAAACCCGATAAATAAATTGAAAGAACTAAACATTATTCAACAAATAGCAATACAAAATGGATATAAAAAAGAAACCATTAATAAATTGAATAATAAAATCCTTAAAAGAATGGATAATAATATAAATAAAAATTATTATTCAAATACTAAAGAAATTATTTGGTCCAAATTCTTATTTACCGGTTATGAAATCAAACCAATTATAAAATTATTTAAAGATACTAATGTCAAAATAACTTATTACACTAATAACACAATTAATAATATAATAAATACAAACATTAAAGTAAATAAAATTAATATAAACGGCGTATATAGTATTAACTGTACTACATGTCAAAAATGTTATATAGGACAAACAAAAAAGAAAATAAAAGATCGCTACAAAGAACATTTAAATGCATTCAAAAAGCCACATATTTATAAATCAAATCTTGCCACACATTGTATAGAAAGAAATCATGATTTTCCAGAGATTAGTAATATGAAGTTGGTTAAACACGTACAAAAAGGCTTAAAAATGAATATAATAGAAAACTTAGAGATATATAAAAATAAAATTAAGAACACACTAATAGAGGAACAAGTCCAGATTAAATCAAAACATAATACTATCTTTAGCATATTTGATGACATTTTAAAAATAAAAGATTAGGTCAAATGGAAATATTAAAGTATACTTATCTAACAGATAAGATAACTGATACCTTTACTGAGCATAGTACAATTGTGTTCAACATTCTTACTCTGGTCACATAACTGGACAGTGATTCATATATTTTGAAAATGCTAATAATGTAAATTAGCGAAAAGCTTCAATGAACAATAAAATGAAGTAATATTCGTATATTCTTGTTTATGAAAATTATTTTATGTTACCATACATATTCAACAAGAAAAAATAATTCATCTAAGTTTTACAATATATATATATATATATGCACGCAACCGCACACAAATACGGATACACACATACATACACACACACACACACTGCCATGACCAAACCTTTTTGCACCCTCTCAGGGAGAGTTTCCCGATATTCACGTTCCACACCCTACCAATAGCTTGACCAAATATCCGCGTTTTCCGCGTTTGCTGTACCTGGTAATGATGGACCCTGTAAGACCGAAACGCGTCTGATCAACGTGATACTGCTGTCAAAACATGACCCCACCCGAAATACCATATCCTGGTACCTGTGGTGTGTCGAGCGTGATCTGCCAGTGGATACATCCCTTGACTTTGTTTACAAAACCAAAAAAAAAAAATATTTTAAATTTTACTCTTGTTGTTGGTTGGAAAAATTTCAGATATTTTATTGGTAGATTTACCACAGGATAGTTATATTAATTTTAATAATTTTTTGTTATAACTTGTTTTAATTTAATAAAAATTAAAATATAAATTAAAATTAGCTTCACTTAAATATATTACAAATCTTGTTTAAATTCAATCGAATTTTTGTTCTCTATTTCAATATTATTAAACAGTTCTTTAACCATGAAATAAAATTAAATAGCTCTAAAAATTAAGAAATATTCAAATAATCTTTTCATAAAGTTCATCTACTACTTGGATAATACTATTATTTAATTGTCTCTAAAGTTTGTAGTCATTATGAGAATACTTTGGTTTTTTAGTGTTGAAATTACACAATTAAATTTACATACCTATTGAAACACAACAGAAATCAATAATTGATTATATTTTTATTCAAGGAAATTTGAAACTATGATTTTACCAAATTTAATAAATGGTTGTATGCTATTAAAAATGAGACTTGCAGCAAAAACTTTCACTGGCATCGCTCCTTTTCTCCCTCCAGATCTTCCTGGAGTTTTGGATCTTGTAGCAATCACCACTCCTCGGTTTTAGAACCGCATTTATTAATTTTGATAATTTTTACATATTGAGAAAGTTCAAATTTGATATTGCGGGCGCTCGAGAGTAGACCATCACCACGTACAACTTGGGCTAGGTTTCCCGCTCAGCCTCGCAACAGCATCCAGGAATAGTCTTCTTGATCTTTCGAAACACGTCCGTCTCGTCCGAAATCCCATTGCTAGCTAGCAGTCTACCACGACCCCGCTAAGAGGTTTATTTGCTTATCAAAACCTTCTCTTTACTTGCAAACAAGTGTATAAATTTTTGGAGCAATAATTAACCATTTATTAATTACAATTCTTTTTATCAAATAAATTTGTTATTAGATTTTGTTAATTAAATTTTTTACTATATTATGCTTTCCCTTTACTTGGAATTCATTACTTTGTATGTAACACATCAAAGATATTTTAAAACTGAATTTGTAATGATAAAGTTATTAGTAAGAAACCCATTTATTTAAAAATAATTGTTGGTAATAAACTAATAAAATTTAGATGAGTGTATTAACATCAACGATATGCGATCTTTCATGGTATTTTAATATATATGATTACACTGAAATATTCATAATGAAAATGTTTTGCGACTTTGATTACAAGACAATAAGTTTTAAGTATTTTTTCAGAATTGATGAATCTACTTATTTATAGAAATTATGAATCCTATTATACCTGTTCATATTAAATATACTATTTGGAAGTTCATATACGTTTCGCATGTTTTTGTAAGGTCTTCGAAATTCTTTCCCAATACAAGCTACATTTCCACATACATTTAGACACATATAGTTAAAAAGGAATTCCTTTCCACTAAAAAAGCATTATTTTTTTTCATTCACATTTTAGTGCATTTACTACTGTGCATTTTTAAAGTATATAAACTACTCGTAAACTACGGATTTCTAATGCATCACTTTATAGAAATGTAATCATGAGAAACAAATACATTATTTACATACATTTTTGAAAAAAATAACTATGTTAGGTACATGTTGCACATGACGTCTTGGCAAAAACTAAATATTGTGGGAAGTGAAAGGGTAAAATTATAGCCTTAGAATAATAAGTATTATTTATTTCGGAAGTTTCTTAGAAACATTTATTTTATTACTTGCAGAATAATACATATATTATATTAAATATGACTTTTGATAACTTTGGCTCTGATAAATGTGTAATGCTAAATATAGGTGAATATAAAATAGATAAAATCAAATTACAACAAACGTTTAAAGATTTGAATTTGTCATTTATTATATACTTTTAAATAGAGTATGTTAGTAATTATAAATAATGGAGTTTACATCAACAAGAAGCAGTACTATACTCAAAAAATATTTTGTAGATTTTGTAGTACCCATGTAATAATTGTCAGATCAATATATGTAAAATATTGTTTTCATTTATGGAAAACGAAGGAGACTTTAGTTAGGAGCCCTCTAGTTTATAAATATGATATACTGGTAAAAGCACAATTCCAATCAGGGTATCATAGATATTCTTTTCTACACTACTACGAAACTTTCAAACTACGACAGTATATCCGAAAATATCTTAGACTACGTCTAAGACTACAATCCATAGATCGAGACTGACAGTAAATGACATCTTATCGAACAACTCCAAATTTAGATGTCTTCCACTGTAACACTCTTAAAAATAAGGTGTTACATATAAATTCATTTATATATTTGATTTTTATTCAATAATTATATCTTCCCAATATAAAAGAAAATTTTTGTTTTTTTTCGTGCTCATTGTGAAGTTAGCATAGATGGTAGCACCCCTAGCGGGTAAAAATGTAAAATATCGTACGAGTTGGTAGCTTAACTTAAAAAAAACTCACCTCACCTCATGTGACGTAACATGGTCTGATATCGCATGATCTGACGGACCAATCAAAATATTCAAAATAATAACCAAGGGTAGGAAAGTTCCGGTGGCTTGTACCTTCAGAACCCACTTCTCCAAAAGTCTTTGAACGAGACGGACGATGTATGGCACTTTCGGACATAACTTAGAAATTTATAAGCTTCCAGTATTCAAAATTTAAGATGTCAAGGCCGGTACCGAATTTTATTAACGCAACCAAAGAAGAAGTCAGAAGCGATAACTTATGTATTTCAAACGAGTAAATGTTTATATAATTTTTGTTTAAGTGCGCGGAATTGCAAGAGCGATGTGTTAAGTGTTTAGTGATTCCGAAAGCCATGGGCAATCTTTAATATGTTTTAAAGTGTTTTATGTGCACAACCAGGTACGTTTTAGCTATAAAGAAAATGTATTTTAATGTTAACTAAGTTGAATTTTAAATGATAAACGGTTAACACATGAACGGTAGAAATTGTCCTTTGAATATTCATTTCTAAAAATTCAATTGAAAATATTAAGTTACTATCTTGTCGATATATATAAATTTTAAAGTTCAATAAGTAATTCAAATGTATGGAATAACTAGCAGTAATTAAAAGATAATTACTCGACACATTGCTGTCTTTTGTTCGACTGTAATTTTTCACTGATTAATAAATTGTATAACATTGTAATGTAAAACTTTATATTTTCATTCCCAAGTAACCTAGTCCGTTACACCACATAAAAGGAGCTTAATATTAGTTATTCTAGCTTTCGCCTTCTCGATATTACTTTCCCCAGATAGTTGTACCTTGGCTCGTTTATTCGGTCTTCCTTGTTTATAAATATTCCTAACATTCTGTACCCTTTTTGAAATCAACGTAATTTGGTAACGTCAATATTCAACGATAAACAATATTCTCCACCAGATTCTGTTATTTCATTGCCTGGTTCATCCTAGCCATATAAGACACCCTATTTAGGCTTCTGGATAATTATTATTATTTTGAAAGTTACTAATGGCAAATATATTCCTAATATTTTATAAACATTAATATTGGTCAAGAAGAAATACATCAAATTATAATGTAAGGTGAACAATAGTTAAAAGATATTCTACACTGGTGATAGCCACATGACAAAATAGGGCTCTGAAGAAATTCATTTACCGACGGTTAGAAATAGTAAAGCGAAAACTTGTTCAATCTGTGTTCCTTTAGAGAGAATTTGATTTAACTGGAACTATAGCGAATGAAATTCAACTCATCCCGAATAAAATTTGTTTTCGTCTTGTAAAGTTGAAGTTCTTTAAATTTGTTATTTCGAAGTAATTTTTATTTTAAGAGTTATAAAAAGGAAATATTTCCAAGCGAGGTTTAAATGGGTTTATTGAAATTTTTTATGCTCTGTTTAATGTAGGTTTTATTGAATGTTATAGAAGGATTCATGCTATTGAACTTTACCAAAACCGTTAGACAGTGGGTTTGTTTTTAGGTTATATTTTGAAACAATCTTTTGTCCTAATAATTATTTATAAAACCTAAATACTCCTACAAGCTATTTCTTTAGGGTAAATTGTAAAATTAGTTAGGGAAGTTTATTCGCATTTATTGATCTAAAAACTAATATTAGGAAAACAAATAAAAACGGATTTTATATTATTCATTAAATAAACGTACTAAATAAACACTACATTAGTTAGGTAATTTCTTGTTCACGTACAATTGAAAGTCTGTTGTAGAGTAAATATAAAGATTTATATCGTTCTTACAAAATCAATTCATTTTAGAGCGTTATAAAATTCAGTACTTAGGCAATCAACCTATTGCTAATGAAATTACGAGCGTCTAAGAAATGTTAATAGAAATACAAATATAATTTATTTGCAAAGACAAACATATCTATTATTGGCAATTATATGTTGTATTAGTGTCAACATTGATTCATTATATATATATATATATATAAACGTATATAATACGTTTTCTTATTTATGTTGTTTTAATATATATAACATATATAAATATGGAGGTTTATATATTTATGTTCTTAAATACCTTTATCTTTTATGGCTTTTTATATACTTTTTAATAACAACATTAATATTTTATTATTATAATATTTACTTGATGCAAGCAAAGCAACAGCTCTGATACGGTAAGCAGCAAAATCCATTTACTTCCGTGACGCCATTAGCAATGGCTTTGTTTCATTGCATCGTTAGGAATACTTTGTTCTCTGCAGAAGTCGTTATTTGACCCCTATAACCACGAGAGTCATTAGAGCGTTCCGCATATAAGAGCAGTTCTACACAATCTAAGACTTTCCCACCGTAACACAAACATCAAAGTATGCTATTCATATACATAAAAATAAGAGTCCTTTAGGTATTTCTAATAAAAATATTTTCATCATAAGTAAACCAAATAATCATTTATTTTTAACAATCAATGAATTTAAAAATATATACTATGTTCGAAAGCTATTTGCAATACTTATTGTCTTAACCTCTTACTAATTGTGTAACATATAAGATGTGTTGACTAATATAAAGTAGTCAGAGATTGTTTTATATAGTGTTTCTACATTTAAATACATTTATAAAAGTATGTATCTTTATTTATAGAGTGTAAAAATGTACTGTTCAGTTATACGACTTGAACATCACAAATTTCAGAGAATTCAAAAATAGACGGACTATCAGCATACTTACAGGTATTATTATTACTAAATTTTATATTAGTACTAACATCTTCCATTGTTACCTTCATAAACGTTCGTTCTATGATTGTTGCCTATCGGAAGCTAATTCCAATAGTTCAAGTAATAGCAGGAGCTTTAACCAAGTAATGTACCGTTAATAACCATTCCGAGTTTATTGAACCGCGTCTAGTGTTGGATGTTAAGAATAGATTGACGAAATTAGGAATGGGAGAATTAGGGCAGTGTACAAAATACAGGATTTCATTTTATCCTCAAGATCTTTGTAAAACTATCTATATTTATACTACTTACTACTCCTAAGTAGTGCAAGCTTATACCTTATTCACTCTTTGTTTAACGTTTGTATATAGATTTTTTAAACACTTCACTCTCATTCTCTTACGTTACGAGATAGCGATTAAAATTATTTAATCATTATTTTATAGATATCATAAATTTTCATTGAAGAAATAAATAAATAATTATTTTCACAATTAACTATTATCAAATACAGAGTTTATTTAGTAAGTTGAATAATATAAACGCAATAAATAAGAGCAAACGTTTATTTGTTTTACTAGTATTAGTTTTTTTAATCTATTGTTGCTAATATTCTTTCAATTAGATATTACAATTTAGCCTAAATAAATAAATTTTAGAAATATTTAGAGCTTTAAATAAGTTTTAAGGTCCAAAAATGTTTGAAATTATAAATAAAAAATTACACTACTTTCTAAAGACGGTAGTAAGGTTAAATAATATGGATCATTCTATAACATTCAATAAAACCTACTCAAACAGGACAAACAATTTCAATAAACCTCATTTAAATCTCGCTTAGAAATATTTCCTTTGTATAACTTTTACATGAAAAAATTACATCGAAATCACAAATGAAAGAACTTAACTTTACAAGATCTAAAGCAAACTTTATTTGGGATGAGTTGAATTTTACTCTCAGTATTTCCAGTCTAATAAAGTTCTATCTAAAGCAACACAGATTGAAAAAGTTTTCCCTTTACTCTACTATTTCTAACCGTCTGTAAATGCATTTCTTCGGACCCTATTTGTCATGAAGCTATCAGCAGTATGAATTATCTTTCAACTACTCTACTTCTTAGATATCAATTTGAGGTTTCTATGTATGGCCAATAATAATAGTGTATATAAATTATTGAGAAAATATTTGCAATTAGTATCTCTTGAAAGGGTAATTATTATTCATCGCTGGAAGTCCATATACGGTTTGATTTCCTTTAGGGCTTCCATGAAGCAGGAAATGAAATTTCAGATGCTATTGGAGATAGTGGTTTATGGATGAATATTGACTGAACCAAACTCGGTTGATTTCAAATAAGGCAGAGAATATGGGGGATTTTTATAAACACGGAAGACCGAATAAACAAGATAAAGTGCAACTATCTGAGAGACGTAGAATCGAAAAGGAGAAATCTAGATTTACTAAAACTAAGCGAATGTTATGTGTTCTAGGTTTGGAACAAAGCTGTCTAAGTTTATTAAGATGTCATTTACTGTCAGTGTTGATCTATGGGGTATATAAGTCTTGGGATAATTCGTATATAAACATATTGGGCGCAATTGAAAAGGGAGTGTATAGACGTGATAATGTGGAAATGAATTTATTCGATACCCTGTTTGGCATTGTGCTATTATAGTTATATCATTTTTATAGACAATCATTATACGTGTTAACACGAAATTTTCGAAGTATTTTCTTGATTAGACTACCGCTCCTTGTTGATTTAAATTTATTATTTATTTTTACTAATAAACAATATATTTAAAAGTAAATAATACAAGATTAAAATGCTAAATGTTTGTTGAAAGTTTATTTTATATTCAACTCTATTTAGCAGTACACATTTTATAAAAGACAGAGTTATTTAAAGTGGTATAATATATGGTTTATATATTGCTCTACACGTAAACAATTTAATCTTTCTATGGAATTAGTGAAAATAATTATGATGAAGAATCTACGTATTACTACAATTATACCCTATCACTCATAAACGTTTTACATTTTGCCACGACGTCATGTCCATGATGTGCATTTTTTTGTTACATTTCCTAAATTAGGCAAAACACTAAAATTAGTGTTTTTAAGACAGTAACGTGGGTGAATAAATTATATTTAACTTTTCTATTAGCCTATTGTTTTGTCACTTTTCATCTTAAATATAAAATAACACAGATATATTGCAATAATATTTAATTAGGCCTATAGTTTGTGATATTTGTTATGTGTAAGCGTTATTTATGTGGTGTTTATGGTGCTTTAACTTAAAGTGTGATGTATTATATTACAGTTTGATATCTTATAAAGAATGGAGTTACGGTCAGAGGCAGATATGAGATATCTTCAGCTACATTTGCCTTTACGTAATAATTTTATTTATTGATGACAAACTCTTTCTTCTAAGAGTTATATTTAACTACAATACACTCTTTATATGCTTATGTAATTTATAGGATAACCATTTGTCCATTAGAGTACTAGCAAAGTTTCATATTCTGTAAAAGATAAGTTGCGTTTTATTTTAAACAGAAATAGTTCTATTGAACATATTTAACAAATATGGCGAATTAAAACAAAGGTTTTTATAAGATCCTGTGTAATAAATATGCAATGAGATACCTGTGTTGAAAATTCAGTAAGAAATTACTACAAAAGATATAATCTGTTGATTTAGCCTTGATTCTAAAATGGAGTATTCTAAAAAAGTATTTAAACTTGAGAACCCGTAGTTTTACTACTGAGATATTTACTAAAATATATGGCCTCGTGTATTTCACGTAAAACTAATTCTGTTATATAAAAACCAGCTATTATATGTACAGTCCGTGCACTACAATTATTTGAATGTTGCGTATTTGGTTAGTTGACGGTTGCGTAAATTGTGTGCCTACACTTTGGTTAATGCATTTTTTAGGTTGGACAATTAACTATATTGGGCGATTTGTTAATTACGTTAATATTTAGATCTCAGTATTTTATTAAATATAGAATCGTTTTAAATATAATCACTACATCATATTACTGTCCTTTTGTAAATTACACTTAATGTTTAAAACGATGTTTAAGTAGACTATTACAATTATAATAAGATACATACATACATACAAATATTCATTTATATATATATACACAGATTAGAAGAAAAAAATATGTACGGTATTGGTATAGATAACATATTTAGTTGTTTCCAATTACTTTATGGTTTTATGAAATGAAACGTGACAAGTTTTCTTCTTTATAACAATGTATTGTAAGTTGTAGTTCCTTGATGAAGGACTAGTTTACCTTTTACTTTGACTAGTTTACTTTAATATTATTGTATCAGTATGCTGTTTACACCTAGAATAATTTTTAAAAAACGTTTGAAAAACAATCAATTTATTATATTAATTATAGTTTTGTAACTACACTTTTATTCAACACGATGTTTAAATATTTATTATGTTAGTTATTTAAGTTTCAATATGTTGTTAAATCTACAATTGTTTACAAAAATAATCACTGTATCATATTTCCGATAGTTTTGTAATTACACTTAATATTCAAAAAAGTGTTTAAGTATACTATTTACAATTATAATAAGATACTTTAGGATCTACGTTCTAATGAAACTGTATAATATTCCTGAATTACATTTACTTTAATAGCGATAAAGTTAAACCGCAGCATTTTGAGAAATAATTTAAAGGTAGTAATAATAACTACTAAGTTTAGGTATTTATAGAAATATTACTTCCCATTTAGTAACTTCAAGTGTTACGTTGAACGCCTTCGGAGCGGCATAGCGATAACCCGCAAAATTTTTTAGTTGAAGTCCGTGTATTTGGTTAGTTGAGGTGCGCGTATTTGGTAAATTAAAGTCAGTGTATTACGATTATTTGAATGTCGCGTATTTGGTTAGTTGACGGCTGCGTAAATTTGTGTGTACATTTTGGTTAGATGAAGTTTGGTCATTTGATGGCAACCCCCGTACAACAGATCTGCTAAAAGTCATTTAAAGGTAATTGTATTAAAACTACCTAGATCAACCCATAACCAACTGTTTCAGGCATGTAATTAAATCTGTGAAACAAATACACTGTACATTGAAAACAGGCTTGTTTGTAAATAATATTTAAAAAAAAAGTAAAAACAAGTACTATGAAATTACAGCTATATACGTTAATCTGTATTCGTTATTAGGGCGAATTAAATAAGGTTTATATGATATAAATACATTACTTAACCATATTGCTTATTTAATATTACATTACTCATTTATGCAACTAATTTCAGTACTACAAAAAATTTCAATTCCACAAAATCGTTGAAATAACTGTTAAAAAAAGGCATGTGCTTGTAATCTGGCCAGGTAAGTTTTTTTTCTACCTTTATTTATCAATAGTTTGATGGTCAACAGGTAATTTTGTGCAACACATCATAGCTTCTTTTCTTACATTCTTTTTTTTTTCGTGCACATGGACTTTTAGATAGCATCGTGGGTCTTCAAAACTGCGTCCGCCAGCCTTAAGGCATCCACACTGTAGAGGACCTCTTGGTGTTCCGAAGCCAGTGGCACCATTCCAAGTTGCAATATATGTGGAACAAGGGCTGGGGATTCGAGAATGTGGTCTGGCGTGAGATGGACATCGGAACAGTTCTTGCAGGAGATATATGTACTGGTCGTGTCTGGAAGAATCTCCATTCCTTTAAAATGGTTTGTCCTAAGTCTTGCAATTGATGACGTAAGGATTCTGGGACCATCAGAATCGACAATAAGGCGTTTTCTGAAGGATGGGACAGAAGTCTGTACTTTGCAACTGCATTTGCGTCTGCTAGCGTTATAGTAGGGCAATGTTGGTTTCTGCCTTCTTTGGACAACGAATCCCCACACGGATAGGGGAAGCCTTCAGTGGTCTCCACTGGTGGTTGAAGAGAAATAAAATACCTTCCGCGGACTAACAGGTAGAAGTCCAACCTCCTTGAAGGCTCTGGCAAATTTTAATTTCCATGGACAGTCTTACATCCATATTAACTTTAAACGCCAACGTAATGCTCTTATGTTGGTCCTAAAGTAATGGGTGGAAAGTAGTTACATTGATCCCATCGACACAATCCCATTGCACTAGACTAAAAGGCAAAGTTTCAATTTTTCTTAGATTTATTTCATTTAAAAATGTTTATATCGTCTAAATTAAAGAGTTTTCTGTATATTTAAAATGTTACATATTTAGAATTGATAAGAAATACCAATTTCAACTACAGTTTTGAAGAGCCATGTCTTATAGGGTTTATAATTTTCTTTCGTTTTGTTCAAAAAGCCCATGGGGCTAAGTTTATAAATTATTGTTATCTACAATTTGTTAAAATAAATTTAATTTAATCTCCAGTTTTTTAAACATATACACCTTTATTATTTGGTATATTATGTTCTGGTAACAGCACAAGAAGCTCAGGCACAAGAGGTTAATGCAGAAAGCTGTATGGAGGTTACAAAATTAAAATATATTCTAACTAGTGGAGTTACATGTATAATATTGATATCTTTCAATTTTATTTATATACGGTTATTTAAAGTCAGAGCAATAATTTAAAAGCCACTAGCAATAACTCCGAATTGCTATGTGTCATATAGAAATACAATTGTTGTCCTTAATTTAGTTTAACCAAATACAAATATAAAACCTAATATAAGCAAGATAGGTCTGGTCTGTGATAGAATGAGGTTGCGTGATCAGCAAACTTGAGTTGATTATGTTGGGGTGGTTCCTTACTAACGCAATTTCATAATTGCACGAAGCCCATTAAACAAAAATTAGAGTTAGCCACTGTGGTAATTCAATACATGGAATTCTGCCATTTATTAAAATACGCTAGAGATAATTTTGGCTTATTGCTACTTTTTATGACGTAAATATTAAATAGGTTTTGCAATACATTTAGACAAGTCTAAAACACTTAGGATAGTAAGTGTTAGTTTTATATATAAATGGTGTTTTTAAGTTGTACATGATGATCACTGATGATGACGACAGGTATTCTAAGAGCTAATGAAATCAAAGATTTATAATTGTGAGTTGTGTATATTTATTTTGTTTATAGTAATTAGTTTAACAATATAAAAGCTTGTATAGTTGTGTCCTTTTAAAAATAAATTAATAAACTACTGGTAATGTAAAATTGTGACATTGTAAAAAAACCTTATTTCACTTGGGATGGATATTCAAAACCACATTAAATGAGTTTTATATTTTGTATACGAGTATGAATTGTTTTAGTTTGAGTTATGTGTAATAGAGAAAGTGTATTGTTTCAGATTATGAAGTGAAATAATGAAAAGAACCTAAAAACTTTATTTAACTAATTATTCATATATTCCATTCATAACTTGAACACTGGGGACTGATATGACCTGGGGATCCAGTAAAATGTTCAATTGGCAAATATAATTAGGCCGAGGAAAATATTTTTTCGATCTATGAACGTGTCCCTAAAACTAGTTTATTTCAAAATGTCTCCATCATATTCAATCGTCAAACCGATGTTCGTTAAAACTGATGTGATTGCAAGTCCTGCGATCAATTTTGATAGCACACACTATTTTAATATTGTATATTGATTATTTTGCAAACTGTTTACCAATTCAATGATGACAAATTTAAATTATATTATTTATTTATACAATTACCTTATTATTATTTATACAAATAAACCTCACAAGAATTTCATTTTAAACGAACAAACTTTCACATACAAGCTACAAAACGATGTGTTTTTTTTAAATAAAATTGTTCGAATAAATGCTTAGAGATGAAAAAGATTACACTAAGATAGAATATTTTGCTTTAAAGAATTTTAGCAAATTTTGGGAAAATGTGTTTCAAAGTTATTTTCAGAGACAAAACAAACAGACTGATTATTTTTTTAAAAATATAATATACGTTTGTATAGCTAAATACAGCAATATTCGTGTTGTATGATTTGACGACTCACTATTTAATCACTAACTAGATCACTTATTCAATCATGTAAACTATTTTATAAAATAGTTTAAAAAACTATGAAATCATGTGGTTTTTCTCAAAATAAACTTAAAATGTAAGGTATTATAGAAGTTTACATGAATATATCAAATGTGTTTTTATCTAAAACTCTGCAGGAGTGTTATTATACCTATTAAATATTCTATTAACAGCAAATTACAGATTGTTTTAATTTACTAAATGTTTAGACCTACTGAACCGATTCAAAATTGTGTACGATGTTTTGATATCTAAAACAAATTTACTATATTTACATTGTACATCTTGTGGTGTTTTACCACTCATTTATCGTTTGCGTTGATTAAAAAGCACAACTAACTGATGTTTCTCAGCAGATGTGTTTTCGCATTTGTCCGTGTAATGTTCAGTCATGAACAAAATTTGAAAGACAATGAAGTGACGTTTGTTATGACATTAGTAGAAAGACGTTTCTTGTCAACTTTGAAAAATTGATAAATAATTTTAAAACAATGTAATGAATACTCGGGATAAATATTATTACCTCTCGTAATAATTGTTTTGTCCCAAAACTGCACCTCACACAGCAATAAGCAGGTAGAGAATGGGAAAACCTTGTCACCACAGGGCCCATCGACCACATAATTCCACTATCTGTAGGCGTTGCCAAGTTCAGAATGCAGACAGGCTACGAATACCTGGCGGCTCATCTACATCGCATCGGTGTGCTCTCAACAACGGAATGCCCTCTCTGTGGACACGATACGATGGGTGCGGATCATCTGACGAAATGCAGTGCGCTCGACCATTCCGGAGATGGACCCACTTGTTCGTCTATGCTGCTCAGCGCGTCACCAAATGTCACAACAGCCAAGGGTGGGCGTTGGCTAGTAAGCAAATAGGTAATAATTTTTTTTTTGTATAAGAAAATAAACTTTATTAATATGTAACACACTTTAGATGGTGTTACATATTAAAGTGGCAATTTCAGAAAACAAACGAGAATGTATTCAAAAATTGTAACAATATACAACTATATACAAAAATTGTGATTTATTAGAAATATTTTAATGAGATCTCTGGTTGATAGTGACATCTGTCGGAAAATTTTAAAACAAGTAATTAAAGTAGGTATGCGCCCACCCTGTTGCGCAGTAGGTAAGAAGGTTGCTCGCAACGACAACTTAAACTCTCTCTTAGCCAAGATGTAAAGGGCAACGGACGTCTCCGAGAGCAAGGAAATTTTATTTTGTTTTCAAAATTTAATGTAATATTCTTTTCTTAAACATGTTATAATCATGGTGTAGAAGACAGCGTACATAACCGGGTACAAAGATGGGACGCTGAAGTTACCGATGACATTTCCTGAGTCTTTTCCACAAGGAGGATGCGAGGCTACGACATGTGAATACAGCTAAGTGGACGATTTAAGACTTTAGAGATTTATTGCAAAATTTAAAATGTTGGACAGTTTAACTCAAATTAATGAACCTTGAACATTTCAACCTATATACATAAATGTAATTTACGCATCTTTTGGTGCACTTGTGTTCACCTTGAATTATAAAATTTGATTATGAAAAAAGCAAGTAAACTCGAGTACAGATTCATTTTCAGCCATTGATTGATTAATTGATAGATCGCTATTCGTAAACATTCATAAGTTAAATATTAAATGTTCAATAATCCGTAACTGAAGCAATGTCAAGAAATTTGTATCATGATTATAATTTATATTATTTTTCTTTGTTAAATAAAATAAGTGTAATTTGCTTTAATTGAATTTCAAAAGAGTAATTATTTAACCAGCACACAATTCCATGCATTTCAACTTAATAAGCCTTAAATAATAATGTAATAAGACTTTGCAGGTCATTTACTAAATGTGTAACTATAAACTGCAATGTTTAAAATCAGCCTTAGCTCATAAAAATTCGAGCTAAATTAAAAATAAAAATAAGACAGTTACAAACATTTTCGTCTTAGATGAATCATATAATGGATTTGCATTATTACTTGCAAAAGACGCCATTTTTAAGCTAAGAGTTATCATGTAAATTTATGTTTGAACCCGATTAGACCTCTTTGCTTGCAAAAAACAACACAGTATTTCCTTATTTTATATTTCCTTTATTCATATGTATGTAAAAACTTGGTCATCAACGTGAATATTTCTACAGGATTACCCACGGTTATGCAAATAGTGACAGATTTAGTTATTTTCTAATAAAAAGATCATTCATTTCACTTCCTGGCATTAGTAATAAAGTTAGATATAGAGTAATATCCAAGCAAAACCATCGTTAAAGGATAATCCTAAGAGCTCTGCGAAATTAAAAGTTTGCGCAAAGATTATGGAAAATAGCGTGCATTTAGCATATAAAGCAAGGCTAATCCTCTTTACACATTGCAGTGTTTGGAACAATACGTATTTTACCCTTGATTACACGGATTTTAATTGTTAGCAAATGTTTAAAATCTCTTGCTATATCACAGACTAGCAATTAGGTACGTTTTTCGTCATAGCTCTATTTAAATCGAGAAACATTTTATTATTTAATTTACGATTACCAAATACGAATACACAATGTTTTACTGAAATATATAGGCTATATACAGAGAAAACTGAGAAACAATTCGTAAATGATTATTTCAAATCAATATTATTGGTTTAGGGATGCCTTCTTTTACCTAAGTAAGTGGAACAAATGATGAATAATAATTTTTACGTCAACTTTGTTTGTCAACCCCCCTCCCCCCTTATACACATACGACTTTTGTCTTCTTTTTTATTCTAACTCCTATTATTATTTTAGCCCTCATCCCTTTCTATTATTTCCGCTACTATCGTTTTCGTTCATTCTCGTCTTTGTCTAACTTTTTTCTACTTCTAGTTTTTCCGTATATTACTCCTGACTGTCGTTAATCTTTAAACTTGCATTAATTGTGTATGTGGTAGTAGTAGTTTTGATAGGTAATTGTAAATAAAATTAAACTTAATTGATGAGCCTTGCGATTTTAAATAGTTATTTTTCTACAAATATAATTTCGTCGGTTCATAATTTTATTGGTGGATGGATCATGTTTTCATTTCTAGTGTTTGTGAATTGTGTGTTTCAATGTGAGATATTTTGTAAAGACTACAGTACGTTACCCATATTTATATATTCCATCACCATATGTTTTCCGTTAGCAAAATAATTATAAAATACTCAGTTTTACTACACCCTGTGTTAAATCACCGCTAAATATATTCTTCATACTTTCTTCTGGCTATATATTCTATATTGACAGAGCAATGTACCTAGACTAACATATTGTAAGTAAATATAAAGTGTGTAGCTTTTGCCTTTCTATTGCTATTACTTAATATTCCACATTCTTTGTTTTTTCCACCAAAGTGAGAGTTCGGATATAGTGAAACAGAATATGGAAAGTGATGCACCTTACGGCAGCCCTCTTATAAACGAATCTGCTGTAGTGGATTTTATTATTATATTTTTTATTTGCCCTTGCTGGTACATAAATACCATACATTAGTAATCAAATACGACTTTCTATACGTTTATAATTATACGTATTATAGGAAAATACGTACATGTCTGACGTACATTGCGACGGTCTACCGTACCCAGCGCACGCAGACTATACCTCTTAGCCGTTGTATTACTCCTGAACCCCACTACCTGTAGACCGCTGACGCAGGTAAAATTTGAAACAAGGAGATCTGACACGAGGCAGAACCTGTACAGTTGCTTCACAAATTCTGCTAGAGAACCTGTCACTGGACTTTGATTTTAAAAACCTAACTTACTGATATATAACCCTTTGAGTCACTATATCTTGGGGGAATTTTATTTAAGTGCATCACAAAGCTTAATGACCAGATTGTAGAATTATTTAAGAAATTTGTTTAGTGAAAAATAAATTTAACTCTTAGTCTTAAGTTAGTAAAAACCATTGATTTTTATTTATATAAAGTACTTACTAGTACAGGAATTTTAACGGTTATTTAATTTTATATATATAAACATTATTTCAAAATTTAATTTAAAAATTCTCAAATTATTGAAAATACTTACTAATGACTTAATGTTACTTATTTTCTAATCATTAATACATTTAACAACTCAATAATTCAGCCTGTAACGATTTATCATAAACAAAATATATATTAATTTCCAAAAATATGCAATTGAACAAAAGTTTATTTAATTTTCTTCTTTCTATTTATGTTGTATAAGATATCTTTCTTTAGTTATAATTATTCAAATACTTTATTTCAAAATTATAATCGAATCTCCCATTTACTTTCATAAAATTTAAGTTTAAAAAAATATCTCTAATGTATATTTTAATACTTTACATTTATTTGAAAATATTTTCAAACTTTCCCAAATTATTTACTCTTGTGGTACTACCAATTATAATTATAATTAATCTACGTTTATTTTCTCTGAATATATTTATTTAATTCAAAATTTAATTTTTATAAGTTTTCACCCAAGTTCTTTTTTATAAATTTATAAATTTATCCATTCCCAATATAATTTACTGAATTAATTTCTATTAATCATTAAACACTACCCATATACAGAAATCGTTCGTAAAAAACCACATAAATTTTATATAAAAAAGACATGAAATATTAACATTACATAAAACTAACAGACTTATAAATCTAAACATGTTCATATATGAACTGAGAAATTATTTTCTTATTGTTATAAATTTCAACTTATTTGCTTTAGTAATTACAGTTAAAGCCATTTTAAAAATTTATGTTTACTTTGTAAATCTCGCCTTATTGAAGTTATTTAAAATTTTTTAAAATCAATTTAAATTTTTTAGTCTCTTTAGACTACTTCCTATTTAATTTAAATTTACTTTGCAATTGAAATATAAATTTAATATAAAATATAAAAATATAAATTAATGAAAAAATAAATTTTTTTTGAAAGTTTTTAAATTTCAAACTTTGTACAAATAAATTTCTTTGTCATTAAGAATCGGAATATATTTTTGTATCAAAGAAATAATGATAATTGTGAATAATTAAGTTGGTAAATTTAACACACCTATGTATTTCACAAAACCTTCATTTTATTTATCTTTTTCAATAAAATAAATGAAATTCTAAATCAGATAAACCTGTGACAGAGTCGTGGACTCGGAGAAACACCGGTAAAAGCTTTTTGTAATTCCGCTTTACGACACATTGTACAAGCACCCAGGCCGTGTTAAAAGTTTTAAGGTATTGACAAATCAAAATACATTTAATACTGCTTGTATGGTAAATCCTACACAGACAAAATGTAAAAGGTAGGATATTTGTTAGGTATTTGGTTTTATGTAAAATAAATATTAGAAAATATTTGAGGTGAAAAACGTTAAAATCTTTGATGTTATAAAGAGATTGTTCCTTATTTTACAGATGTAATATACAATTGCATTAAAACTAATGTGTAAAAATAAAATTCTAATATCTATTTCAATATATTTTATTAATATTAATAAATAAAAACAATTCAATGCATACAAAATATGTCCTTGGGTATTCGCTTCGTGTTATATTTGATCAGTCTCTCATCCTTTCTGATTACACAACCAGAATCATTTAGCATTTGCTGACGTAATATTTGTTACTGGACAATGATTAGACAAACATGGACTAAATAATATCCACCAAAGTAACTTTTAACTTAATATCCCATTGTTTTAAAAAACAACATTGACTTGAGTCAATGCGATCTTAATGTTTTTGATCGTTATTAACTCACACGTAATAATAAATAAACGTTTATCTCAAGATTAAAGTCAATACATTATTCCTGTTTTAAGAATCTTAATATCCCCAAACAATTTTAGTTAAATTTTCATAATTAATTTTAATTTTTTCAAAGTTAACACACATTTGTGTAAAAACAGTTAAATTAAACAATTGAGCATAGGGTTATTGATCACACTTCCTCCTTCTAAAAGTTAAATATGTTATTTTGAATACAATAGGAACCATGGAAGGTAAACCAGAGGTTGTAGAGTTGGGAATAACTAAGCAGTAGTAACAAGCATAATTAAACTAGTTTGAGAACTGGGTGAGCCAAGTCTAGTGCTAGCAAGGGTTCAAATTAACAGCCTGGTGAGGTGTTTGTATTTACTTCAGTAGAAGTTTTCGCTCACTCTCAACTTGTAATGAACCAACAAGGCAACAGTAGTGCTAAATTAGTTTAAAATTATAATAGTATATATAATTCGAATTTATCTAAATACTCCAAAACGGTTCTGATTATTGAATCTGTTCATTATAAAACTGAATTAAGTTAAATATTTTCCAGCATAAAACAAATATTTTTGGAATACCATCAAAATTATAATATACAATACAAGCCTTTATACAATTATTCATGGTCTTTAGTAAAATAACAATTTATTTTCTCTTCATTAAACACAAAGTTTAGTTTAGAGGCGTGTTTATATTTGTACATTCTTTTTTGTTTTACTATTATGTTGAAGACAGCTGTCTCTTTTTTATTGGATTTCTATATAAAAAATTATACTAAATCAACATGTATACAGAAAAATTGAACTAGTTCTGGTCGAAAACCAGAAGAAATATAAAATGACATAACCTATAAGAATTAAAACGAAGCAAAAGAATTATAATACAATAAAAGGTAATGGTGAGGGTCCGTCACAAGATACCAGAGCAGAATTTGTAAATAATAAGAAACTAAAACCATAATAATGATTAACTAATTACATATTTCGACCACATTACAGAAAACATTCAACGGCCCAGCCTCACAATGGTTTCTTGCGGCTTGCCTAGACATGATCGTCTCTTAATGAGGAAGAATTGTTTTGTCTAAGTATGATTATTTACTTCAATTACAAGCGTGAGAATTCCTTAAATTGTTACGTCGATACTTAACAGTTTTGGAAATTATTCATGATAATAGTACCCAGGAGCAAGAACTATATTTACCATAACCCACTAATCAAAATTACTGATAACGTTAATGTCATTAAAAATCACTGAACAAAGTTTATATTTATTTATGTTAAACAACCAAATATATATATATATATATTTATTTATTTTTATTTGTCATTTCAAATTTCTAATATTCCAATTTGCAAAATAGTTTTTAGTATTATGGTTCTCGTTCATTTAAAACGTACAGTTTTCTTCTCTGATAAAGAAACAAAAACATGTAGCAAATAACCTAAGGAAGAACAAAACCTACGCATGGTTGAAGGTAAACGAGTCTTAATAAAAACCATGCAATAAAATTAGCAATACATAATGGTAAAAACCATTTCATTCACCAATAATATACAGCGGACACCCTCACTACGCTACCCGCAGGCCGCATTGCTGCCCCCACAAAGATTTTTCGCGGCCCTGAAACTGTGTTATGGAAGAACTGTTGTTAAGGTCGTGAATTTTATAAAGTCGAACGATCTCGGCCACAAATCGTTTCAAGTGTTTTTAAAAGAACTTATATCACAATACAAGGACATCCTTTACCCCACAGTAATAAGACGACTGAGAGAGGGTAAGGTTTTGTAACATTTTTTTAACACAGGAGATGAGAATACACCTCACTATTCCCGTATTAGGTATTCGCGGTTGCCAAAATTACAGAAATTCGTAACTTAGTCGGTCGCCATAACTAACAGGATTTTGATTTTTCGCCAGATACCAAACAGATGTCCCATCCGCTTGTCGATTTTTTTAGTTTCCGAAACGTTGCTTCTACTTGTGGAGCTGTTTAGTGGTTCTGTTTTTGTTTTATCTTTTCCCTTTAATTGTTTATCCAAGCCATAACGTTCTCAAACTCTGATAGGTAAAAGAAACGACAAAAAACACGTTATGCTCTTGATTAAGAAACTGACCTTTTAGATAAATTAAAATGTAGCGGAAGCAAAGAATCTATCGCGATGCATTTTAGCGTTAACGACATAAAACTGGGTTATATAGAGAAAGATTTAGAAAATTTAAGGAAAACGGACATTAAAGTTTATTCAAGAGCTGCAAAAGCTATATCAATTAAGATGTAAACATTACCAATAAGAAGAGTATTTGTGTCTGTTTGTGTGAGTGGGCATATTTATTAGAAATTTTGGATTGAAGGAAACATAAGTAAGCAATAAAAATGCCTATGTCATCATGTAGTATGTAAATATATTATACTGTATTATAAATGTTACAGTAAACTGTAATTATTGTTAAAATTTTTGATGCGAAACATAACCCTTCCCTTTCCATATACATTTGGTTTCAGTATTCATTATTTGCGGTAGGATCGGTGAACGTAATCCCCAAGAATAATAAGGTATTACTTTACGGTTTTGGCCTGCATCGAATAAAGAGTATCCTGAAATGTATAGTTATAGTTGGTGGCTTAAAGTAGCGTTTCTCACTGATACATTGGACATTATGAATGATACATTGACTAAATTGTAAGGCGACTATATTAACATTGTAGCTAAAATAATGGGTTTGTTTTTTCACAGGAACAAAAACTCAATATGTATATTGAAGAATTACCAACCCCTGATTATTTGAGCTTTACATTCATTGAAACCGCGAGTAGTAAAAAACATTTCCCTACTTTTAATATGCAAAATAGTTAATTTATTTTAGTGTTGTTATAAAATTAAGCCGTATTCATTCTGTTTGTAAAATATCCAATGCCTCTTCTACTTGCGGCCCTGAGGAAAGCTTCATACAAACTATTTGGCTCTAAGAAATCCTAGTGATGACCCCTGATCTACAAAATATCTGAACCTAATCTAAGCACAAACAAAAGTTGGTTGTGTTAGTGGTTTGCGTGTTCTATATCTTCCTGTTAACTAGCAAAACAAATTAAAATTATTTAATTGTATCAGTTTAAAATTTTAATAGAGCCTCGAATAAGTTCGAAATATTAAAAGAAATATTACTCACACAATATAGGTTCGAAAGGTGTTTCGAAATGTTACTAATTATATTAAAAATATAAGAATAACATGACAAAAGCAAGCACAATATATAAAGCCCATAAAGTATTGGAAAGGATAAAGACTTTGAATCCGGTCGATAAGAGTTCTACGTTGTGTAACGCTCCTACACGTGGGCCATGTCTCTGTGTTATAGTAAAGGCCAGGATATTATGTATCTGTGACATAATAATACTTATATGTACAGTATATTATGTATCTGTGACATTATAATACTTATATGTTCAGTATATTATGTATCTGTGACATATTAATACTTATATGTACAGTATATTATGTATCTGTGACAAATTAATACTTATATGTACAGTATATTATGTATCTGTGACATTATAATACTTATATGTACAGTATATTATGTATCTGTGACATTATAATATTATATGTACAGTATATTATGTATCTGTGAAATATTAATACTTATATGTACAGTATATTATGTATCTGTGACATTATAATACTTATATGTACAGTATATTATGTATCTGTGACATTATAATATTATATGTACAGTATATTATGTATCTGTGAAATATTAATACTTATATGTACAGTATATTATGTATCTGTGACATTATAATACTTATATGTACACTATATTATGTATCTGTGACATTATAATACTTATATGTACAGTATATTATGTATCTGTGACATTATAATACTTATATGTTCAGTATATTATGTATCTGTGACATATTAATACTTATATGTACAGTATATTATGTATCTGTGACAAATTAATACTTATATGTACAGTATATTATGTATCTGTGACATTATAATACTTATATGTACAGTATATTATGTATCTGTGACATTATAATATTATATGTACAGTATATTATGTATCTGTGAAATATTAATACTTATATGTACAGTATATTATGTATCTGTGACATTATAATACTTATATGTACAGTATATTATGTATCTGTGACATTATAATATTATATGTACAGTATATTATGTATCTGTGAAATATTAATACTTATATGTACAGTATATTATGTATCTGTGACATTATAATACTTATATGTACACTATATTATGTATCTGTGACATTATAATACTTATATGTACAGTATATTATGTATCTGTGACATTATAATACTTATATGTAGAGTATATTATGTATCTGTGACATTATAATACTTATATGTAAGGTTTATTATGTATCTGTGACATTATAATACTTATATGTACAGTATATTATGTATCTGTGACAAATTAATACTTATATGTAAAGTATATTTGATTACTACAATAAGTAGTACAATCTCTTTTTTACGCTTGTTTTTCATATTAAACACTATTTTTTTAAAAACTCAGTTTAAAATACATTCAGTTGCTGAAGGCAACACTTTAACTGCACAAACAATTAGCATTGCATGTATTTGCTCACTGAGTTTAGACTGTCTCCTGAAAGTTACCCATTTATAACAATATTTTTGGTAAAATTCTACTTTTACTATGTAATTTTATTTTTGTAGACGACTTTAAAAAATAGGAGGCTCTTTATTCGACCCGTATGTTTTTCAATGTTTTTCCTCGATTATTTTGAAGTATTGAACCGATCAAAGAGATCTTTATATTTGTTTTTAATAAGGATTATGAATTATAAAATAACTAATAAACAAAATAAATAATCACAAAATGATTGTTATGTTGAATTCTACCATTAATAAAAATAATCTAGAAAAAAAGTTTAAAAAAACGATTCTATTTTTAGGTTGAAAGAAGCTTCTTAAAATGAGGATACGGATTCTAAAGAACAAGTTTTCCCCATGATAGCGGCTTTTTTAGAAGACAAACCCATAGTGATTTATAACTTGGCATAACTCGAATAAGATAAGCGAAAATAAATACACTGGAAATAGGATTCAGTTCATTTACTACAAACGAGGTATTCAAAAATGCTCAGGCGAAACTTCATTACTTCACTAAATATCAATAGATACTGGTATATTCATAAAATATGACGTTACTATAAACTTTCCCTTTATTTAATTTATAATATTTTATGCCTAAAAGAACTTTTACACCTGAGCAACTGTCTTGTCCGTGACTCATAGCACTGAACAATGCACTGACCTAAAGGAAACGCGTATGCTGAGAAATATCAGTATCTCGTGATTTTTTTTTAACAAGTTGATATTCAAAGTGTAACTTAAAAGTTTAAATTAGTAAAAAAGTTTGTACTTCTTTTGAGCAAACCATATGAAAAAAATAATACTGTATGAAATGGTAATGAAATGCTATTACAGTATGTGGTTTAAAGTAATAACAAGTTACAATACAAAATACAACACAACACCAACAACAAACATAAACTACAAGCCCCAGGCGTATACAAACTGAACTGCGACGAATGTAACAAATTCTACATTGGACAAACAGGTCGCAGCTTTAAACAAAGAGTCGAGGAACACAAACAGAACACCAACTCAACATTTTACAATCACATAAAGAAACAGGACACAAATACACAGACATTTACCATAACCTAGAAATCCTACACATCAACAAAAAAGTACCACATCTCAACACACTAGAACCATATGAAATTTACAGACACACAAAAACACAAAGTACAAACATATTAAAGGAAAAACACAATACAAATCACACATACTCTTTGATTCTATCGAAAACCTGCCTTTAAAACTGTCACCGCTTGGCCCAACATCTCCAAGCAGAAGACACTGATGAAGATCGGCACATAGCGATCGAAAACTTTCTGTCTCAGTAAGTTTTAACAAATTTACTAAATTTAAAGTTCGGATAGCCATAACCTAATTTTTAAGTGAATAATAAGATTCACCAAACGTAATGGACTACAAAATTCAAGCATTTATATATGTATATCCGTATATAAGGTTTTAGGCTTTATGACTGGTAATGTGTATAAATGTTATCAAATGTAAACATAACATTTTTATTATACAGCCTTATATTTAAAAATACTATTAATTTAGTAAGATACTTTAAATTCATTCTATTTATATTAAAAAGTAACGATTAACTTCCCGCAGTCGAGATAACAACTGAATATTCAGTTCAGGTTAATAGACTAGACAGGTTTCTTTTAAAATGTTTAACTGTACAGGTGTATAAAAAAACCTGTTTATATGTTTAGTTAAACGAATTCTCTCCTTTCAATTATATAAATTTATTCCGACAATACTTTGAATTTATTTACTAAACGAATGGATATTAATTTTTCGTTTTCATTGAAACACTTTACCTTACTTTATTCAACGCCCACTCTTGGCATTTCAGCCATTCGGTGCCGCGCAGTCCAGTAGAGGGAGGCGAGATGCTTCCCGGATCTATATGCTTCATCGCGGACGTCCCGCAGTCCTTGGCATTCCAACAGATGTTGGGCATTCAAAATTGCTTCAGGGGCTGTGCAGGGCGAGCAGGCTGTGGAGGAGAGTACTCCTATTCTGGTCGAATGTGATGGGAGGTAATCGTGTCCTGTCAGAGTTCGAAAGGCGGCCACACCATCTGGACGTGACAGCTTTCGGTTATTTGGGTTGTTCTTGACGATAGATTCCCAGCTCCTTCCTTCCGCGGCGCACCTGTGTCTGGCAGATGTTCTTGCCCTCACCGCTTGATCAATCCTTGTCTTGGAGGAGGTCAGGGACAGAGGCATCATTGGCTGAGTGAGGGATAGGCCTGATTTCGCTAATTCGTCCGCCTTTTCATTCCCTGGAATTCCAACGTGGCTTGGAATCCTTTGCAAAGTAAGTTCCCAACCCCTTTCAGAGAGATCACTTAATAGAGCGCGACAGTTGAAAGTTCGCTTGCAATTGGTGTCGGTGTTGGTGGAGAGGGCCGTGATTGCAGATTGAGAGTCAACAAAGAACACAGCTTTTCGGTAATCTCTCAATGAAGTTAGTTTTTGAGCGGCTTCATATACAGCCGCTATTTCCCCGTCATAGTTGCTCAGGGGAAAACCCACTGCGGCGCACCCTGTAAAGAGTGGGGATTGGTAGCCCGCTCCTGTACGGCCAATGGCAGGATTACAGGACCCGTCAGTGTAAATGTGCAGCCAGCCGGAGGGTGGGTAACGCATGTTGATGGTTTCAAGACCTGCCAATCTGAGTTCGACTTCAAGGGATGAGTGTTTTGGAGATGTGTGGCCGGAAAGATACAGACTTTGCTGGGGAAGGTGGCTGAACGTGTGGGTTACGGAGAAGATTGGCTCTGAGGTACCTGCGGGGATGTTCAGTTCTTTAAGTAGTTATTCTGCCTTCATGAGAGGCGTAGTTTGAGTTTTTAATCTCGACGTCGGTGATTTGTAAGAGTACCAGAATGGATGAGTTCGTTTGATTATTTCCCAGGATTTGAGTGATGTCTTTACTCTTCTGTCATCAAGGGGTTCAATCCCAGCTTGTGCGTCCATTGCCGCGATCGGACAGGATTTCGCACCACCCGTTATGACTCTCAAGGCAGTGTTTTGGATCCGGTCAAGTTTGGCAGTATTACTTGCGCTGGCTGTGACGAGCACTTCATTTCCATACTCCATAACTGGTCTGATGTAAGTTTTGTAAGCTGTTTCTAGGACGTCCTGAGTGGCGCCCCATTTAGTAGCGGGCAGGCGTTTCAGTAATCTACATCTTTTCAAGCCTTTCTCTTTGAGTGATTCCGTGTGGGCGTTCCAATTGAGTCTTCTATCCAGATTAATTCCGAGGTATTTAGCTATGTCCTGCTTTTCCAGCTCTTTGTTCAAAAAGTTTAGATTGACCTTGCATGGCCTGTTTGTCATAGTGAACAGTTGATAAACAGTTTTGGAGTCGTTTACTAACATAGAGTTTTGGTGAGCCCAGTCAGCAAGGCTTTGGAGGGCTAGATTGATAGTAGTTTCTAGGTTTCCAATATTACTGCTTGTTGTCCAAATCAGCAGATCGTCTGCATAGAACAGGGCTTCCACGCCTGGGATTGAATGGATGGTCGCTATGACATAATTAATCATAATGTTAAAAAGTAGGCAGCTAGTTACGGCTCCATGCGGAAGGCCTTGTCTCTGGATTTTATAGCAGGATTTTGTGTTGTTATAATTTACTCTGATGAGTCTCTGAGAAAGGAAACTTTTGATCCATCGCAACAGGTTTCCACTTTCCCCCGCAGTTTATCAGTTTGTGCATGAGCATTTATTTCCAGACTCGGTCGTATGCTGCTTTGAAGTCGACCAGAACTGCCAGTGTAGACATTTTACGGTGGAATCCGTCTTTAACGATTTGGGTGAATTTAATAACGTGGTCCATTGTGCACATATTTCTGCGGAAACCGGCTTGAACTGGGTCTATGGTACGGTGGTTAACAATGAAGGCGCTAAGTCTTTGAACTACCATTCTTTCAACGATTTTAGAACAGGAACTAGTCAGGGCAATAGGTCTGTAGCTCTCAAACTTGTCGCTTGATTTGCCATGCTTGTTTTCATTAAAACAATGATTTACAATTACTTAAATTTCATTATTCCTATCTCTAGTTCTATACTAAAATTCCATTTCCAGTAATACCAGATTCTATTTCTATTAATTATTCAGTATTATTTCTATTTCTAGTTCCATATTAAAACTCCGTCTTAACTAATACCAGTTTGAAAAAAGTTCTTATTCTTTCCGATTCGAAACTTTGATTGCATAGGACGCCTTAAAACATGGCTTCCTTTGATCATAATTAGTTTCAATTGTATCTTGTAAATAATAAAGTAATTTCTAGATAATGTCTTGATACAATAATTTAATAGATAATTCTATGAAAGCACTCTAAAACATAATTGATAAATATTTCTAATTAGTATAGAAATGTTATTTCATATTCCCCAAATTTATTTATTAAAAATAATAATGAAACTGAAAAAATTGAAGTTGAGTAGACAAATAGCCGTTCCGTAATGTTAGTAATTATATAATAATTAGGAAACAAGTGTAACAGGTGTTGTATGACGTGGAGTAGATAATTACGTAGCCTACATTGTAACCGGAAAATAATGCCCAATGTAATCAGAACGTTCACTAATGGTAGCGTAAGTAGATTTAAATGTCTCTATTCTATCAATAGATATTTTTCTCTATTAATGGTTTTAAAATTTGAAAATCTTTATAAGTATTTTACTCTACTGTTTAGACGAGAGTATTAAACCAATTTACGTTTAAAATTAATACTGTTTGGTTTTAAGTAGGGATAAAATGTTATTTATTAATGAAGTTTATTTGATTTTAATAATATTAGTTGCATTTTTCATTATCTTTATATATATATATATATATATATATATATATATATATATATATATATATATATACATATATATATATATATATATATATATATATATATATATATATACATATATATATATATATATATATATATATATATATATATATATATATATATATATATGTGTGTGTGTGTGTGTGTGTGTGTGTGTGTGTGTGTGTGTGTGTGTGTGTGTGTGTGTATATGTGCGTGCGCAGAAAAGCTTGTTTGTGTTCGTGTGTGGGTTTATGAGTGTGTTTGAGTGTTTATTTCTGTGTGTGTGTGTGTGTTTGTATTATTTTATTTCCTTTGAAATTTCAGTTTTGAAACGAAATAAATATTACACACACACACACACACACACACACACACACACACACACACACACACACACACACACAAACACACACACACACACACACACACACACACACACACACACACACACACACACACACACACACACACACACACACACACACACACACACACACAAACACACACACACACACACACACACACACACACACACACACACACACACACACAATCTCTCTCTCTTTATTATATATATTTAAAAAAATATTATATATGTTTATATAATATTAAATATGGTGATATGTTTTCTTATAATATAGTTAATAAATAAAAAATATTTCAAAAACAAGAATACTTTTAATACATTTACTATTCAAAGCTTTTCGCCGATAAAACAGTACCAGCACCTTAAGGAAAATAATTATCTAAGTATTAAAAGTATTCTTGTTTTTGAAATATTTTTAATATTATTAAATATATATGCATATATATATATATTATTTACATATATGAACTTAAAAATCATTCAATTCAATAATTTCTGAAACGTAACATACAACGAAGGCCTATGTAAAATGTGTTTACTATTAGTAAGTCTCCAGATTGAAAGCTTTTTGAGGTTAAATTAAGGTGCTAAAGTCAAGATTGATTGAGCCCATTAAGATAATCGTAACGTAGGGTGTACATTCGTTTATGAACACATTTTCAGGCTTGATATATCAGTATATCATTTTTCATATTACGTATATTAAATTTATAGCTGCATCAAGTAAATATAAGTAATTTCAAATATTCTGATTCATCTTGCTGATAGTGTAAATACTTTGTGATAGAAGAGATGAATTTATATTTGTCTATGCAATCAAAAGGTAACGTTATGAAGATATTGGACATTATTTTCAAGTTAAAATGTACGTAATCAGGTGTTTTTCGTCACACGTCACCTGTTCGACTTTCGTCTACTAATTCCTGTATAACTACTGTATTGATAACAGTAGTAAGTATCTACTTCCATTATGGAAGGAATATTTTATACTAACTTTTACTGGTTTAGGATACAGAACTCTTGTTTTTTTTTAATCTCATGTCATATAATGTGAGATTTATATCATATGACACTCAGACGGTATTAATACCATTATTGAATGGGGTGAAATATTAGTTACGATTTTTGCGTGTGATATAAAACGCCAAATTAGACGCGATTTCAAAAAAATTTTGTTTGTTAATGATACTAATTTAAACGTCAGGTTGTTATTAAATTTTAGGTTAAATTTAGACATATTTTTAAATTAGAGAATATATTATGAATTATTGTTGTTTATTTTTTGTAATAAATTAATAATTTTGATTACTTTCACTTCGAAAGTTTAATTACGAGTACTATATTTTTAAAATATTTTTCTTCTTTTAATAACAAATTTCTTGAAAAGCTCTACTATACT